>JNEY01000033.1:64359-100187 GCA_020875895.1 Aphelenchus avenae | reverse complement strand
GGGGGGGGGGGACCAAAGGAAATTTTCGGACATGAACGAAATCTTAGGGCCCGCCGGGCCTTTAAGGCCGGGCCCGGGCCTCAGTTCAAGGCCCACGGGCCGGGCCGGGCCTCGACTTGAAGGCCCGTTGTCCAATTGAAGGCCAGGGTTGGTCCCGAGCACAGAACTGTTTTTACTGGTAAGTTTAACGGTGCGCCTCAAGTGTCATCCAGAAGCAGCCTTCTGCTGACGCATCACTTTTTGCAAGGTTTCTGCAACCATATATGCTTATCATAGTGCTTTATATGTCGCTGGGAAACAGGAACTGGAACATAAGGAATAGAAATCAAAGCTAAAAAATTCAACGGAACTTCTGCGTCTGGACCAGAAACTGAATGCGATTAATACGCCTGCCGCCAATGCGCTTGCATTGGCGGCAGTGTTGCGCTTGTGGAATTTTGCTAGTAATCGAATTCTGCCCCTCCGGCGGCAATTACCCTTGTCACGGCAGTAGCCAGGGCAACGCCCCAGCTGCACATCGCATCCGAATCCATGACACGGCGGTGAATCCGCCGCTCCGACCCACAGGTTCGGGGAGACCGGGTCCAGCTTTACGACGAAAGTCTGCGGCGGCGTTCCGGTTTGAACTTGCCCGATGTAGTAAACGGAGACATCTTGTGACGCTGTAACTTACAAGTAATTCAGTGCATTTCCTCGTGCCATTTCTGGACTCTTGTGCGGTCCCACTCAATCCTGGAACCGGACCGAACCGGCTCCGTTTGGAATTTGCCTGGAACAGTTCCGCCAAAATCGAAGGGGTCTGGTAAGATCGGCTCGTCTTTTCTTTGTGGCCCTGATCACGTCCTGACAAATTCCGAAGGAGTAGCTATCTAGCGCTTTGAGCTGGCTTGATTCCGGCTTCGGCATGTAAGCGGAATCCAGTCAATTAATCTGTTTCGACAGTGAAAACCTGATTTCACGGCTTTGTGCACTAACGGCACCATTCCTTGGCTTAAAGGGTATCTGAAAACGTACCTGACTTTGTCCCATTTCGGACCTTTGAAGGGTGCCGCTGTGGACCGCGAACCGTCCGAAATGGAACATTCAGGCAGAATACGGCTGTGAAACCGAGAAGCAGCGATCAGAGCAATAAGTGCATGCTGTTATCATGCTGACACTGATGCACGAACGAACGTCGAGTCCATTATATTCGGTGCGTTACGACCTCTTATCCTTGCCAAGCAAGCGGAAAAAGAGTCACACCCCGCACCAGTATATGTCTGTGACGTTTAAGTGTTGCATACGAGTGGCCCCGCAGAAAGCAGTAAATCGATGACGCTCTTATCAGGGAAAAGGCAAATTATAACCGTCAAAACTGAGCGCGATCTACGCGATCGACGGCATGCCGAAAAGCTTTGTAGCCTTACTTATGGAGCATCGAGAAATTATGCTGTTACAACATGTAACGAGGGGCAGCCCAGGGCCCTGGAAACAGCGTGTAGCAAAGGTGGTCGAGAGTGCAAACGTTATCAGGACGATACACAACTCCTGGCTGCCACGAGGCGTCCGCACAGGCAACTTTTACTGAATTTGTCATTTTTTTCTGAGAACTTTATTGGTGCCTGCGGCGAGCGGACACAGCAGAAGTTGTACAACACCTGTGCCGGACTTATGCAAAACCGAGTACAACCACCGAGGCTCTGTAGACGTTCTCGTAGTATAGTCTCGTAGTCTAATACGGTTGCCAGCAGCACAAGAAAAAGGAATACGGTCAAAAACCTGGAGCAGTGGTATACGTAGAAGAATCTGCCTTACTGTGAGAATACGCTTTACCTTTTTTTGCGAACAGGTGCTTTCTATTCAGTTTGTGCAGCGCAACTGAGAGAAGAAGCAATCTTTTCTATTCTAGTCATATGGGACGACTTACGCCGTGTCGGCTTAGGACCGGCGGGCGGTCGGCGCAGTAGAAAAGTTTACAACCACGACTGTGCGGATTACGTAGCTGTCAGGGCAAAGTCATGAAACATGACAGACTGTTCCTTTCGTCCCTTTAGAATGGCAGTAATTGGCCACCCTTAGGGCAATAACAAACAAAAGTATTACACGCCCCAGTTGGATTAAGATGCTGATTTTTTTATATTGAGTCAACCGCCAAAAAGGGACCTGTGATAATACGCCATGCGCCGATTTGTCGTCGTCTTAAAGTAGACAACAAGACGAGAAAAGTATTTGTTTCATTAGCATCCCCTTTTAAACGTGTAGTCGCAAAATTTTGTTTATCACAACAGTCTCGTAGTCTAATACGCTCATGCCCCCTCGGCTAATGTAGGTTGATGTTCTCCTAGTATAGTCTCGTGGTCTAGAACGATTACCAGCAGCACAAGAAAAAGGACACAGTCAAAACCTGGAACAGTGGTGCACGTAGAGGAATCTGCCTTACTATGAGAACACGTTTTAGGTATTTTGCGAACAGATGCTTACCCAACAGTTCATGCAGTGCTACCGAGAGAAGAAGCAATCTTGTCTATTCAAGATATACGCGACATCTTATGTCGTGTCGGCGTAGCGTCGGCGGGCGGTCGGCTCATCAGAAAAGTTCACACCTACGATTGTGCGGATAAAGACATTGTTAGGGCAACGTCATTAAACATAACAGGTTGTTCCTTTCGTCCCGTTCGAATGGCAGTTGTTGGCCTCAAGGAGGGCACTAATAAGCGAAATTCTTACAAGCCCCAGTTGGATTACGGTGTTGATTCAGGGCTCCCAGACCGCCTTCCCCGGGCGGCGGACGCCCCCTTTTTGGCGTCTACCCCCCCCCCCCCGCCCGGCGGCGAAGCCGCGGGGGGATGTAAAAAATTCCGGATTTCAGACGGTCCGTATCAAATTTTCAGCGAATTTTGCCTAATAATCTAAAAATGCGGGCTGGCGGCGCCTGCGACTGTTGACTGTTGCACTCATGCCCGCTTGGTAACGGGTTTTACTTGGCAGCGGAAGCCGACGGAGAGTGTGGCTGGTTTTCTTTTAGAGCCTGAAAATGGAGTATTTGCCGGAATGTTCAAGACAATGTTTTGTGTTCTAGTTCACTGACTTCTGCTCAGAACAAGCTTTGAATTTACTGGCGCGTACTTCAAAATCATAGGTCACGGTTGCGTCGGAGGACCTTAACGCCTGCGTAATTTCATTTTTTTGTTAATGTGTTTTTTCGTCAGCAGTCTCAACAGTCTGGGACTATTTAACTTACTAATGTCATTCGACGGGGTCGATTACGCAAGCATTGTTCGATACGGACTTACACAAGCCTTGCTAGGTATACGGGTTTTTGGACATTTCTGAAACCTTCTTAACACCTGCGTGCGAGCGTTCGTATCCCTCGCTCGTATCGACGCTCGCTTACCAATGAAGTCGTTGCAACCCAAATTTGCCCAAAACAGGTTCAGCGTCAAGAAGTATGGCACGACACCCCGACCCCGTCCTGACCTCCCCTCCCCCCCCCGGACCCGACCTCCAACCCGACCTCCCCCCCCCCCTACTCAACCTGCCGACGCGACCTCCGAGACAATGCAGAAATTTGGAGTTTTTTCATGGTCGTGAGATGACTTGGTTGGCGTATGCTGTCATAAAAGGTTGAATTTTTGAACTTAATGTGGCCAATAGCGTATATAATTGGTCATTCCAACCTAAAATCGGGCAGCCGCAGGCTCATGCCAGGACACGAGTGGGCCTGGATTCACGATGATAGCACACGCACAGCGACGCCACAAAGGTCTCATACTTTTATGCCGACCATAATTATTTGCATCTGCTGGCTAGTCTAAATCCCAAGGGCGTAGAGAACACACAGCGCACGGATGCATGGGGATTTCTGAAAGTCGTTCCAGCACGTCTTGTATGCATATTTTCCCTGTCCTCTTGATGTATAGCTTTATCAAGATACTTTAAAGTTTTGTGCGTGCAGCACGACTTTTTGTTGTCAACAAGATCAACTGCTTTTAATGGGTATGTATTTTGACAGCTCAGGATATGGAAAAACCTGAGCGGAACAATGGCAAGGAGATCTGCAGAGTGCTAAAACGAAACTTGGTTCAGGAGGCAAACCCTTCGAAGTGAGGCTGCCATAGGAAGAGCGTTGTTGCGATTGAAGGCCAATAGCTGCGCAAAAGACTTCATTCAGTGCTAGAGCCTTTGAAGAGCAATGATGTTTAAAGCATCTGCAGGCTTACAGGCCTATGCAGAGGCGTGAAATGACCGATTATCACCGTGAGAGCTTGTGCCGCAAAAGGAAAACATACAAATCCGAACCGTCGATGTGACCTTAAAATATGAAATTATTTCCCATATTTGCATGGTTTTCTGAGTAACCGCGATCATTGACGATCCGAAGATAAACAAAACCTGAATTGGATATATTCTAGGCCTCAATTGCACAAAAGTGCGTCAGCCCTATGCTCCATGTGATAAATTCAGAAATTGTTAACCGTTATACGCATGGCAAGGTTCGCAACAAACTCTGCCATCACACAGCGCTGAATTGGCAAGAACTGTATCGAGAAAAGTAGACGGCGCTTAAAAGCGCGCCGCACCTCTCGAAGGAATCAATGAGGCATGTCTTGTTGCGGAAGTGCGAAGAACTCGGAATGCGCGTCGACTGTTCCCGGTCATCGCTGCGCGGCGACGCGCAAGCGGCGGTGGAGGTCGCTGATGACCTCAGCGAACGCTGAACAAGGACGCGGCAGTCCGCCTTCGTGCTTTGGCATCCGACTCTCGCGCGGCTCAAGCGAAACGGAAAAAAAGAACAAAGAGAACAAAAGATCAAAACACCCAGTCACTCGCATTGCTGACGCACGTATGACTCAACTTCGACCTGGCATCCTGAGGCCACGAGCCTTAAGGTCAATAGCGGCATTGACTTTCGACGCTTTTTCCCGATATCTGACGCCTCTGACACATAAAATCAAGCCTCCAAAATGGGTTTCACGGGTTCACACGTCGCCTTTGAGAATGCAGAAGAGACTGGCAAATTCACTCGGCATGATGATCATTTTTGCGTCTATTCCGTCAACAACGCAAGCAAGTCGTTCCTATGTAATAGGTAAGCCTACGAGCCATCTTTATTCGAAGAGAAAATAAAAAGACATAACAGCTATCACAGAACTTGTCATTTACGTTAGCTTTTGTGCGGAGAAACCGATCTGCTGCCCGCCGATATCGATCACTTGGCAGTAGGATCGCGCCAGCGGCGAGCCGAACACCCAGTTGTCGCCGTCCGCAACGTTCAGCAAGCACAGCTCGTCTGTGTCTTCAAGTGGAGACCGCATTGAGGTCCCAGGAATGACGAGTGTGTCTCCTCCCGCCACTAGCGTTAACGAAGGGAGCTCCGCTTTGCAGGGCACTGTGTACTGGTATGTAGTGGGGTCGTAGCTGGCGCCGTATGCTTTAGCAACGGCGTCGAACTCATCCAACGGGACGCCAACGAAGTCGCTGGTAAAATCGGAGAAGACCCATGTGCTAAGGCCATTTGCGTACTGGTAAGCGGAACCGACGCTGATATTGCTGACCTCGAAGAGCCCGTTCCTAAATGTCACTCGTGACAGATCACCGTGTGATACTAAGAATAAAACCCGAAAGTCTTATTTCTCGATGGTTCGAGAAAAGAAAAAACTTTAACAAAAAACCATCCTTAGAAATCGCGTGCTGCACGTAACTCAAAAAGGCAAAACCAGTTTTTGGTTTAAAAAGTGGAAAAAGTCAGGCTCCTGATTTAAAGGCATTTCTAACGTCCCTTTTTAGCAAAAATCGTCATTTAGCAAAAATCGTCATTCACTAATGGTTTTATTCTGGATGTGTTTGATAAAGCAATGTTCTTGGCAAGTTGCGTTCTGATTCCGGCTCAGTACCAAGCAGGGCTGTGGAATCGGATTCGGGTTCGGAAACTCGGTCATTTTGCTTCGGAATCGATTTTCAAAATTCGGACGATTTTCCGAATCTTTTGTGTACAAAAGACGAGTGGGACATGGCTCGAATGGGCGCCGAGCTGCTTCAGTTGATCGCGATCGCGAAATGTAGAGGTTTCAACCTCTACATTAAGCTCTACCTCTAGCTCAGCTCTACCTCTACCTGTACGTAGAGGTTGAGGTAGAGGTAGAGTTTTTTCTGGAGTCAAGTAGATGTTGAGGTAGGCTAGAGGTTTTCCGGCGGAACGCCGAAACAGATTTAGAAGTTTTTAGATGCGGTCGTAGAGGTAGAGGTAAAAGTTTTTAGAGATTTTGAAATCCTGTTCAAGACCGTCCAATAACGCCGTGAATCAGTTGCTGCCGTTTTTCCCAATTTAATACCTGCTTCGAAAATTCGAATTCGGATTCGGAAATCCGGCCGTTTTGCTTAGGATTCGGATTTGATTTTTAGCGTTGCTTCGGACTCGGATTCGTTTATTTTTTGGAAAGTTCCCAGCCCTGGTACCACGCATTAGTCGCATACAGCAAAGGCCAAGCTGGCCAAATGGCCACTTCCGGCAACTGGAAAGGAGTGAGGTTAAACTATTCGAGCCTTGATTCGATCCTTGTCACTGAGACAAAAACTCACTGTTTGTTCATTGGGGTGAACGCAATGTGGCTGCCACAGTGTTGATAATCGACGTCTCCGTAGGTAACGACGCCAGAAAGCTAAAAGACACTCCAAGTTTTTAGTTTTCCTCGGTCCAAATCCAAGTGTCACGCTTGTCGCGTTTTACTCATCCCACATTTCTCTTCAAGAGCACATCTCGTCGTGAATAAGTAACTGCCTGACAAAAGAGCCATACCTCGGCCTTGGGGTCCGCTGCGAGGTAAACTGTGTAGAGAGACTTCTGCAGCACGCCGCTATCCACGAGCTGCTGCACGAAGGGCTTCTCCTTAGCCGAGTCAAAGCCAGCAGCGAATGTCGAGAGACCGAGCACTCCGTCCGCGGGGAGATCAGCAAAGTCCGTGCCCGTCTGCGACGCCATGCCGAATCGAACACCAGGAACGACGATTTGCTGCGAGTTTCCGATCTAAGCAGACATCGATATTGTTGAAAAACTAAGCGCCATGTGGTGCTTACCCGGACCGTATCGATGCCGTATTCGCCAAACGCTCCGTATTTATCACTTCGGAACGCGTTGTCGTCGCTCTTGTACGTGCTGGACGCCGAGCTCTGGTACTGGTCTTTGATCGGACCGCCTGAGCCGTCGCAGCAGCTCTTTTCGCAGAGAGATGTGCAGAAAACTAAACGCGAATGTACGAATGGCGCTCTTGCTGGGCGAAGAAATCGACAAATGTCTGTCCTCAAATCAGCGTGAAACAAGGAAGCGGCTGAAACTATTTCGGCCAGTCAAAGCAGAAACAACCGAAAATGAAACTTATCCCCTGAACCTACGCATTTTGAATGAGGGAAACTGGAAACTTAAAACTATCTAATACCAGAACACTTTCTAATTCTTTGTACACCAGTCGGCCGCTATGAGTGCTTCCAAATTAACACAAAAGTTTCTGCTTCGTAAGTTTGGGCGGTACCCGGAATTGACCGCAGGAAGCGGTACCAAGCAAGCCAAGAAGTCCTGGTGGTCTTGTAGAAATTTGTGGCTCTATTAGTCAGAAAACCGCCGCGTCTAGCTGCGACTGCTCCGCAGCAGGCCAAAAATAAGTAGGTAAATGGAATTGAACGTTGTCTCAAAACATAAGAAATAACGAAGCGGAACCTGGCTGAAAAAATAAAAACGGACTCAGCCGTATCTTTGGCGTAGGCATATCGCCGTAGTTAGGAATGTCTAGAAAAAAACGGTAAAAAATTCGAAAGCCTAAGAGTACATTTTTTGCTTGGCCGGGTGAAAAATAATGCAATCGGGCACAAATGGCGATAGCCGAATTTCCCGGTTACTCGGCCCCACTTGCTTGGGTTGGAGGGGCGTGAAGCGGGGCGGGACCGTGATCCGTGCCGTCCTGAGAACGGAACGGCCCGGCACGGCAGTGGGTTAAGGACGGACCGTTTAGCATGCGACGGATTACGGAACTATTGGAAGATTCATGCCATTCAGTGACGTTTTTAGTGAAGAACGGGACAGGAAACATCCGTTTTAGATGCCGTTTCGTGCCCAGGCCGTGCTGGCACGGCACGGAGCCCGGCACGGGTGTGTAGCCGCTAACCCTGCCACTTACCCTTATCGCGGCAGTAGCCAGGACAACGCTGGAGCAACGCGTCGCATCCAAATCCGTGGCATGGTGGAGAAGCCGCCTCGCCGACCCAGAGATTCGGGGAGGACGGATCCAGCTGTACGACAAATGTCTGAGGTGGCGTTCCGATTTGCACTTCGCCGACGTAGTACACAGAGACGTCTTGTGTCGCGTTACTCAGCTGAGCGACTCCTAGAGACAGATAAGAAATTGGTATGCGATGCCAGACGGGGGCGTATCTGGACCGAAATTTCGGAGGCTGGGGCAGGGGTAAGAAGAGACCCTCGACAATTTTTTCGAGTACTACCTGCGAATGCGTGTCGCCTCTATATGGGGAGGGGGGGGGGGTGTTACTTTGTCTAAAGTCATTATGGGCGGGGGCAGAGGTCATCCACAACCTGCGTATGGGGGGTCAACGGTTTCTAGGGGTTTAAAAAAAGTAAGGGTGGATCCTTAGGAAAAAAAATTTTTATCTCATTATGGGGGGGTCAGAACCTTGGTGGTTAGGAAAAGTGACCCGCCCCCCAAAAAGGGGTGACCCCCACCCCCTCTCAGGTAGTACCTTTTTTCGTCGGCGGCCTGAGGCCGGCGCCGAAAAATGCAGTGGTCCCCCTTATGGTACATTTCCGCCGCCAGAGCGGTTTTTAAGGGATGATTTGGCAAAAAAAACAATTGAAATTTTGACGAGTTCATGAGTTTACAAGGCTGCTGTAAGGCGAGACCGTGGTCCCCCTTACCATTTCCGAAAATCCTTCAGGCCAATTTTGATATGTCCGTTTCCGTCGAAACAGTTGACGCTTCCAACCAGTCCCGGTACGGATCCGACTTTGGAGGCAGGCCTTGAGTCGCTAACAACTCCGGGGCTTTCCCGCGCTCACTCGTTTCAAGGGTACAGACACGGTTCGGGGAAGTGTATTCTTCCCACTAATTTGCGGTTAATTTCCCACTAATTTTTGGTTCCCACTAATTTGTTCTTCCCACTAATTTGTGGTTTTTTACCCACTAATTTGTCGTTTTTTACCCACTAAATTTTCGTTCCCACTAATTTTTTCTTCCCACTAATTTGTCGTTTTTTACCCACTAATTTTTCGTTTCCACTAATTTGCTGTTTTTTACCCACTAATTTGTAGTTTTATTCCCACTAATTAGTGGACTTATTCCCACGATTTTTGTTCACAGAATCGGAACATGTTACGGACACGCAACGCTTACCCCGGCTTAGTATGTTACTTACAGAAAAGCCATGCAATGCACTAGCTAAACCGTGTTAGGCTTAGGCTTAGACATAGCTACGCAGCGCCGTAGGTGCCGGCAAGACATTTGCCCAGTCCGCTTTCTCAACCCATACAGTCCTATTACCTACAACGTACGGGGACACACGCCTCGGCGTGCTACGATTTTGGGTGGGAATTTTCGATAGGGAAAATTTAAGGGCTCCGGTCCGAATGACCGTCGTGAGGCCCTAGGGCTGGGGAGGGGGTGCGGGGGAAGGGGTTTTTTTTTGGGGGGGGGGTGGGGGTCTAGCGACCTTGTAAGAGGTATTTCTTGTACCCCATAATCCCCCTCATCCACTCATCATCGACGGTCGAGACGCACTTTTGAAAATAGGGGGGGGGGGCTGTCCTGTCCCCTACCCCTGTTCTAACGCTCCAGGCGCTTCCGGCTGGCGAGAGCGCGGACGGGCCAAGCCCCGCCCCCGCTTCGGGCGCGCTAGTCGGTTGCGTGCCATGGATCTTCACTTCTGGTCGGCGGCATTTCCCTAGCAGGTGCTCCGATTTGGACACCATTAGTCACCCAGCCTTACATCGGCTACCTAACCCCCTCCTGGAGAGTTCCCCTCGTCCAGGATGACTGTTCCACCTGTAAATAGACCACCACTGAACAGGAGTAAAATGTTCAACTCTCGTACCAAGCTAGACCAGAAACCCAACCTTTCGGAAGCCACTAGGAAGCAAAACAACCTGCTCCCTCCGGACACTAGCTTGAGTATGACTCTTGGTCCAACACCGTTGATTTTTTTTCAAAAATTAGTGAGAATTAACCACAAATTAGTGGGTAAAAAAACCATAAATTAGTGGGACTGAAAAATTAGTGGGTGAATTACGACAAATTAGTGGGACCGAAGAATTAGTGGGAAAATTACCGCAAATTAGTGGGACCGAAAGATTAGTGGGAACATAACGACAAATTAGTGGGACAAAAAATTAGTGGGAAAAATACGACAAATTAGTGGGAAAAATATGACAAATTAGTGGGGGATTTACCATAGACGCGTCACGGTTGTCAGACCGTAAACAATACCAAATCACATACCTAGCTTTGTTCCATTTCGCTCTTTTGAAGCGTGACGCTGCGGAGCGCGTACCGCCCGAAACGGAACGTTTAAGCTGTAGACGCCAGTGAAGCCGAGAATAAGCGAGAGGAGCAAAAAGTGCATGCTGTTATCAAAGTGAGACTGATGCACGACGAGCGCTAAGCCTTTTTATGTGTGTCGAGACCTCTTATCACTTGCGAAAGCCGAAAAGCAGTCCCAATCCACACCAATGCAAAACTCGGGACAGACGTTGACCAACTGATTTACGTGACGTGTAAGTGTTGCCTGGGAGTTGCCCGCAGAAAGCAGAACGTGCTACGAGCCCCTTATCGCGGAAAAGCAAACTAGAACCGTTCCCACCGAGTGCTATGCGATAGCTTCGCCTCTTTGCCTTACTTAGCGGCCTAGGCACGAGTGGTCCCGTATCACCTGCGCAAAGTACACGAACGGACCCGCATTTGCATCCGAAAAATGGTACGCTTATGCGTACGCTAGTTTGCGACGCGTTGCTTGCAACACCTGCAACGGACATTCATGCAAGCTATGCGCTGCCTACGGCGCAGTTACAAGGAAATCTAAGCGTTTCGTATCCCTTCTTCGGTTTTCACGTACTAATGTCACGCACGCTCAAAGCATGACGATCACTATGCTTTTCGCTTCAAAAGAGGCGCGCCTGGACATTTGCGACCGTCTGAAAGCTTAATCACATGGTCGGCACCTTGACGTGCTCTTTCTGTCAAGCCCAAATTTTCAGACATGGCATGCGCCATGGCAGACATGGCGAATATCGGTAATTTTGGAATCGGAGTATTTCGCGCTATGCCAGGATTTCAAGCAGCGACCACAGCTAGGAGGACGTCCAGAAATTATGTTAGCATAACATGGGGGAAGGGGTGTCAGCCATCTGTTAACAAGCCCTAAAACACTAACGCTACGCAGTGTTAACAACAGGGAGGGGCCAAAAAGCGCTTTGTTAGTTAACATAATTTCTGGACGTACCCTCGTGGCTTGCCTTTTGGTTGACGTGCGTGGCGGGGCGAGCCCACTTGCGTGATTTACCCTACCGAAAACGATAGAAACAGTTTCCGGAAACTTGAAACGCTGAAGGTCATGTTTAGTCGTCCCCCCTTTCGTATATGCCCTCCGACTAACCCTGAAACGCAGCACTAAGTACAGCGCAAATCCAACTATGACGAACGGTACCCGTGGCACGTACGCAGAGGTCACGAACGAACTAGTATCTTCCTAGAAAGTGTGGTACGCTTATTCGTGCGCTAGCAAGCGACACGTTTTTGACTGTGTCTGCGAGGGAAATTCGTGTAAGCTATGCGCTGCTATGTAAACGTTCGATGAATCCTCCCTCGGAATAGACAAATGAATGTCACGCATAGCTAACAACTATGCATTTTCGCCATCAAAGAGACCTGCCGTGACATTTGTGATCGTCTGGGGAGCTTAATCATCTGTCGGCTTCACGTTGTGTTCGTCTTTCGAGCCTGAATTCCCAGACGCGGCAATGTGATTCAGGCATGCTTAAATTTCTCAGTTCCAGTATGCTTATAACGACTATGCGAAACGCGTTTTCCTCAGTCCGTTCTCGGGTCGCCTTCGAGCGCAATGCCTTCCGCGTGTCTCGTTGTCATCGGTTTCCTGTTTCTTGCGGCCGGTACGCACGGCTCCGTGAACTACAAGGACGTCTGCGGGCGTGCCTTTCAAAAGCCTAAAAGAGTGCAGGATAAGGTAAGTCTTCATGCTAGCATAGGTGCTAACGCAAAGCCCGCTACAGACCAAATATGCTCGAAAAAAAGTCCAACATGAAAGGTAAATTCTACGATTTGGCTATAAAAATTCGAAATAAATTAAAAGCCATAAAATGGTCGAGCACTGCTACGGTCCTGCCCTGGCCCCGGGAAGGGGGAAAATAGTAGATGCATCTGCCCTTTCAGGTGATCACCGGCGAAGCGACTCATAACGGCGACTGGCCGTGGGTTGTAGCGACCGGCGGGTGCACAGCGAGCCTCGTCTCTCCAAACTACGTGATTTCCGCGTTGCACTGCTACATCAATGAGAAAAACGACTCCTATTGGGAGTACGTCCCCGACACCCAGTGGAAGGGCCAGATTTGGGTCGGATCCGTCGACTCGGACGTCAATGCCACCGTGTTCGACGTGCAGGCCATTCACTACGTGAACACGTCCATTCCTGCGTTCGAAGCGGTCACAAGATGGGGATTAGACATCGTCGTCGTTAAGGTAAGGGTTAAAGCGGTGCTTTAACGCTTACCGCTAATTGCGGGAAAGCTTTGAGCATGGCTACGTAATAAACGGTACTATAATTTCTCTAATTACTCCTACTACTTATTACTCAATTTCAATTATAACTTTTTGGTAAAATTTTAATAAATGTGCCCCTAAATTTTTTTTGTTTCTTTGCCTGACTGGCGAAAAACCGTCGGGTGTTTCGAAACCCTATGTGGAGGATATTCTTAGCTCAATAAATCCGTGGAGTTCTCACCAACCGCCTCTCCCATATGCTTGAGCGACGCTCGACTGGAGAACCACACGATATACGTGGTGAACGTCGGTTGGGGCGTGACGTACACCGACGACGGCCAGAAGCACGAGACGCACATCGCACGGGAGCAAATTCTTCCGCTCCTAACAAGGTCAGCTTGTCCGCGATAGCATGAAAAGTGGTCATCGGGGATCAGACGCGTTGTCAGAGGTAACCCAGCGAGCCCGACAGTGAAAATTTGCCCATTTTGAATGGTAATTTGCCCATTTTGACCCATTTACCCCTGATTCAGCCCCCCCCCCTCCCCGAAATTTTGATCTGGCTACGCCCCTGCCTGGCATACCGGTATTTCCCAAGTAGTAATGCCAGCCTCGCCATTTTTCTAACAGCGTGACGTGACTGGTCTTGCAAGAACCGAAAATAATTCCATTGCAGCCGCCCGCCCATGAGGGTGATGAAATATACGCCGGTGGAGACCATCGTGGTAGCACTTCGGTAGGTGCCACTATTTCTGCTTCCACTCCCGTTCTCTACTCGCATTATCTGTAGACCGCATTTACTCGTATAGGGCGACAGCGGTGGGCCTATCCAGTTCGAACTGAACAAGCGCTGGCACTTGGCGGGGATCACCTCACGCGGCTACCAAGGCCCTGCCCCTGACCTGGATGCTTGGAGTGTGTTTGTTCTGGTTTTTTATGTTTACAGATGAGGATGTTTAGACGTCTACCCAAGGATCAGCCGTCATTGTGACTGGATCGCAAAGGTGACGGAGGGCGAAGTCGTCTGCGAGAAAAGCACCTGAGAAGCCATCGACGCCTATGCTCACGACATCATCGACATCACGCCTCTAGATCAAGCTCCTAATTTCACAACTGCTTAATGCTTATGAAGCCCTAAAGAACAAATCAAATTTATGGAAGAAGGCATGTTGATCTTAACACTAGAGTGCAGACTTAGACGCATGCACCGCTTCCGCAAGGTACCGTACTACGCATGGTAAGGAGTACAGAGCACGATACGGCACTTGTCGAGACGTGTTGCCGTACCGTACTGGCGCAGTACGGACTACAGTACGGGATCGTTCTTTAGCTGCAAACACGCTAAGTACAGGCCGTAAGTACGGCCCTGATGCGGGCTGTACCGTTCCGTGTCGTACCGTAGAAGGGTAAAGGTGTCGGTACGGAACTGACAAGGGTCGTTCGACTGACCCTGTAATCTTCTTTATTCCAAAGTGTACGAGCCAAATATGGGAGCCAATAAATGATTGATGAGAGGTCACAACGAGGTCATTTAAGGGGAGGGAGTCCGCAAACTTCACTTTTAGCTTATTCGAGCATTAACGCAAAGAAGCATAAACGAACTTTACTAGCACACAGGATGCCTTTGATTTTTGCACGTGCACTTTTCGCACTTATAAGTAGCGCTTCCCGCGTTATTTCACATTATTGTCGTCTCCACCATAATTTACTTGAACGCACCATGAGCTTGAAAGGGGCCCGGCTCTTGTGTGGCGTGCCCTTTCCGGGTTGTCACGATTCTCACAAATCACGACAGTTTTCTACGGAATACGAACACCGACAACCGAGTGCAAACACAGTTTCCGAATTAAGATTCCGCCTTCACAGTTACGACAAAATCGAAGTCGTTCCGAGACGCCCTTCGTCTAGTGAAGGATGTTTCGCTAGAAGCTAAGTGAAGGCGATCACCAGTGATTTTCGACGGCCGTGATATTCGGCCCTTTCGAACAAACTTTTTAAGGAAGCTAGCACTATACCCAGGATCAGGAAGGCTCTTGTCACGTGGTACCAAACACTAGTTTATCCAAACCGAATATTTATTTACATGAAGAAAGCAAGGAACGTAAGCGAGCCGTGTGCGACTTTTCAGCGGAAGTGGCGGACCTTGTTCGAGTGCGGACGCTCGTGCTCTCCTTCGAGACTCTTGCCCATGCGATCGTCTGAAAAATGATCAATTAGTACTAATATGAGGCAGCGTAGCGGTCATTTTAGAAGGAAAATGCTTCAAGAAGACGACCGTTTTCAAACGCATTCTCTCCCATAAAATTTTCCTAGCACTCTTACCCGCTTACCCTGCTTGTTGCGAATGCTGGACATGGTCGACTGCTTCGCCTGCTTGATCTGCACCTCACGTTCGAGCTGCTTCTGCTCGGTGCTCTTCTCCTCGCCGCCGTAGTCCTCGTAGTCGGGCGCCAGCGGCTGCTGGTGCTCGCCGGGCATGCGGTTCCAGGTGGTGTCGTCGTTCAGGTTGGGCATTTTTGAAGGTTCTGAAAATAGCGAAAATCAGAAGGCTGTGATGGTCACAGAGAAAAGCAAAACTGAAATCAGCAGGATAAATAAATAAAAATGAATTCCATATAAATGTGCTCATAAAAACCCAGCACATTAATATGGAGGATAATTAAGTAGGATGGATAAAATAAAAAATAGAATAAATCACAAGCTTCGATTAACGGAATTATTTTACAACAAATTAATAAAAAAGTATTTGCATAAAATAAATATAGAACAGCTTAAGTTATGCGGGACTTTCCAAATAAACAGTAACTAGCATCTGCGAAAAATAGCGAGGCATAACGCAGCGCTAAAACTGAAGGTGGATAAATACGGACCATGTCGACCATAATGCGGCGTAGATCGCTTTATAGAAGGCCGCTCAGTCGTGTCGGTCGAAGGAAAACGAAGCGCACCGGGATAAACAAGCGGCGAGCGGGCGGCGGCGACCTTGTTTACGCAGTGACTTTCGCAAAGGACACTTCGAAAACAACAACAAAGACATGCCGCCGAGTGCTTGGTTGAGACCGCGGCTTCGAGGCGCCGCTTGGCGGTATGGAATAAAGCAATTTCACTTTTAAGGTCCATGGGTAAGTAGACGAAGAGCCGTAGATCTGCAATGAGGGCAGAGAACTTGCCAAAAAACGTAACGTCGCTTAAAAGGGCATAATTCTGGCACCTAGAAAAATTGCCAAGGTGGGACCCAGGCAATTTTTTCTTAATTCGTAAACAAAAAATTGATGTAAGGCCCGGGCCGGGCCCAAGAAAAATCAGGCCCGAGTCGGACCGGGCCGGGCCGGGTCCACCAAAGTCGGGTCCATCCCGAACTCTGACAGCGCTAAATCCGGCAGGAATGTCTTTGTACTTCTGGAACCCCGCCGGAAGCGACAGCGTTGCAGGGAAACTTTTCTTCGGACAGGCACTTACAAAACATCATCGCTTTTTGCCGCAAGGAATAAATGGCAAAAGACATAAGGAGTACCAGTCTCCTGCATTTGAACGGTGTCTGGGATTGCAAGGATTTAAAATTTATGAGTCAGAACAGTTTCCGAATAGCCTTTTTTAGCGTAGAAGCCTGTACTCAAATTAAGACGACGTCATGGTTGAGCAGCGGTGCGCGTTGTCCAGTGGCGGTTCTCGGAAGCAGCTAGAGAGTGGTGGCATAGTTGCTTTCTTGGTGTCATAGGGGGGGGTCGCAAGGGGAACGCACGCTATGTACTAAGTTGCAGTTCGTGGTACTTGTGTGTTTGGGGAGGGACAGAAGACAGACTAGGTTATACTCCCTTTCCCCGTAACAGACAAGCTTAGGCCGCATGTTTCCTGCCAAGTGGGTCTTTGCAGGCAATATGCCTCGAGAAGAAGACTCAGCGCTGACCAGTAATAGTGTCCCGAACAATAAATGAACTTGTTGAACTGCATGGTTTCCCTCCCCCCTCCCCCATATGTTCGCCGCACGCCCAAAAAAGACGCAGGTATCCAGTTCGCGCCGGGCCAAAGGTCCGGCGAGTGGGGGGAGGGGGTCACCGCTCCCCGCGACCTCGCCTTCATTCGATTTGGAATCGGCGCGGACACGAGCGACGCCCCAGTTCTAAACCAACATGGAAGACTATTACTGCAATTCGCCACTGTTTCCGTGTGATCACTGTTCTGTGTAGTGCCTAGTCTGTAGCCATTGCGGGAACATCAGCTGGGAAGTACTGATGAGGACCACCGTGGTTGACGTGTAGGCGCTTCCGTGAAAGTACGATTTGCGGCAAATACGTCGACGATTCGAACGTCGTCTGGCGGGCTCATAGGAGAACATTTTGTATCCGTAAACGTTAACGGAAGCGTAAAGTACGATGCGGAAGCGTTTTGTACGAACAATGCCAGCAATGGCGTAGCTTCAGCGCTCAGGCCTCGTTTTTCTTGGTCGCCCTCCAGTACGCGGCGGAGACGCTGAATCGGCCTTACTTAGTTGTCGAATAGAAATCCATATGTCGGGTGTAGCCAGTTTCTGCACTCGGTAGCTTGTCCTTTCCGGAGAATTGTATTTGGAAAACTTTTTGTTTTTTCATTAAGTCTTTTTTTGCCTTTTTTCACTGTGTATCAAGAAAGATTTCACTTGGAATTATTTTAAGAAAATATAGGAAAATTCATTTAAAATGGCAAAATAGAACTGACAGATTCATGGCCGTTGTCCAACAAATCTAATGCTTTTGTCTCCAACGCGCAAATCCTGAAAACCATAAAATGCGAAGTTTTCCGGGAAAAGGACCAGGAATGGGCATCAACGCCAAACAATACCGTCCATTATTGACATTCAAAATTAAGCCGTTCAGAATGAACCATACACTACGCGATGGAACACTCATCATCGGCGATGGCTTCTTCGCGAACCTTCGCCCGCTGAGACATTACGGCGAGCGCGTCTCCTTCGTGCTTTCCATTATGTGCAACTCGGTGCTCGCTGTGCTGCTGCTGCGCGAGAGGAACGAAACCATGAGGCCGTACAGTCGCGTGCTGCTCATCAACGTCGCGTTTGACTGTCTCTACGCGGTCATGAACTTGCTGGTCGAATGGGTAAGGAGTAGCCTCAGGATAAGCGTAACGGTTGAGTAAGCAGGAACTGCCTTCGACTTCGAAGCCAAAGAACCCAAACATGGCCATAAGACTTTGGGTGTGTCGGATGGCTACCGCGAATGTGCTTTAAGATTTCTGACCGTGGCTTAACTTAATATTTTAAGTAAATAAGTTAGGTTTTTTAATATAACATAATAATAAAGAATAATTATTTAAGTAAATTAATAATAATGAAATACTTAAAAATAACACGTAATAAATTAACTTAAGCTTGACCTATTTTCATGTCTCGCAAAAAAACTCCCTTAACCACGGGAAATTTTCGAAACCTCTTTGCCAGTTTTTTTGGTTTCGCAGAAAAAAGAGCCGAGAAGGATTTTTCAGAGGGCTACGCGGGCAACCTTATGCAGCTCAGAGTGCTGACGTGCTGCTTTTAGGAAAATGAATTCAACGAAGGCGTGTACATTCTCGTTCTGAACGGCCCCATGGTTACGCATATTTCGGCGGGATGGCAAAAGTTGGCAATGAGCATGTGGGTTGCTGCAACATGCGCCGCGTGCTGCTCGTCGACCGTCGAGTTTATCTTCCGCTTCTTCCTCGTGGTCAAGTAAGGCTTAGCGGTCCGCATTCGGCACTCATACCGTATTGTCCCATCCCATACAGCACGCCGCATCGCACAGACCTTCTCCGTACCGCACTGGCGGCACTACACTACTACGACCAGTACGGTACGGTGTGGACCGCAGTACAGTACGTTACGGCCGTAGTACGGGCCGTACTTGCTATAGGATACCATAAAAGCTAAGCCGTATTGTGATGTCGTACTGGACCTCGATCCGTCCTGTACGCCGGGCTGCGGCACGCTACGGTACGGCTTCGGTACGGCCCGTGCTCGATATAAATTACCGGAAAAAAGCCGTGCCTTATTGCCGTACTGGGCCTCCACCCGTACTGTACGCCGTGCCGTACTGACTCTCCGTTTACCGTACTGCCGCACCTAGTACGATCAGTACGGTATGGTAGTACAGTCTGTAACATGGTACGTTGCCGCTTTAGTACGGCCCGTACTCGTTATAATATCCAGTGAATCTGAGCCGTGCCGTACAGCCGGGCCTTATGACCTCGTCCGGTACACTAGAGATCGGGACCCGTACCGTACTGCGGCCCGTACCCGTACCCGTATAATACGGGCACGGTGTACGGTATGGGGGGGGGGTCCAGTACGGTACGGTGTACGGTACGGGTGGTCAGTCCCGATCTCTACCGTACACCCGTACGTCCGTACTCATAGTACTGTTGCCGATGTTTTGTCTGTGAAGAGTTACGTTGGTGCTATGCATATTGATGAAGGTCTCTTACTAGAGGATACAGACTGAAGCTCTGGCAGCTGCTGTTGTGTGCGCTGGTGGTCTGCTTAAACGGAGTCGTTGACGGGATCTTCTTCCATCTTGCTATGGATTACGTTGAAGATCATCAAGCAACATTTGGACATCTCATGAGTCATCCCATGTGGCGGGACGTGAGGTCATTCGCTTACTTTGGCGCTGATAAGGTGAGCGATTTGTGTCTCTGTTCGGGGAACGTGTAGGCCCCGGGCTATGACATAGTGAAGATCGAAGTATGTCTTTACAATGCATCCTTGGCGACGTCTCCCAAACTATACTGGTATTTGCAGACGAATCCCTACTTCCTGCTCTTTCTCTTCTCCATGACGCTCCAGGACACGGCGATCTTGGGAATAATCGCTATTAGCAGCGTGACAACCTTCCGTGTTTTGCGAGAGAGCCGTCACAGCATGTCGGCGAAAACGCGCTACATGCAGTCGCAACTCAACAGGCTGATGTTCGCCGAGGTAATGGCAACGTTGTAGGATGCATAGGTTCATTCAAGCTCTCCATCAAAGCGATCACACAAAAAGAAAAGCAAAATTAGGAAACAGTCGTTCGTTTCGTTAAGAAGCGCATAACAACGTACGTATATGCGTTTTTTTAAATAAAACATTGTTGTACTTCTAATTTATCTGGAAATCTTCTACTTCCTGAAACATCTTTTGCTGTTTTTTTGCGGTGCGATCTAGCATGTTACCCACAGGGTAGTCCCATTTCCATTTCCGGAAATGGAAATGGAAATGGCAGCAAATGACGCTAGTGGGAAATGGAAATGGAAATGGTCAGAAATTCGGTCTGTGGGAAATGGAAATGAATGGAAATGGGAAGAAAAAAATGCCATTCATTTCCACATTTTTCCGTACCCAAGGGTCCCCCTTATGTCATAAACGGCCGACCGCCATGAAATGAGGAACTCGACTTAGTCGCTGATCCACCGCACGGCCAACCATTCAGCGCGACCTGACCCGTCTCCTCCGGGCCGGCCGCCCCGACATGATGCCCGCTCCGCCCCGAAGCGGCAGTGCCGACTTAACCACCCCCTCTCCCCTCCCATCCTCCGCCGGGCTAAGTAAGCTTCCTCCACCCCACCCCCCCCCCCCCGCCCCGGCGCAGCCGCGAAGGGGGGCGGGGGGGGGGAGGGTGGTTCATTCATAGTGTCGAACGGATCAAGTTTTCAATAAAACGTAACAACAAGTGTACACAAAATCCGACGGCGGGCTAAGACGCGATTTCCTTCGGAAATCACCAAATTTTCGATGATGGGCATCATTTGGCCTTGAACTACTTGGCGGCACCGGCAACTTCGGCTTCTATCGAGCGTACTTTCAGCCACGGCGTACAGGCAGTGCGCGGAAGCAAGTTCTATTGTACTATCCGTTCGCGTCATGCTGATAGCAAGATTTGGCCCAGTAACCTTTAGGAATACCACAGCATTTAGCAAGGTATACGTACCTAAATCTACACCTGGAAATGAATGGCTTGGAAATGGAAACGGAAATGGCGGTAAATTCGGCTAGTGGGAAATAGAAATGGAAATGGCGGGGATTTTGGAAATGGGAATGGGAATGGAAGAAAAAAGTTTTTTTTCCCTGTTTACCCAGCGGATTCTGCTCATTATCTCACCATCCGATAAGGAAGTACAATCAAGGGAATAAACAGAGAGAAAAATAATAAAAAATAAAATACCAAACTTATCAGCGCCGTAAAATTCTATATGTCCATGACCGATTCCACCATTCGAAGCTATAACATCCCTGGTTGACAGAGTACTTCTAGGTGTTCTCCCTCGTATCGGTGGCCATCATTCCTATAGCCTGCGTTATGCCATTCGTATTCCTAAATGTCAAGTACGTCGGTTGTGGCGTAGTGATTGCAATCTTCATGCAGTGGATACCCATCGTCAATCCGGTAAGCGGAAAAAAATAGTATCGCATCCTAGCCGGGTACATCACGTTGCATTTAATTGAAGCGCTAATTCTGGTTCGTTGAAGGAACCACGGATTTCGACCCTGAAGTGGCGGGGGGGGGGGGTCGGAGCACTAGTCCTCTGTACGGAGCACTTCGCGGAGAGGACATGAATGCGTGGACCGCTGTGACCGTGCAAGAATATCCTGGCATAAACCCATGGTACACGGCGGTGAGGACGGGGTTCGGATGGAACAGCGGTTGGGTGAAAATTAGGTTGGGCTAACGACAGGGCTCGGTACTGAAAGTGTGTAAACACAGAGAATCCGAAGAGAATGTCCAGGCTATTATCCGCCGAGATTGGGTAGGCTCTCTTGCGTGGCACTGACAAAATGCCCGCTTTAAGGGTGTAGCATGCGGCGTCGACAAGCTTAGACTTCGGCACCCGTACCGTAATACGGGCCGTACTCGTACCGTAAAGCACGTATTTTAGGGTACGGCTTACGGTACGGTGTGGGCTTTACGGTACGGATTAAGATTTCTAACCTTAACAAGGCCTTTACAGGCCGTAAAAGCCGTAAATACGGTAGAAAAAAACACGGCTTTTTTGAACATGCTGAAGTCTGACAAGCTTTCAGTCTTTAAGCATGGCAGGCTTTGAGGATGTAAGCTTGCGACACGCAAGTGGGACCATGCTGAGCGTCAAAATTGCAGTTTATCTCGTTCTGCATGGCTGACGATAACGTTCATAATACGGCTTGATTCGGAGTGTGGTACTTTCACGCATCTCTGTTACAACTTCGATGCCCATCGGGAGCCAGCTCAGTAGAGGCTACCCGAATAGGTCCGGGCGAGAGAATAAGCCGGTACCTCTGGACCTGGCCTAAGTCGGTAGCTGAATTCCGCACAGCAGTGCAGTTAACGTAAAATCCTCTACCTAGGTCACGACCATTCTCCTCGTCGGACCCTACCGGCGCAAGTTCTTAGCGCCGCTTTATCGTCGCATCTCGTCCGTCGATGCGCTGGGCAGCAGCAATCAATCGGCAGGCCAGCAAAACGAATCCGGCCCTAGTCTTGCCATGACGCAATCGTCGCTCGAGCGCAGGACGTCAAACGCGCCTAGTGGGCCTCAACCGGAAAGCAGTCACATTTAGGCCACTTGCTCTATCTCACATTCTTTCTGTTTGAGCAAAGATATAACTGCTGTCCATTAATACCCTATTTCCCCGAATTGTGCGGCCGCATTAGACCGGCCCTCATTGGTGACCAAAAAAAAGTATCGAACATAAGCTCAAATGCTTTATATTGACGTATTATGCATAGTTATGAATGCCTGAAATTAAGTCAAAAAATAAAAAAAAATTTCCCAAAACCACAGGTACCCACCTACCTGAGGCCCTTCTCATTTGGCCCAAATTCTTGGACCCATCGAAAAATAGACAGGCCGGCCGCACAATTAGGGGAAATACGGTAGTCTTCTTCACGACGGTAAATTGTGAAGAACGCACATTGAAAAGCGGAATGCTTGACAATTAGAAGCAAAACAAGTGTGTAGTGAGGATTGCCGTTTAAGTGTTACTAGCTTTTCCGCGGTTCCCACTGACAGCCACTGCTTCAAAAAAATGTGCCATTGAGAAAAAGCAAAGTTAAGTGAACTAATTAATTGAACCGAATTTGGCCTAAGCAATCTTTTCTTTGATGGGCTCACTATGGTGAAGCTTAAACAGGAGGACAGTGGAGAAGAGCAGAGAATAGCGTATTTTCTCTAATAAATCCCGCGGGGTACTAATTCGTAAAGGTCCCAGGGTCTATTAGGTGGGGGGGGGGGGGTGGGACATTAGAGGGGTGAGGTTATTCCGAAATTGAAAATTCTCGGCTCGAAGGCCCGAAAGCTTGGGAAATTCCTGCCAAGATCGACCAAAAATTCACCAAAATTTGGCCATATCATTTTGTCCAATATTGTGTACTTTATTCCTAAATATGCTCTAATTAAGCTTTTATATACCTCAAATACCCAAAACACGACACTTCGTCAGAGAAAATGGTTCAAAATAGTGAAAAATGAGTCTGGGTAATTACAGATTTAGACCGGGGGGGGGGTCTATAAGAGGCGAGGTTATTTCGCAGTCGACCCCTAGGTGGAGGGGTGGAGTCTATTAGGTGGAAGGGCGGGGGGTCTAATAGGGAGGGGGGACTGGAAGAAAATGTCGTAAAGACCCACGAGCTATCCTGACGAACGCTCGACGGGCGTAGGGCGCTACCGTTGCCAATGCTTCGGGCTGCTTTAACGTCGCGTCCGTTAGGTTGATGCTCCGTGCAGAATTTTATCGTCAGTCGACAAGCCGGGAAAACGAAACCCACTAGAGCGGCATAGATCTCTACCGGCTTTTGACTGGAAAACTGCCTCATTTTTTACCATCAAAAAACGCTTATTAGAAGGGACCGGCAAGAAAACCTAGTCATTTAATCTCGCACTGCAACAAGTAGTATAAAAAGAACGAAAGTAATAGCGCAATTGACCTACAGGTTTTTGCCCAGTGATAATGGGCATGCAAATTTCTCCTACGTAACATTACGTTGAAACACGTCACAGTGTACGGTCACAAGCAGAAGTCGAAGTAGAGATGTAGAAACCACCTCCGTGCCGTGAGCCGTGCCGTGGAGACCCTTCCCGTGCCGTGAGCTGTGCCGTGCTGGCCCTATCCGTGTCGTGAAGCCGGGCCGTAATCACGGCAAAACGGCACGGCTACATGGCATTTCCCGGGCCTACATATCTAAGTCGAAGCTACTCGAACCTACGCTAGCTCGTGCACTAAAGATCGATTTAGTAGTATGTTTGGTAAGGTGTCACTCAGAGTTCAGCCAAATAGGCGCTTACAGACGCCGCCTACAGGAAAGCGACTGAAGTGCAGTGCACCTCGAAGGCGACGGCACGCCACTACGCGGAAAGAGCAAGATGCCACTTTACTGGTGGCGTAGGAACTCGCCACATCGTATACTTATCACTTGCATAGCTCGACGCCACGCTAAGCGCTACTAAGGATCAGGACACCTAGGCTTGAGCAGGTACCAGTCTAGAGCGCAAGGCCACTACAAGCGCTTATTCTGAGGTTTTGTATGGTTGATCGTCCTCTTCGCTGGGCGTGGGCGTTCTTCGCGTTTGTGATCGGCACACCTTTTTGGTAGCTCTACGTTTACAAAGCCCAAGAAGCCTAGGTCCTAGGGGTTTGGGAAGCCCAAGGTTGGGAAGATTTATTTGGTGCCTTGACCTTTAGGTCCACATAGCCCTCTTCGCTTCAAAAGTCGAATTAAACGTACAGCTCGACAGCCATGGGCAACCGGCCCCTGACCTAGGCTAAACCTAGGGGCACAACTACGCAATTTTAGGCAAATTTTTTATTTATGCCCAATTAGCCGAAAAACCGTCTGGCCGGGTTTGAATGCTCCAGCTAGCCGGTTTTGAATCACAAAAAGGCCAACACGCAATGGACGCTTTCGACGATGCTATTCAGGCATGTTAGCTACTTTGTCTGGTGCTTTGGTCGCATTGTTTTCATGAAAAAGAAGAAATTTTTTTTGTCCAAATGGCTAGAAATTACTCTGTATCCTAGAGCCCGAAGACAAAGGGCCCCTTCTTATGTTGGAGTACAAAGGGCAAAGGCAGTGTGTTATTAGATGTGCTGAATCGCGTGCAAAACGCTGTCCATTGCATCCTCATTACGCGTAAGGGATTTCGCGAGCACGCCTAAAGAACACGCGTAAACTGTTCTCGTCTTCGTAAGCAGTTTTAGGCCCACGGTGCTTTAAGCCAGCTTCTGTTCGATGCCTCACGAAGGACCAAATAGAATGAGACCCAACAGTGGCGAGGACCTCGTTGACGTCGTGTATCGCATGTCAATCGTCGTAGACACCGGTAGAAACACTCTCCCTCTCCCTTTGAGCCAAGCATGCATCTGAAATGGCTATTGAATCCGCGTATTTCTGAAAATTCGTAGGGCGACGCCTGCTGGCGAGCCAAGAAAAGGAAATTCTGGCACTTTGGCCAGCTAATCTTAGCCCAAGACGTACGTGTACCAGATTTTAGACGTCAATGACGACCATCTGCTTGTCGTCGCGTTCATCATCCATCTTGTAGAGCTTGTACTGCATTTGTCAAGCTTGCTACCCTCGCTAGCGTTCACTTATCTACTCGTCGGCAAGCCGGTGTTTCAAATCAACATTCGCATTTTCATGTGGAATATTCTTGCGGCGTTCTACTTGCAGTGGACCGTTCGCACGTTAATATTTACGCTCACATTTGCGGAGGTTTTCGAAGGTAAGCGGATTATCGTCCGGTACAGCGAGGTCGCATAGTACCGTCGAATGAGATATAACACTCCTCAAACGCGTACAAAAAACATGTAATTTCTGCAAAAAATCATCATACTTAAAGGATGAACATTACCGAAATTCGAACTCAACCGAAAGCACAATGAAAACCGAAGCGAATGCGGCGAATTTCCAAAAAACAGCTTTTGACACAAAAGGTCGGCAACCGTACTGTATTAGGGGCCGTACCGTACTGCGTACTATCGGTACGGTTGTACGGTACGGGCCGGGGGTCCAGTACGGCAGTACGGTACGGCTTGTGTTTCCTGGCATTTTGTAACGAGTACGGGCCGTACTGGAGCCTTACCGTACCGTATTACGGCACGTACCGTACCGTACTGTCGGTACGGCGGTACGTTATGGGTGGTCAGTACTAGAGATCGACGCTGGGACCCCGTGCCAAACCCCTACCCGTGGTAACCCCACCCGTGCCGTACCCCGTACCCGTGGTGGGTAAAAAGTTGACAAGTCGTATACACTAACACGGCATAAAACACGTCCCGTAGTACGGCTTGGCCCGTGTAATACGGCTTTTTTCGAGGCCGTGCCGTGTTGCCGTGCCGTATTATACGGGTACGGGTACGGGTTTGNTGCCGATCCTTATACACTAAAGCGCTGGTGTCTGTTCCTTCCCCCAAAAAGTTTTCGCGATCGGTCCGAATTTGGTATCATTCTATAGGGCTTCTAAGGTTGTTAAAAAAGGAAAATAACAGGCCAATCGGTTGGCTAGAAAAAAGTTATGACCGACCAAATTTTCAACTCCTGGCTCCTGCTTACATGCCATAGCGGGCCCGCTATAGCATGCTTCCCAGGCGAACAAAAAGGCTAAACTTCATCTGATTTGCGGTCCTAGGAGTTTTCCTGCATGGAGAATCCAAAAATAGCGTTCATTTTTGTAAAGGAGGTATTTTGGAGGGGGTAAGGGGGAGGGGGTCCCATGCTTACATGCCATAGCGGGCTTCCCAGGCGGGAAAAAGGCAAAACTTCATCTGTTTTGCGCTCCTAGGGTGTCTTCATGCATGTAGAATCCAAAAATAGCGTTCATCTTTGTAGTAAACTCATACATTGTCTGCTTGGTACAAGTAAACCCCGATAGCGGCGCCGGCTGCGCGAAGCGCAGCCCAGCCGCTAGTCTCTACTATGAGGTCTGCCACTGTTGTGCTCGGCACAGGGAGTTAAAGATAAATTTTGCGTCTGCGTCAACGCAGAAGATATTTCTGTACCTGTTCATCCTGAAGTCTTTGCCGTTTCCACCTGTTTTTTTGGTCAACTGTCTACACTCATAATCGATAAATAAGACTTGTATGCAAGAGACAAAGTTAGGTTTTAGATGTTGATATACGCTTACAAATGGAACAACTTTTACTTGCGGAATCCGTACTCCGTCAACTTGAACAAGAAGTTCCAGGTAATCATTTACGCTCTTCAAGTGTGCCTGTCTGAGAAATGACAAAAACTTTCTGCCGGGTGAGTTATGCGTCAGTAGAGTCCAGAATTCCATTTGTGCCACTCATAGGAGCCATCAACTTGACATTCGGGACCAAAATTGCGGGTTAAATGGGATCTGTTCCTTTATGAGGGAAGAACTTTAGAGGTGGGGGAAGTTTCCCCAACCTACAAAAGAAAAACCAAATTTTCCCCAACTTCTAAAGTCCCCCTATCGAGGAACAGATCCGGTTAAGGTTTTACACATAGATCAGGATGCAGGCTAATGCCCTCCCCCCATACATATGCATACGAACTAGTACCTTCAAGCGATAGCGCGAGCGCATCACGAATTTCTGATTCTATTTTTAAAAAAATGAGGCAAAAAGCAATGGTTTTAAGCCTCTTAAAAGACCGCGGCCAGCATTGAATCCGGGAAGGAACTAATTGTTCCGGGAGCGGGCAAACCATTACCTAAATTTTTATTAAATTTTAGCTAATGTTACTACGGCTTTTAATAATCCGGAAACTTACCGTAATATTATTTGGGAGAATACGTGCAAGCTCAGCTAAGCTTGATGTGTTCCCGTTATCCATTTAGCTTCGTGAAAACATTCAAATTTGCGTATCTCTCCTGCCAAGCCTTATATTCTCCTCTATCATCGGCGTCATCGGCGGGGGAATGATGTTTGTAGCGGCTGTCCTGCACATTAACGTCTCTATGGTCATTATCACTTCGCTGTTCCACTGCGGTCTTTGCGCGTTCTTCATCGCATGCCCCACTTCGATTATCGTCGCTACGAAGACGTACCGTCTTCGATTGCTCTTCCTGCTGAGGAAGAGGCAGTCTCGAGTGGCGCGAAACGACTTTAAGCGACCGCCCGAAGAGGAGCGAACTTTGTACTTTAACCAGTTGGCGAAACAGTGGGGTTGATGCACTAAAGTGCTTCGTACTCGCTATGCTTTCAGCGTACAGTCGAACCAAGAAGCGAAGCAATGCAGACAATGTTTCTCTGGTTTTTTCTACAAATATCGAAGCTTTTATAGGAAATACTTCTTGAAAATGTCCCATAAGTGTCCATGAACATTATGATATGATTGATTTTTTGTGTCGACTATATGTCCCATCGACGTAGAATCGAAGAGCGGACAGAAATTGCTGGAAATGGAGCATACTCACGTCGAGCACACGATGTCTGGCTCGAAGGCTGACCCAGTTCGCGGTCACCTTGCAAAAAGTATTCAGCCCTCGGACGTTCTCGTGACGTCCATCTGCTCCGGCATGTACGACGTAAGCCCTACGGCCCGCTGCTTGCTCAACCCGTAAAGTTTGAAACTGTTACATCGTACTCGCTTAAAGGGCCTCGTCTAAGCGACACCAAATTCGCAGCCGAAGCCAGCTGCCTGCGAAAAGGCAAGAGTCAAAAGGCAGACTGGTGTTGCGGATTCGCAGGACTACACCAAAACATTTGCGTCAGGCCGTTTGCGAAAGACGTCACTCTTTGTAGGCGAAATGCTTCCAGAGCTCAGCTAAGAATGAACCTAATTCCTTAACACCTTACCACTCTACTTGCTCGCGGCTCCTCAACATCCGCAGCGCTCATTGTATCGCGGACGGAAACTTTTTTTGTTATTATTATCGCTAATCCGCCGCCCTTCTTAGCCATGACTCAGGGCATTATCGGAGGTGCGCCGTCTGGTACGAACGTGTCCTCGGAAGAGGAATGACTTCGAGTGTTTACGAGTGAGATGTCCGCAGGAGGCGAAGAAAACCATTAGATCTATTAATCCGAAATTCCTCAAAGTTAAGCGCTTCGAAATCCACGGGCACTATTGCAGGCTAAGCCCCCCTCGGGTTGAACTTTTTTGTCGCTCTCAAAGTGCAGCCGCTTTTTCTAAGTACGGAGCCGTAGAGGGGTATAAAAGGCGCTCGTCGAGAAGGAAATCATCAGCTTTTTATGGTAACGAGGGACGGCTTGCTGTGTACCGTGTTTCGTACCAACGATGTCGAATGCTTCAGTATGCTTCTTGTTCTCGCTTTGCATTGGCTAGGCTCGCGTAGGTCGGCTCCAGGTGCAGTGTTCGATGCCTTTCCGACGTTTCCGCAGGCGATGGCGTCCCATTCGATCGGTCTTAACACTTAATTAGCTAACGAAAACTGGCAGTAAGCAGATGGATCCATCCTACTCCGGCTAGGGATCGGCAAGTTGCTATGTGGGGGTCTATGTTTTCCCGCTTGTTGGACAGCACGACCTTGGAAGTATGGATGTCTCCGACGGATTTTCCGGAGTCTAGCGTGATTTTCGGCAAAAGATAAACCCAGTCGGGCTGGCTCCATTTCATCTTTCCCTCACTACATTCTAAAGGATTTTAAGGGTGTCGCTCAGGCCTGGACATTTTCCCTGGTACAGGGATCTGGACCATGACCTGGCCCTATACTCTTAGGACAACGACACCAGGCCCCAGAGCTCATTTCTCTCGGCCCGTTGCTGGTGAACCCCAAATTTAGGAAGTAGGAAACTGCGTGGAGATTGTGTTTCGTCGGACCGTCCTCCCCTGAGTCGCCAGGATGACGTCACGCGCCTTGCTCGAAAATTATGCGAGCCGAGGCGGGGCTCGCTTTTACTATGAGCGAAATCATTTGGTTAGCCCTTACCAATATCTCGCATTTAATGCTGTAAAAAAGTTGCCGTGCGTCAGCGGTGGGTTCCTGTGAGTTCGCAGCGGTTAAGGCTAGTAAGGGGAGACTGTCTAGGTCTTCGTGCAAACAGGGACAAATCGCGTTTACATGTTTTCAAATTCCCTGGAACACAATCTGCGAGACTCCTCTTTGCGCTAGCCGCCGCTTATTTACCAGTCCCCTTGTATCATGTCCTCGGAAGGGAATACCGTATTTTTTCTAATATAGCCCCTGGGGCAATATTTTCCATAAGGGTTTTTTCAGGAAAAAATAAATTTCAAAAATTATTTTAAATTTTGTGTGTCATCAGCAAGGCTCGTTCTCCGTTCTAAAATTCTTATTTTATCGTTATCTAACCAAATATGGCCTTAGATTTGAAGCCCGCATACCCCAGATGCGTATCTGGAAATTTTTGGGTGGGGCTATATTAGAGGGGGGGGGGCTCTATTAGAGGTGGGGCTAAATTAGAAGAAATACGGTATCTTCCCATCGTACCACAATGATCTTCCCCGTAAGTACTACCGTACTGCAGCACGGTCAGTATGCCAGTAAAACGGCACAGTACGCCTCGAGTTCGGCCCGGGCTCGTCATAAAGTACCAGAAAATCGAACCCTTACCGTACTACCGTACTGAACTTATTCGACGCCGTGCCGGCTAACACCTTCGTACTGTACTGTACGGTACGGTACGGTCGTACCACAAGTACGGTATCGATCTTTACTGTGGAGCAACCATGATGCAACGGGCCTCCAAATCGAGACCCGGCGCGGCCCGCGGGCCTCCCGGGCCTTAAGATTTTTGCCCGATCCGAAAATTCCCCTTGGTCCCCCCTTTGATACATTTCTGAAGGTCGAATTTTTATCGTTTATTGTGTGTTTAATATATGCTCCTCGAATGATGTCATCTAAAATAGCCTGCCGCAGGCGCCGCCATTGCGATTTTTCGGGCACATGACGCAAAGAACAGGTAAAAATTTGGTAAGAAGTAGTAAATTCCTGAGCTCCTAACCGGGCCCGGTTGCCCATGGTTGTTATGGAGTAGAGAGCGGAACGAAAGCGCTTTGAGACAGTTGCATATTTTTTTGACACTCGCCTGTCCGTTTTCTTCTCACTGGTCAACCGCACCTAATCATTCTGCCCTATCCAAAGAGAGCTAAAGAGCGTAAACTTATGTTTGTACTACGACAACAAACATTCCTGCCAAATCCGATGTTTTTGCCTGGGATTATACCGTAGTCCTATGTACACAAGAGTGCATTTAGTGTCTAGAATGTATGGAATGCCGACAACAACAAGTCTGTATCGAAGCTACGATTTCTGTTTCCAAAAATCTCAAGCTTAGCAGACGAGATGCCCAGACAACATTCGCCGGGTAGAGACAGTTCGAGCTGGAATAATCAGGCGATTAGCGATTAAAGCCAGCCCCCCCTCCCCCGACCCGCATAGGACCTCGACGAACTTTCAGAGAAAGTTTTTACTGAACTTAAATTTGCAATAAGCGACGCCTAGCGGAGGCCCTTTATTGTCTCGTGTAACTTTTGGAAAAATTCGTTGCTGCCCGAATTTTCTGATCCGAATCCAAATCCTGGCTTGATTCACGTTGCTGGCACGTGCCACGGGCATGGCCTTGGATAATATTCGGGTTGACGTCAGTACGACTTTACGATGCGTTGACAGGGGTGAGGTTACTGCGTATATACTTAGGAAGGGCATGATTCGAAACATGCCGTGATTAAGTTCGTAAGCCGAGCGGCTCAGCCTACATACCTAGCTTGTTTACTATTTGTACTGCCAAAGCAGGACGCTTTAGCCGCGGAAATACATTTTCTAGGAAAGGAGCCTCATCTGTCTTTTTTTTCTCAGAGCAACATCGTGCCGGGTCGCTTCACCGCGTGTACGGAGGTGCGCAGCACATTTACTGGACGACGCGACAGCGCCCATCCATCAGTAAACAATTTCCCTTATATAACATTCTTCTAGTCTAACCGTGTGACGCGCGGCATATAGCCTGCAGCCGGTGTTCAATTGTAGCGGCACATCACACATTGTCCCGTACTTCCCGGAGTAGTTCTGTTGGCATCCCGGGGAAGTATCTGACCTGTATTAATAGCCTTCATCAAGTATGGACTCGCTACGCTTTGGCTCAAATTGCTTTCATAAACTCTCGCCCTTCCGTCTTCATTTAGCAAACGTCTGCCAGAATTCCAAAATTTTATTTACATGCGTAGTTATTCTTATAATTCCCATGGGAAACTAAGTCGAATTTTTAAAGATTAATTTACGGATTTTTAAAATTAGTTTGAATTTAAAAAATGTTAATGTTAAATTTTTTTAGTTCTTATTCACCCATATGACTGTCCTTGACAATAGATGAATGTCACTATACGAGAGCGATTCGGTGTATACCTTCGAATGCGGCGCCATTGCGCGTTATTGCCGTCTGAGACCAAAAATAACCAACTTGCACCATCATGTTTAGACAAGTAATACGGTGGCCTAACTTTTCGCAATGGCTCGCTGTACGAATATCCTAGTCTTGCTGCTTCTTTTCGTCGCCGAGTCACAGTCGCTGTACAGAGCTTCGAAGCAGATTGCTGCGACGGGACGAGTTCTATGCAATGGAAGGCCTGTGATTAACGCAGTAGCTTCGATCGTCGCGTACACGTCGAGGCATGGTAAATACGTGGTTTTTGAAAGAAAATTGACCAGTTTCGGGCCCCTTACCCTCGTTTGGCCCCCGTGGGCCCTTCCCCCCAAATTTTGGCTGGCTACGCCCCTGCCCCCTGCACCGTACTCCGTACCTTACTGGCCAACACGTGCCATACTCCGTACCGTAGAGAACGGTACGGTCCCTGTTGAAGCCGTGCTACGGCCCTTAATAGTGCTTCCGTACTGCACGAGTGCGGTATGGTACGGAAACCCGTACTGGCCCTTCGCCGTACCGTAGAATACGCTACGCAGTACGGTACGGTACGGAATATTGTATGACGTCTACAATGTAAGTATAGTGGGATGTTGGCGCTCGGGACAGAAGGACTAAGCGAAGAGCGGAACGGAACGGTAGATAGAATGAGCCAATCGAGAGAAACAAATTCTGGTACGTAGCGTACCATAAAAAGGCAAGTTATGAACAACCGTTTTCTGTATCTTCCCTCTTCTACAAAACGCGCTAAAATTAAGCTCATTTTCTTCATGCTTTATTATTGGTTTTGTTGCGCTGTGCCGTAAGCTAAAGTAAGCCATTTTTGGCTGTTTTGGAGACAAAAAAAGATTGTATGCCGATCCGAGCCCTGATTGCTTACGTTAATACGCCGCGCATTATTTAGCATATATCCTCAACGATTCGCCGACCGACAGTCTTGGTCACTACTCCCTCGAAGCGACATTCTTCCCAGACGGCGAACCGCTGAAAGAGTTTAAGCTCCGCTTCTTGCACGAGTGCTTCGACCACGTCCTTCTGCTCGAGGAGAACTGGTCGGCGCGTCTGCAGCGGAAACGAACTCGACTGCCGAATGCGATCACGAAGGCGGTATGTCCCAGCGTCCCGCTGATAGCCAAAAGTGTACCCAGAAAAGACTCTTAGGACGCCCATTTCCAGTGGTTTTCAGAGTTCTCGCCAATTCCGGGAAATGTGCCATACCGTAAAAGCTATAATATAAGACGCCCGTCTTCTAATTTTCGATGGCCAAATTTTCGAGGGTTTCGTAAATGTCGTAAAGGGTCCCCCCTATGGATTTAGCAAAATTTTTCGAAATTTTAGTGACAAAAAGTTCTCGTCTAGAATGAATAGTTACGGCCTAAAACGTATTCTAACATGTCTCTGTGACAAGTTATCTCGGAAATTTTTGGCGCCCGCCTTCTATTAGGGGCCGTCTTATAATAGAACACGTCTTATATTAGAGCTTTTACGGTAAGTAGGGAATTATTAGCACAAGGACACTAGCTCCCCAGCTAAGCTTTGAACTGACAACATGATTCTTTTGCCTGGATTTTTTGCATAGTTTCGCTAAAAACGCTACAAAAAGTAAACAGAGAGTCGCGTTTAGGGCATCGACAACGTCGTCAGGGAAGAATCGTTGCCTAGCGACTACATCTACGACGGAACGAAGCCCCCCTAAGGTCTACGAATTCAGCGTCGACTTAAGTAACTAGATACTGTTTTGTTCGATCCTTATTTATGCTTGAAAATGGTTGTTCTCTTTTGTGTGTGCAGACTGTACATGATAATAATTCCATGTTATTGGTCCACTGTTTGACAAGACTTGAAGCTTCCTGCCCTTCATTGCGAGCGCGCAGCGACAAGCCTGCGAACCAGTGGCGTATATTGGGGGGGGGGGGACCAAGGCAAAATAAATTTTTAGCGCAACTTTACCAAGGAAGCCCAAAAACCTCGTTGGCGGCGCCGGCGGCGGGCTTGTTTAGGCTAAATACTTGATATTCAGGACTGAAAAACCATTGAGGCCTCGAATTTTTGACAAATTTTATTCCATAAAGCCCAAAAACTATTTTTGGCGGCGCCTGCGGCGGGCTATGTTGGGTATAAACACGCCAACATTAGTATTAAAACCGATGTGAGGCAAAAAGGGAGACTTCGAAACACTACCAAAGGGGGGACCAAGGCAAATTTTCGGCGCCGGCCGAAGGCCGGCGCCGAAAAAATAGGTAAGGGTGCGTAAAACGAATGGATAAGAGCTTCGATCGACTGAATTCAGATTTTAAAGCGTGAAAAAATTCGCATGAAATTTTTTAATTTTTTACTTCGGACCGGGCCGGACCTAGCCCAGGCCCGGCCAAGTTTGAAAATTTAAGGCACGGCCGGTGGGCACATGCCCGGCATTGCTACGTTTTTCTTAGTGCCCGATACAGCCTATTCAGTATACGAATTCCATAGATCCAAAAAACATTTAATGACGCTAAAGCGTGGAATAATGGCACGCGACCACTGTGGCGTTAGCGTTACTATTAGTCATCTGCGTGCAGGCAAACTTCAGTGAACCGGCGGATTATGTAGTTGGTCGGCAGTCCCATTTCGCAGAGATTGGCCAGCACGTTGACGAATTTCGGCGCATAAGTGACCTAAATTGCAGTTATGCGATAATCTGATATTATCGTTGTCCGGCGAAGTGAAACACCGGCAAGTCCAGTTAGAGATTATGCGCCATGCCGTGCCGTGGGCCATGCCGTGTCGTTTGCCGTGATCACGGCACGGCTTCCACGGCACGGCTCGAAAAATGGCACCGTGCCGTGCCGTGAGAGTGGTCACGGCACGGAAAACGGCCGTTTTATTTAGCCGTGCCATTTTCCGTGCCGTGGCCACGGCACGGCACAGAGTCACCATGGCACGGCCCACGGCACGGGGGTGGTCCCCCTCTAAAGTCCTAAGTAATCTATAAGTCCCATCACTGCATCGATTTTTTATTTACAAAATCTGCAATGAACTATGTCTGAAGGTTTTTCAAAACGATGTTCGTAGTTGCGTCGCGGGGAGAATTTTACGACGTGGACCGCGAAACTAACAAAATAGATGCGCGGACGAAACATGGGGGCGACACTGACACCTCGAGTGATCTTTTCGTATTGTAAGCCCCCCCCTCCATTACCTGTCTCCCTCGAAAATGCGAAAGATCGAATTGAAGAATCGTACCTTCGGCATTTTTGCGAGGCATTGCCGCTTGAACGCATGCACGGCCTCGTGGTGACAGTCGAGCTGTGTGAGCATCAGTGGGCGCGTGGTCAGTACTTGCTTCTGCTTCTGCTTCGCGTTTGTCAGCATCGCTTGAACGACACGCTCGAGGAACGCGTCTACATCACGCATATCCTAAAAGAGTCCCGGTTCATGCCTAACACCACAAGGACCGTAGCATGGGCCGCAACCGCTTTATTGCGAATCTTTGTCAATTATCGACGCTGATTTTTTCGAATTTTTAAGTTATCTCAGAGCTGGGTAGAGAGAAAGAGAAAACAACGGGTAAGAGGAAAGGCGGGAGAACGGATTAGAACAGACGGATCTGAAAGCTTTTTCTCTAAACAACGGTATTTGTACTGATAGTACGCCCGTACCGTACCGAACTACGATACGGTGCTAAGGATCGGCAGTCGGCAGCCGTACCGTACTCCGTACCGCACTGACCCCCTCCTTACCGTACTCCGTACCGCACTGACCTCCTCCTTACCGTACTCCGTACTGTACTGACCCCCCCCCCCCCCCCCCCCCCCCCC
>JNEY01000033.1:39526-59655 GCA_020875895.1 Aphelenchus avenae | reverse complement strand
GGAAAGTCGTCTTCGTCCGATAGGGCATTGAACGATGAGGGCGCACAAAGACCTCCGACAATAATGAGAACAAACAAGCAAAGCGACCTCAGCAGCATGGCTCAAGTTCCACAATGTCTCAGTATCGGATGTAATGAAGTTTAATTCGGCAGTGACAATGAAAGAGCCAAACGTGCGGCCAAGGGCGGTGTCTCGCCGGTCATTAATAACGTCCGCCTGACCCACAAGGTCGCATTCGAAGCCGATAAATCACGTGAACAGCTGGTAAACCTGCAAAGCGGAAAAGACTTTCGGAGCGTTTAAGCCTCGTTTTGCTGAAATATGTCGATGCGACGTTTGGTTAGGCCTACCAACATATTAGGAACTTAGTTCTACGGTCCTAGACTTTGTGGAAAGGCTTGACACACCAAACTCTTTGGTGGCCGGCCTGTAGACAACCCTGTAAGGGGGTCGTAACTTCGGCCCCGAAGGCCGGCCCCGGACCCCCGAAAACTAACATGTTCTGGTTACAATCATTGCATCGTCGGGAAAAGACTCAAATGCGTTGGTTGTGCATTCGTCACGGGTAACACGCGGCAAATGGAGTAAGCAAGGCCTCTCATTAGGCCCGACATTTTCTTGAGACGTCAGATACACGTTAGACCCAGAGTCAAATTTAGGCGACCGGACTACCGGTGCTGGCCCACGATCAAGTACAACTCGGCCCCCCCCCCCCCCCCCCTTACAGGGTCGCCAGCAGATAAAAAGCGTCGCTTACTCTGGACGTTCATTCGTTCTTCTTTGTTCCTTACTTGGAACGGAGCTTCTTCAAAGATTCTGTCGGCCATAGGAAATGCGATTCCAGCGTTGTCCGAAGCAAAGGCACGCTTCAACCGTGCCGTAGCAGAGCACTAAATTCAGTAAGGCACAGATATTCCGAGGATAGAAGCAGATCTAAATGCAAAGAAAACCGCGGAGTTTGTTATCTCCGTGCTGGCGAATACAGAATGGTAATCATGCAATTCTGGTGAGTTTCGGCTTGCCCAACAATGCACAAACCAAAAACGAAATGCCGAATGATTGCTGAATCACCTTTCTCCTTTGCTTCCTCGACTGACCGATATATTTATTCGATTACACGGAACTTAATCAATTGGACAAGTGGATGCACAAGACATACCAAGATACAATGAAATTCAAAAGAATGGGAGAACGTGGTTGAAGGAATACAATTGTTTGTAATCGTAGTCGTCACTGTCGCTGCTTCGAATCCGCGAAACCTGAAGCATGGCACTGTAGCGGCGAACAACATTTTCGGCAAATTGTGGGCGACTCATAGAATGGAAGAAACTTGCTTTCCTTCAGGTTGATGCTGCGTCCCGGGTTCGCCTCGTAGGTGTCCTTTGGTTCGTCGGATGCCTTGAAGGGCTCGCTTCCGCCTGGTTCATTCTGACCGTCGGTGACACGTTCCTTGTTCGCTTTGAGGAACTCTGAATGGAACTGCCAACTTTAGCATAGCAAACTATCCAGAATCATAAGGAATTTGTGCTCGAACCAGAGAAGCTGCAGTACATTAAAGCGTAGGAAATTCTAGAGCTAAAATTCTCAGTGACCAACAAGCATTTGTCCGACGGCAGGAATAAAGTAGCGCTACCTGAAGACTCCATCGTAATTTTCCTAGTCGTGAGTAGTCAGTGGCAAGTGTAGACGGGTATAAATCGTGCTCTGGTGGCTGAGCCCACAAGGATTACGCAGCCGCGAATGCGTAAACAAGCAGAGGGAAGAAAACAAGCTCGAGCTTTGGCGTTCCGTCGTCAACATTCTTTTCCAAACAATGCACTCGGCAGCAGTAATTTTGCAACGATAAATAGCGTTTGGCAATAGCTCAAAGAACTGCTAAAATCAGGCGGCAATTTGTAAAAAAAAAGCCATTTAGCGCAAGAATTAATGCTTTAACTAGTTTATTTGTGGACGTTGACGGCTTTTTTGAAGGTTAACTGTGCTCCAACGCTTTACTGAATTTATTTAATTATTTGTTAATTTACTACTGCGGCGAGTTTATTAAAATTATTGCGAATTTATTAAAATTACTGCGAAAATAATTCTTTACTTTGAAAATTTAACGGTTGTTTCTAGAATCAATGCGCATGAAGGACGTATGCCAGATCTTCCGCGACTCCAAAGTGCCGACGAGTCTTCTTGCCAACTTGCCGCAGCAATTGGAGAAGTCATTCGCCTCCATCGGCCTGAAAGTGGCGGACGATATTTGCGTGCTGGACCCGCCTACAAGGGCATTCGACGGGAACCGAGAGCAGTACCGAGCGGACAAAATCGTCGACAACTGCTGTGCACAAATGCCGGACAAGATATGCTTGTACTTGCTGACGGACGATGCGTACAGTGGAACACTGAACTTCGTCTTTGGAGTGGCCCACAGGTAGGTAAAGAACTTTTACCGCTTTGCGCATCTGATCGTGTTCGTTAAAACCGCTTGATTTAGACATCTTAACTGGTCAGCAAACATACAGGTGGTGCGGCACTGTACGGCCGTACCGCACCGTACTGCCGTACTACTGGTACTGAGTACGGTACGGGTGGGGTCGGCCAGTACGGAGTACGGTATGGCTTCAGTTTTCTCGATATTGATTGCTAGTACGGCCCGTACTAGACCGTCCGTACTAGGGCCCGTACTGTCCAACTGTACGGTGCGGAGTACGGCAAGGTGTGGATTGGTACGGCACGAACAAGGTACGCGTGCTGGTCGTCGATCTCTGGCAATTTTTACGAGAATAATGCCCGCAAGTTTTGGATCCACACGCTTGTAGTTTCAAGGACACTTTCAAAAGTTTGTAGGGAACACATCATATTTAATTATTGCCGCAGGTCCCCGAACCTCACTAAGGCCATTACCTGCTGTGGATAATTACCGCCTAGTCCTACGCAGGGAACTGTTTTTGACGTAACGGCCAGGTTTTACATGCCCGCTTCTATCGAATCAATTTGCTCGAATATTCACGTCATCGATGGTCCTTTTTAGAGGCCGAGGCTGCATGGTCACGCTCTACCGACTACAGAACGATCCCGACTTCGTGCTGAAGGAATGCGTCCACGAGCTGGGACACGTCTTCGGCCTCGGACATTGCTCTCTGCCTTGTGTGATGACGTTCTCGAATAGCGTGTGGGAAGCTCATCAGAAGAACATCACTTTCTGCCCGAGTTGTAAAGACAGTTTGGCGAAATATTGTGAATGAATAAAGCTCCTTGGGCTTGCTTGCTTTAGTTTGCATTTTTCCGCATTTCCTGAGCTATGGGCCGAGGCCGGTGGCGTACGAGCTGCTTTAGTCCAAAAATGATTACCCCACTCCTGGTTGCATCACGCTGGGATGGGCAGAAAAAAGCGACAGGCAAGCGGGGGTCCAGTGCAACCTGGACGATGCAGGTTTGTTTTACTAGTTTAACTGCTTCCGTCTCTTTGTGGCAGCACAAACTTTAGTGACGGCATAGTGATCTCTGCTCTTGTGATCGCATAACGGGTACGTCTCGACACACTGTCACGCTAGCATCTAACGAATATGTACAAATGAAAGAGAATTTATTTTCATTTATCGAACTGCGCGAGTTTTCAAGGAATGACAGCTTAGTGAAACGAAGAGTCTCGAACTGAAGAAGAAAAGGAGAGTCGAAAAGAAGTGATTCATGGCCGTCGTAGTCGTCAATCACGAAGCTGGTTTCGGTCTTCTTGCGCCATGTCCGGAGCGCGAGCTGTGTCCGAGTAGTCTAAAACGATCACTGGTACTTCGGAAAATACATGTGTGGGAAAACTAGAGTTCGGCGCCCGTACCATGGTACGGGCAAAACCCGTACCCGTACCCGAATTATACGGCACGGCAACACGGCACTGGAGAGTCCACCACGGGTACGGCACGGGTGCCAAAAACAAGCCGTGTTTTGCCAAGCCATGCCAATCCAAGCCGTGTTTTATGCCGCGTTAGTGTGCACGGCTCGGCATTCTTGGGTCCACCATGGCACGGCTACATGGCACGGGAGGGGGCACCATGGGTACGGGTACGGCAGGGGGTACCAGCGCCGATCTCTAGCGATAACATGACACGGAACAAACAATTTCATGCGAATGAACGTACTTTCCCTCACGTCGTTTCCGCCAGCGGCGGCGCTAGGACTGGCCTCGAAGGTGTCCGCGGTTCGGTCGGACGCTTCGTAGGGGTTGCGCTGTCCCTTGCGTCGGTCGGACTCGAGACGAACGGCGTTCTCGCGCTCGTCCTGCTCCAGTTTGCGGTTCATTAGTGCTAAAGCCGTGAAGGTTATGGTTTAGCAAGAACCGAAAATGGAACGGAACTTATGACTCGATACTACCGTCGGATCCAAACATCATCACGACATCCATCCAAACTTCACTCATGCTGCATAAAATCGCGTCATTTTGTGGTTTTTTTGACTGTTTTGAAGGGGCGCATTCCGTGACGGCAGCAAGGGAAAGGCAGACAAATCCCGCTCAAAAAGTTTATAGTAAGAAGAAAACGAAGAGTCGTATTTTTGGGAAGAACGTAAATTCCGTTAGCTTTTTTTCGGAAATCATAATATTTTAGCCATTTAGAAAGTGGACTTTTAATGACGTGCAAATATACCACCGACGATGGCGGGCCGAGACCTTTGTTTTCCGGAATGAGACGCATCTTTTTGCTACAAATAAATCGGAAATAACTGAGCGACTTTATACTGGCGTTCAAATGATGGTGTCATGTTGTCGCAAGAAAGCCGCGGATAAATGCGACTGCTGCAGCGCCGATTGTGCAAGCAGCCTTGTTGACGCGTCGCTTGTTTTGACCTCTCGCGACGGCGTAAACAAGACGGCGCCGCCGCCCTCTTTCAGCATTCCATCCTTTCTAGCGAGATAAACAAGCCTTGACCGGCAGCGCATTCGCGACGCGAAATCGGTTCGCTTGCGCTTGCTTGTCCTTCGCATTTCCCAGTGCTTCTTACAGTTTTCATGCGGTTTATTAGCGCTAAACCTTTTTGAACTTTCTACTTAACGTAAGAGTTACAACTGCGCCCTTCCATGCGCCCACTTCCTCGATGATACTGACGCGTTTGACGGTTTAGAATCTGCTTAACCTGAAGTCATGGACAACGCGGATAACGTCGACAACGTTGCGGGTCGCGACGACGCCGCAAGCCTGAACCCGCCGACGGGCTACGAGAAGAAGCTGGCCGGAGAGAAGGGCGCGGACAAGCTCGAGGGAAAGGTCGAGGGGCTCGGTAAGTCACAACAAAAAGATTTAGTACGGAAGTGTCGCTTGCATCCAGCGTATCCTACGCAGTGGCGGCCCCAGGATTCTGTCAGAGGGGGGATGCTAAGGGGGGACCCTTACCTATCTTTTCGTCTAGAACTTTATTTGCCTTGGTCCCCCCTTATCTCTCGCCGGCCTTCGGCCGGCGAGGCGGGCGGGGGCGCGCGCCCGCCCTAGACAAGTCACTGATCCTACGAGACTCTTAAATTTGTTGACAAAATACATGTTTTTTAGATTTTCGCATTATGGTTTTCATTTTTGAAAAACTATTCTCTGTCTTGTAAAAAAAAAGTTTAAAAGAACTATTTTCTAAAATTTCTTCTTCTTAACATTCCTAGATTCGCCTTCGGATACGGGTCATTTTAGGCAGTAAGGGTCGTTTCCGCACCGCCGACGTCATCGACGACCGCGAGGGCCAGGTCTCGGAACCATACTGAGCGTACCGCATCGCGTCGCGATATTTTAATCACCTTTAGTGTTATTCTCTCCGCATATTGTGGACGTCTTTGCTTTGACGTAGCGTGTAAATAAATTTTGGTTCATCGTCGCATGAACCTACTGGGCTTTAAGGGTAGCGGGACACGGCTTAAGAAAGGGTGGTGAGTGGCACATTGGCGGGCAACATTGTCTTGTTATCCCTGCCTGGCGAAGTAAATTACCGGAATAATCCCCTGCCCTTCCTTGGCCCTCCCAATGAAGTCGAATTCTTGCGCTTTGAGCGATTCTAAATTGTGACTTTGAGGACATGAAATTTTCCGCATTGAAGCGGAAATACGGCCGCTGACTGTACGCGTGCGAGGTCGCTAGGAATGAGCCAAATCGAACGAAGCCAAGCGATGAAGGTTTCTGAAGATGTAATCCAGATCGAGGCCGAGAAAACCAACGCAGACGCTTAATTCCGATGCTGAGTTGAATCGCTTTATTTTGCCACGTGAACCATGCTCAGCATTTTCGCACAATCAGATGCACCGAATTTAGCACGATGAGCACATTTTTGCACACCGGGTGTACGGCGGACGAGCGCATATAAACCGGTCATAGGATGCCGGCGTGTCGTACATCACCCACTGCCCGAAGGTAGCATCGGCGCCAATGCTACCGCCAGCTGAGATATCCACGTAACAGACGTCAGTGTCCGACTTGCAGTTCTTCTTGGCGTTCACGGCCCAATTTCGGTAGTCCAGCGGCGTCCCGTCGGCCCAGGTCATTGCTCCGTGACGTCCACTGAGCGGGATCCATCCGTAACTTGCGTGCTGGCTAAGGAACACTAAACGGGAAAAGTGAACGCATTTTGCGGCTCTTATGGGACAGTACTTGCAACGGCGTTATTTGTAGTCGTGTTATGAATCGATACCAGCGACGCTCCTAGAGAGGAGCAAGCAGACGCCATGCTGGTCCAATAAGCACCGCTTTGCACCTAAAGTTGTGTCCGATTGTGTGGTCACCATAAGCTAAAGCTCCGGGGTATTGCCTACGGTAGGCGGTAGACAAAACCAGTTGAATGGTAACAGGGGATATTCTAATTTTTAAGTTTGTGCAAGCATCATGTCGTGCTTAGGGTGCGTCCAGAAAGTTTGTAAGCCTTACAGGGGGCGGGAGTTCAGGCCTTTGATTACATTTAATTACAGGGGGAGGGGGGGGGGGTCAAGGCCTTGATTACGTAATCACAAGCACTAGGTAAAATGGCCCGTCACTAGGCGCCGACCGGCAAAAATTTCACTGTATTTTGCAAATTCTGACCTAAAATTTCGATGTTATCGCCTGCGGCGGGCCTTTTTAAAACTTATTTTTCATACGCTTTTAACTGATTTTTTGCTTAAAAGTGCTAAAAAGCACTTAAAACTTGTTTTCTACTGCGCTTAAAATTCGATTTTGCACGTCGAAGATTNGATGTGTGCGTCGTGCGCTACCGCGGCTTTTTTCTCGCAGATAATAATAAACGTCTTCCGTACATAAGCGAAAAGTCACTTTTTCTGCAAGCCGCAGAAGCGAACGGAGCCCATGTTTATATGGTCGCGGTTTCTCGATCCGCGACGCAAAACGTTCGGTGCACCAGTGCACCGACGGCTTCGTATTCCGATTCGGGCGGATATTTTTCGCGATGAATGCTCACTTTTCTAACGACAAGAGCTGTTCGTCCAATGATTCGGCGAATGTGAGCATCACATGCGCCGAGGGAGATTTCTGGGCTCGAGGTAAGCATGTTTGCAGGAGTACTTCAGTGGAGTAACGCATATGGGCAGGGAGATCGGGCGAGGTCTACTTCCAGGTAGTAAGAGACAGTTTGAAGAAAGACCGACCGGATAGCTGGCCCAGAACAGACCGGTCCTAGCCCGAGGAAGCGCTAGGTGTGAGTCTGAATTAGCATCGGAATCGACGATTTTGGAAGAATTTGGCAACGGAATCGGTCACGGCTTTAATTTGTTGGAATCGGGCGGAATCCGGGGATCGGTTCCGGACTCGAGAGCCGCTGGCTAAGAGTCCAGTTGGCGGCGTTTGGGCAGATGACTAGTCCCTGAGTTTAGAGTTTAGAGTCACTGAAGGCGAAGCTGTTATCCCTCCGCCCAAAGCATCGGCTGCGCGCTGCTCGTCGGCTTCATCCTCGCCCTTTCGGCGTTCGTCAACTCGCTCGGCAACGGTGGCAATGGCGATTCGCGAGGAGCGACGACTAGCATCGCATCGCACGACTGGCAGCTGAGAACTCGACTTTCACGATAACCGAACATACGGGTCTGTTCACCAAAAATGACGCAAAATAAGGTCAAATACCACAAGAAAATTTTTACTCATTCGGGATTAAAAAAGCTTAAGTCATAATGCCGCGCCGTAGATGCTTAAAAACATTGAAGATGTCAAACCGTACCGGACAAACGTTATTTGGGCTGGTAAGCGTATTTCGAATAATTTCACGAGGAGGTCGGTAGGGAGGAACAAGACGCGATAGGGGGACCTGTAGAGCCGCCCGGGCTTATTTGCGTCCCATTTTTTTGCGGCCCGCTTTTTTGCGTCCCATTTAATTGCGTCCCGTTTTTTCGCGTCCTTTTTTATGCGTCCCGCTCATTTGCGTCCCGGTCTTTTTGCGTCCCGTTCATTTGGGTCCCGGTTTTTTTTTGCGTCCCGCTCATTTGCGTACCCATTTTATTTCCTTCAATGCCTAGCGCTTATATATGCGTCTCGTGTAATCTCAGTCACAATAAATATGCTACCTACTATGTAAAGTCCTTTACGTAAGTAAACGCTTTAATTTCGGGAAGCGGAAATCCGACATCTGACGTATGACGCACCGGAGGAAAAAGAAACATTAACGAAGTGTTAACGCGGAATTCACTTGCAGTAGCACTTAGTTCGCGGGACCATCATCGTCGTTGTTAGAAATTCTCGCCGATCGCATTAGCATCCGTGTCGCTGCAGCCATATAATACAAATTTTTGGGCGCCCACCCTGCGGGGTTGGGGATATGCACACGCTCTCGTCTCAAACACTTCAGGTTGACGGGTTTTATACGCGAGAGAATGAAGGGTCATATTCTGAATTCTGGGAATTTCCACGCCGGTACGAAGTTAGCGCAAAAAAAACCTGGGACGCAAATGAGCGGGACGCAAAAAAATCTGGGACGCAAATGAGCGGGACGCATAAAAATGGGTACGCAAATGAGCGGGACGCAAACAAGCGGGACGCAAAAAAAAGGACGCAAAAAAGCGGGACGCAAATGAGCGGGACGCAAAAAAACGGGACGCAAATAAATCCACTCCGTAGAGCGGCTCAGCGATATCGCGCTTAATTGCAGACCCTTCGCGACAGCAAGACAACACGATGAATGCCACTACGCCCATCACGCTATCTACAACCCGACCGACGACTCCAACCATGGAGACCACGACGCTTTCGACTACGATGACTAGCACGACTACGAAGACCACAACGACGACGCAAGCACCAAAGTGTGGCGCCAACTGGGACCAGCTGGGAGACAAGTGCTACAGGGCAAGTGTCATGCAAACTTTATCGGTCTTAATCAACAATTGCCCGTTGGAGACGGACCCTGAGGAGTTTGTTCTTTCTTCAATCGGAATTCAGAAGTGGAACAAAATCGTCTAAAAATGATAACCATGGAATCCCGAAATTCGGTCAAGATCTTGTTCCCTTCTTTCAGACAACGTCCAGCAAGAGCTTTCCCGCCGCCGAGGCTGAATGTGAGCGCAACTACCGAGGCTCACTGGCCTCAATTCACAGCGAGGAGGACGGAATCCTAATGGCGAGTAAGTGCTTTGCGTAGGTATTGCCGTTACGCAGGTTTCACGCCTTTTTTGCGATGCATTTCAGAGCGAGTTCGAACCCGCCACGCAGAGGAAAAGGAATTCTACGTCGGGCTGACGCGCAACTTCACAGGACACTGGGTGTGGATGGACGGAAGCGTTCTTGACTTTGAGGTTCGTTCACTCATTAGACGGATCCAAAAGATTCCCCACGAGCTCACTACTTTACGCGACGGAACAGTAGTAAGGTTACTTGGTTGTGGCTGCTTAGGGGGGGGGGGCAAGCGGATTATGGGGGCACAAGATTATGGGGGGTGCAAGAAATAACATGGGGGGCAAATTTTGAACATGGGGGGCAAGATTTTCTACTATTGATTTCTTATAGGATTTCTTATAGGATATATAAGGGAACAGGTCGTTTCTTGGCTGCTTATGGGGGGGCAAGACCTATGCTCCCCCATGTTCTTTTGCTCCCCCCATGTTATTTTGGTGTCCCCCATGTTCTGCTTGCCCCCCCCCCCATAATCCGCTTGCCCCCCCCCCATAAGCAGCCACAACCAAGTAACCTTACTACTGTTCCGTCGCGTAAAGTAGTGAGCTCGTGGGGAATCTTTTGGATCCGTCTAATGAGTGAACGAACCTCAAAGTCAAGAACGCTTCCGTCCATCCACACCCAGTGTCCTGTGAAGTTGCGCGTCAGCCCGACGTAGAATTCCTTTTCCTCTGCGTGGCGGGTTCGAACTCGCTCTGAAATGCATCGCAAAAAAGGCGTGAAACCTGCGTAACGGCAATACCTACGCAAAGCACTTACTCGCCATTAGGATTCCGTCCTCCTCGCTGTGAATTGAGGCCAGTGAGCCTCGGTAGTTGCGCTCACATTCAGCCTCGGCGGCGGGAAAGCTCTTGCTGGACGTTGTCTGAAAGAAGGGAACAAGATCTTGACCGAATTTCGGGATTCCATGGTTATCATTTTTAGACGATTTTGTTCCACTTCTGAATTCCGATTGAAGAAAGAACAAACTCCTCAGGGTCCGTCTCCAACGGGCAATTGTTGATTAAGACCGATAAAGTTTGCATGACACTTGCCCTGTAGCACTTGTCTCCCAGCTGGTCCCAGTTGGCGCCACACTTTGGTGCTTGCGTCGTCGTTGTGGTCTTCGTAGTCGTGCTAGTCATCGTAGTCGAAAGCGTCGTGGTCTCCATGGTTGGAGTCGTCGGTCGGGTTGTAGATAGCGTGATGGGCGTAGTGGCATTCATCGTGTTGTCTTGCTGTCGCGAAGGGTCTGCAATTAAGCGCGATATCGCTGAGCCGCTCTACGGAGTGGATTTATTTGCGTCCCGTTTTTTTGCGTCCCGCTCATTTGCGTCCCGCTTTTTTGCGTCCTTTTTTTTGCGTCCCGCTTGTTTGCGTCCCGCTCATTTGCGTACCCATTTTTATGCGTCCCGCTCATTTGCGTCCCAGATTTTTTTGCGTCCCGCTCATTTGCGTCCCAGGTTTTTTTTGCGCTAACTTCGTACCGGCGTGGAAATTCCCAGAATTCAGAATATGACCCTTCATTCTCTCGCGTATAAAACCCGTCAACCTGAAGTGTTTGAGACGAGAGCGTGTGCATATCCCCAACCCCGCAGGGTGGGCGCCCAAAAATTTGTATTATATGGCTGCAGCGACACGGATGCTAATGCGATCGGCGAGAATTTCTAACAACGACGATGATGGTCCCGCGAACTAAGTGCTACTGCAAGTGAATTCCGCGTTAACACTTCGTTAATGTTTCTTTTTCCTCCGGTGCGTCATACGTCAGATGTCGGATTTCCGCTTCCCGAAATTAAAGCGTTTACTTACGTAAAGGACTTTACATAGTAGGTAGCATATTTATTGTGACTGAGATTACACGAGACGCATATATAAGCGCTAGGCATTGAAGGAAATAAAATGGGTACGCAAATGAGCGGGACGCAAAAAAAAACCGGGACCCAAATGAACGGGACGCAAAAAGACCGGGACGCAAATGAGCGGGACGCATAAAAAAGGACGCGAAAAAACGGGACGCAATTAAATGGGACGCAAAAAAGCGGGCCGCAAAAAAATGGGACGCAAATAAGCCCGGGCGGCTCTACAGGTCCCCCTATCGCGTCTTGTTCCTCCCTACCGACCTCCTCGTGAAATTATTCGAAATACGCTTACCAGCCCAAATAACGTTTGTCCGGTACGGTTTGACATCTTCAATGTTTTTAAGCATCTACGGCGCGGCATTATGACTTAAGCTTTTTTAATCCCGAATGAGTAAAAATTTTCTTGTGGTATTTGACCTTATTTTGCGTCATTTTTGGTGAACAGACCCGTATGTTCGGTTATCGTGAAAGTCGAGTTCTCAGCTGCCAGTCGTGCGATGCGATGCTAGTCGTCGCTCCTCGCGAATCGCCATTGCCACCGTTGCCGAGCGAGTTGACGAACGCCGAAAGGGCGAGGATGAAGCCGACGAGCAGCGCGCAGCCGATGCTTTGGGCGGAGTGATAACAGCTTCGCCTTCAGTGACTCTAAACTCTAAACTCAGGGACTAGTCATCTGCCCAAACGCCGCCAACTGGACTCTTAGCCAGCGGCTCTCGAGTCCGGAACCGATCCCCGGATTCCGCCCGATTCCAACAAATTAAAGCCGTGACCGATTCCGTTGCCAAATTCTTCCAAAATCGTCGATTCCGATGCTAATTCAGACTCACACCTAGCGCTTCCTCGGGCTAGGACCGGTCTGTTCTGGGCCAGCTATCCGGTCGGTCTTTCTTCAAACTGTCTCTTACTACCTGGAAGTAGACCTCGCCCGATCTCCCTGCCCATATGCGTTACTCCACTGAAGTACTCCTGCAAACATGCTTACCTCGAGCCCAGAAATCTCCCTCGGCGCATGTGATGCTCACATTCGCCGAATCATTGGACGAACAGCTCTTGTCGTTAGAAAAGTGAGCATTCATCGCGAAAAATATCCGCCCGAATCGGAATACGAAGCCGTCGGTGCACTGGTGCACCGAACGTTTTGCGTCGCGGATCGAGAAACCGCGACCATATAAACATGGGCTCCGTTCGCTTCTGCGGCTTGCAGAAAAAGTGACTTTTCGCTTATGTACGGAAGACGTTTATTATTATCTGCGAGAAAAAAGCCGCGGTAGCGCACGACGCACACATCAACCTTAGCTGCGAATCACGAGAACTGGTTGAATTCTAACTCTACAGGCGGCACAAGAACAGCACGATTTCGAAAATCGGAAAATCAGAGTCCGAGATTTCCGAGTAGTAGGCTCTTGCATCGATAATTTCAGTGTGCATGCTGCTCGATTTACAGAACCGATATCGAGACTGAGAGTGCCGATTTGTAGACTCTTTGGCCTCTGCGCTATGCAAGTTCCCCTAGCTTAATGCTTTTGGTTCCTTTTTCTCTTGTCTCAACTCAATCCTTGGTTTGTACTCTCCTGTCTTGTGCTGAGCAGAATGGAACAAAACAAGAAAACGGGCGGGTGCGGAATAGGACTGGTGAAACTTCGGCTTCGATCTTCGCTGTTTTTACGGCTTCTGTCTTTGGCTTCAGTTTTAAATGTTACATTCGCTTCGGCTACTGTTGGGGACACGAGGAGTCCCCAGCCCTAGTGCGGAACAAGCTTTAAAAGAGATTCGGCGCTTTTGATCGCCCTATGTTTGCGTTTACAAGCAAAGTGAAGCACTATAATGGCACACTCTGATCAGTAATTCTGGACCTTTTCGGTTATTGGGACCGGAATATAGGATCTGGAATCTCCTCAGTCTTAAGTGTCCCAAGTTGGGAGTAGGGAATCATATGGGAAAGCAACTGCGATGATACGTCAAAAACTTGTCAAGGAAGGACCAAACTACTTCCTTTCCACATAAAATTTACCATAACTGGTTACGTTATATAAACCTATCTTCTTGAAAAACGTTTGTTTTGATGCCATTGGCGAGCTCCCACTGCACACCCGCTGACCTTCGCCCCTAACGACCTTTGTCTGGACGCGATCCGCGGCGGGAAAAAGCGTCATTAATCGAAGCGAACAGCGCGCTTGGAAGAGCCGATCACACCCTCCTGCCGGCGGCGAGCACGAGACGCTCCCTCGGGGCGCGGCATGTGGTTTCACGGACGCGGCGGCTGGTCCTCAATTGCCGCGGCGGCTGGTCCTCAACTGCACGTACCTTGGCCCGGTAAAGGAAGGGTGGAAGAGCCCCTCCTTTCTTTCGACCAGGATGCCCGTCCGGAACACGTCGCATTGGTGGTGTTTACTCTTGATAAGGATCACATTCACCCTGCCGATGCGCTGGTTTTTTATGGGACTCGAAATGCTTTTTTTGCACTCAGCTTAGGAGGGTTTTGAGCGGAAAATTTCTGCCGAAATTATTAGGGGACGTTTGTAAGACAAAGAGACCATCATGGCAAAACTAGCTAAACTTAAGAAATAATAAAATCGAAATAATTCGAGCTAAATTTGAGCTAAAGGGCAAGTTTGAGCTGCGGGCTAGTTAGGTTAGAATCGTTTTTAAGTCCCGTCTCTAAGCCGTTTAAAGATCTGGTTTTCGCATTCGTTTACGACGACCCATCCCTAAGAAAGTGCTGCCGACGACGTGCCGTTCTGTTGTTCCGACAAGTGAACTGATTTCAGTCGTCTTTCAGCTGCCGCCTTGAACGTCTTTGTCACCTGCGTGTTATTGCTATATTGTTCCTTATCACGGGCGGTGATATGATCGACAAAAATTTGCAACATCAGCGGTTTTATTTTTCTAGCAGAGCTGTAAGCTTGCCAAAATTCAGTCTAATCGGAGCCCTAAATCACAGGCCAAAAATAAGGTCGAAGCGAATCCGAATCCGAAGCTTAAAGCAGCGCCGAATTTTCGATGTTCGGTGCCGAATCCGATGCGGTGCCCGTTACTGGACACTTTTGTCCAAACTTTACCTGGTTAAATGCTTATGTGACACCAAATCTTAGATGACACCAGTTTCATGGAAAATCTTCAAAGAGGCATATGTCGATAATGTGGTTTCCGTAGGCGATACGAGCAAAACTTAAGTGAACTTATGAGCAAAAAAATGAAAAATTGCGTTGACGGTGGGCTAATTTATCCAGCGTAAAATTCGGAAAAATTCGATTTTGTACCGAATAAAGTCCGAACGTCCGAACCCCAAATTTGCTCCTGCTCTCATTCTCCCTTAGTGCGTGTTTGACACAAAACATAGTGCTGTTTTCTTCCACTACACGGAGCGTTATTTCAGGCATTGGCGAAATGCTGTCATCCACGTTTCATGTTTGTTTTTCTCCGGCGGGGCTCCGGGAATACGCCCGCAAGCGTATTCCACCTTCCTCCCGCTAATGCGCAACCAAGCGACCGAACGTCACTTCCACGGCGTCGGTTTACGGAAGAGAGCGCTCTTTGCCGATTGTGCTCTCTAACGCGATGCCTCTCAGCGGCGACGAGAGCCACGGGCCGCCGCTTGCGTCCTTGTTTGTGTGCGGCGCGACACCCGCCGAGAACTCTCGTGACTATCGGCGGGCGCTCTATAGCAGTGCACTCTTAGAGAGCTCTCTTGCGTCGCTCTCCGCTCTCTGTCAGCGCGCTCTCTTTCCCTCCCTCGCAGTGAACCCAGCGTCCGCTCTCATTCGACGGCTCTGTCGCAGCGCTCTCCGTCAGTGGTCTCGCTCGTCACCATCATAACTCTCTTTTAATGCTCTCTACTCTCCTGCACCACTGATTCATAGCTCTTCCAACGGCTCTCTCGCAGCGCTCTCTGCCGAGGAGTGCGTCGCATCCGTCCATTCCATCCATGGCCTCCCATACGCAGTGTCGGCGGCCCGTTGGGGCTCCTTCAGAGCACTCTCGCTCCACGGCGGCGGCCATGGATGCAGTCCGCCAGACGGCGCCCCATTCGGGCGCAGCTTGCCGCCGCCGACGGCCCCATGACGCCAGAAACACGTGGAACTCGCGAGAGGCGTCGCGGCTCTCTCTCTCCGCTTGCTACGTGACCGCCGCGCTGCGCCGCTGCTTGGCCTAAGAGATCACCTCGCGGCGGCGGCGAGTGATCACTTTCCCCGCTTCCCGACGGGCGAAGGAAACCCCATGGTTTCCTGACCGGTTTTCAAGGCTACAAAAAGCGACGGCGCTCCATACGGTCGCTGTCGGTCGCGGGAATTTAGGTCCGACGCTCGCGTAATCGAGTGCTTTTTCTCGTGTTGTTTTTGTCGGTAGTTGTCGAGGCTAACGACTGCGGCAAAGTGTCAGTGTTGGAGAAAATTTTGCGCCAAATTACTAACGGATCATGTTTACTGCCCGATTTTTTTGCATGAAATCGCGCAGAGGATTTTTCAACCTCAGCGTCTCTGTCAGCAGGAAGAGCTATGCTAATTTGCCAAATTCCCGTAAAGCGCGACATTGTTGTAAGCCTTGACACGCTTTTTTGGCACGAGCTAAGCGTGTGCTCGATCACTGCGATTCGCTAATTAGTCTCATTTATGCGCGTTTTTTTTTACTGAGCGGTGTGTTCGGTAATCCAAAGCTTGTGAGTTTTCTTCCTTGACCTTTTTTTCGACGACGGAAAATCCTATTCTCTGAAGATTTTCCGATGCATAATAAAACATTGGATAAGTGTGATGTACCCGGTTTTGGCCCACTAGCATTCTCGTACTTTCTTCATTTAACGGAGTCATGCTTAGTTCGTCGGTTTGCCGTTTTTAGTAGTAAGTTGTTTAGCTCCTCGCTTTTGGTGGAGTAGTTTGCGTTCAAAAATATAGGGCCTCGGTCTCTGAAGAGTTGGAACAAGGAGCCTTGTTTGTGTGCAAGTAGCGAAAATATGAACCGTTATGAAAGTCTGAGCGGCAGTGATGATGTTCCTAAAGTCGTTGGGCATGCAAATTTGTCTCGGGAAACTCTCTGTCCCAGTAATAACCGCTTTCCAGTTGCTCCCTGCGGGTAACACCTTCGACACCTTACTCATTTGGCTCCGATTTGTACTTGTAGCGACAATTAGCGTCTTCTCATGCGCCAAGCTACCCTTCTTCTAGAATCGAGGCCAGTTGGAGCCTCTTTATCGCACTAGGCAGAACTTTGTACTTAGTCCAGGGCTCTAGCTGTAAGCAGTTCGTAGTCATTTGGTTTGATCTTTGCGACGTTTTCTCACCATTTAAGTTGACGGCACTTTTTTGACATTTTTCGGTACTTTCTTCCTTTGCTTATTAGCCCGGTCTTGCCTGATAAGCCGCGAAGAGTGCTCGTCATTCCATTAATAGTCTCGAGTTTTTCTTCTTCCTACTAGCTCCCTTATCAGTCAGTGCTGAAAGGTCTCGGGACACGAGGTGCGTTTGTTTCCGTCTTCTAGTGGAGCGTGTGATTGCGACGCGAGTCATCTGTCGGGGCCATCGTTAAGGCTAGGCCTTCGGCGTCGGGTGAATGTCGGGCTCACATTTGAACGCTTCGATTTTTCCATTTGTGTTGGCAAATGTGTTTTCAGACGCCTGCGATGTTTGTGATTTTAAGCTTACGACAGAAGGGCCAATGAATTGGGCGGTTGAATGAGAAATCCCCTAAATTTCCGCTTTGTCCGGCTAAAATACCTAGGTGTAAATCGAAAAGCTATAAGAGCTTGGACTGTCGTCTCAAAATGACGTGCTGCCCGGGCTTTTGAAGTCCGTATGCTAATTCGCCGGTATTACCCTAATCAAAGTGTGCTCCAGACGCGAAAAGGCTGAAAAATGCTAGGAAAAAAACGTAAATTACGTGATGCTCAACTATTTAGAGCAAGTGCACATCATCAGCATGGGAACTTGCTACAGGTTTTTCTATGTACCTAATCGCCACTTTCCCGTATCGTTTACTACGGTGACTACTGTGCCTTTGCTTCGTTCAAAGTCACTTTTGCTCATAGTAAGTCTCCGGTTCAGCAACATCCATTTCAGCTGTTTATCTTTGTAAATTCCAAATTCCCTGCTGACAACAGCTAACTTACATGACAGTAAACCTCAGCCATGTTTGAATTTTACTACCTTTTGGGAGTTATCGTCCGACCATCTTCGTAGACCCGGAGGTACCGAAGAATTTTAAGCGTACTCTCAGTATCGTCCTCTGCCTTTACTGCGTTGCCCTGTCTCGGCTGCGTGCCCTTGGTCTGCGTACCTCTAGAGCCCACCCGCGAAAAATGCATAAAGTGCCGCCGTACTTTTCCCCGTGGGAAGCCACTTATTTGCGCACTCTCACCTTTCCCTTTGCTTCCCAATTATCCATCAGTTGCATCATGCCCATCGCACCCATAATCCGACGATGCGCCGCTAAATGCACACCTGCGATAGAGGTAAACAACGCTCCCGACGGACGGCGGAGGGCGATGAGCCATCGCGTCGTTTCCATGGATCAGGCGGCGCTGTTTTTCTCATTCCATTCGCCCAACAAAAACGTTTCATTCAAATGCACATGTAATTGGCGACGCGTCCTTTCCCCAGTCTTGTGCGATCGTAAACAAAACATTTTCAAGACTTTTGGCTAACGTAAACTGGGCTCTGTAGGGTTTAGAAAAGCAGAGAGACCGGTCTAAAGTGTCGTTTAAAGCTCTGTGTGCGTGCTGAGAACCATTCACGTCGTTTTACGGCGGTTTACGCCAGCCGGGGCGCCTTAGGCCAGCCTAGGTTTTGACACCGCTCGAGTCCAATATCTTAAGCTTAAATTTTGTTCCACCATTGATATCATGAAATGTGGTTAGGTTTAGGTTTTTTTTTGGTTTATGAAGTTTTTCATTGGTAAGCTTAAAGTGTCCTCTGAGCTTTAATTTAAACTCAGGGCCAACCAGCAGCAGGATGTACTTTCGGCTGTTCGCTAGCCTCCGCACGTGGCTGTATGGCAGGCTAGGTCTTAGATCGTCTTCATAGCGGCCTAAGCATGCGTCCTATTATGCAGTCCCATCATGAAAGTTGTTTTTCTCGTCCCCTGCGCCGATCGAAGAGCGCGTTTCATTCAAATGCATGTGATCGACGGCGGCGGGAGTCCTTTCCCATGCTCTCGCCCGCCGCTCTCGCATTCGCTTATTCCTTTAGAGGGCGCTATTTGCGACGACCGGCGACGTAAACATCCAGCGCGGCAACATTTGCTCACCGTTCCTGGCCACGTTGGCAAACATTGAATAATAGGCTATAGCTTTTATTGTCGAGCACCCTTACATAAAAGCAGCTTTTCGGTCTAAGCATGTCAAAAATATTTTGCAACCATAGCCCCGCACAGAGCCTAAGGACTTTTTTGGCCTCTAAAATGACCCAAATCTAGTCAGAGTAATGGCGGTTTAGGCCCTCTAGTGACCTAAACAAAGGCACAGGGTTTAGTCGCTCTATCTGGCCTATGCAATGACTTGGACTTTTGGAACATTATAGCAAGCTTTCCTCTTGAAAATCCACTTTTTCAAAGTCAACGGAATGCTTCCAGGTGATTGCGTGGTCTTTAAAGGCAACATGAAGAGTGTATGAGAATTAAAGCCACCTGTAGGAGAGTCTAAAGAGTCATTCCTTAACATGTCTACATTATCGTCTCTCAAGCCTTAAAGTCCAATGAGTAGCCTAAAGCCGTTTTCCAGTGAGTCCTCTGAGCTTTCCCTTGTCGGTTGCAGCTCTTTAGCGACCAGAGATCGCGTACGTAACGTGGCTCGTCTTTGTCCGACTGGATGCCCTTTTGCACTATTGTTCGGGCCGATGTGGGTCGCGTACGTGTTTTTTTCTTCCAGTTCAGACGGTCGCTTACGGGCCGTGGGGTGGCACCGTTGGGACGACGGGTTGATTAAGGGCGCTAGTGTTCTTTCGTTTCTTTTGCGAAGAGTGCAAGCGATCCTCGTTTGCATACATTTATCGCGCCGGCGCCGTGCAATGCAGTTGACCGATACGTACAATGCAATGCGTTTCCTGCATGCGCCGTTCCCAGTGGTGTCTAGCGGGTTCAGCCAGAACAGGGGCGCGTAGGCAAGTGGGAAGCTTTGCCGGATTTTTGCTTTTTTAATAGCTTTTAAATGGTTTTAGGCGTGTTTACCGTAGTATGCAGCATAAACCGTATGAGCAATTTTTGAGCTTATGTGGCAAATGATAGTAAAAAATTGGCCATTTTAGCATTAACATGAAAAATAAATTTTTTATAAAATAAATAAATAAGAAAGAAATTTTAAAAAAACAAATTAAAAAATAAGAAAATAAAAAAACACTCCTATCCCTCACGGGCGACCCCTCCGCCCATTTACGCCGCTGCCCTTTCCCCTCACTGTCTTTGGATTCGAATGCTCAAAACCCTGTTTTAGCGGCGATAAAACAACAGCACATTTCGGAGGATTTAGTCGCATGCGTGTTGTTTATCGGTGTGAACGTCGTCGGGGCGATCGCACGCCGCCAGCACCACTCTAGAGGCGGCGGCTGCGACGGGATCAAGCGTTCTCGCCGCCGCCACGTCGACTCTCGCTGTTTGTTTTCGCAGGCCGTTCATGTGCTCGATCGGGGCGAAGGTGTGGTGTCTCAAGGTCCATTAAGCCGCTTTTTCTCTTGCTCTCGGACGTGCACGCATTTCACAGTCGTGTGAT
>JNEY01000032.1:644548-686317 GCA_020875895.1 Aphelenchus avenae | reverse complement strand
GGACGGCGACGCAGTGCTGCAGCACTCCCGTCACTTCGTACACCCACAAGTTGTTGTCCAGCGCGTGTGCTAAAGACAATGGTACGCATCTGTATACGTAGACTATGCATTACTGAAGCTCAATTTATGGAGTAGCAAGCACTTACAAATGTGAGGTCCGAGCTCAACGACGTCGTCGCAGTTCTGAGACTGCAACTTGCTGAAGCGCAGCGACTGTGCCTCGAGAAAACGGCCGTAGTCGTACCTCCGACGGCACATCACAATGAGGATGAGCAGCGAGAAGAGGAATACGGCTCCCAAAACTGCGAGAGCTAAGTAAACTACCACGTCCATTGACGCGGCGGTGGGCACGACCGCCTCGACGGTTTGGCGGCGCCAGAAGGCTCAAGCAAGCGGCTCGGTGAAGGTCTAAATGCTAGCTGTGACTAAGCAGGGCAGGAACATTAAGGATTGTATTTGTTTTCAAGCGACCTTCGGACTCGCTTATACAAATCAGTGGCGAAATAGTATAACTTTTTGCATGTCTGCACATTCTAGCTAGCTGAAAAGGTCAAACACACGCATTCTGTGTGCGTTCTCTGCTAATCAGCTGGACCTCACTGATGGCGCGTATGTCGCAATTAGGGAGTCTTTCGCCGAACATAACAATGGGAAATGCCAACACGGAAATGTGTTTTGGTCTAGAGGTGAAGTCAAGTTACTTTGCGGTTAAATACAAAAAGAGCTGGCGGATGTGAAGTCTAGCAGCATAAACGGACCTATGTCTGCGCCAAGTGCCTGGCCAAAGTAAGCTAACACGAACTAATTTCTTGGTTGAAACAGCGACTGCGCCAGCTTCCGGCCGGAAAGGGTGGCGTAGGCAATTCCACGGAAACATCAAAGCAGCTGTGTTGTTTGTCTGTCGGAAAAAGCAAAATAAGACCGCGACTTATTGCGTCCTTTCAGACAGGCAGCGAATTAATTATTTCTGTTCTATGCTAATTTGCATAAAGTGGATGCCGCTCTTCGCTACTTTGCGCATTTGACTGAGAAGTATACAAAAAGACGGCTCTCTCAGAAATTCCCGCAGCTTACCTGACAAAATAGGCGTCTCCCTTCGCTTCTCGTCGAAACTGAACAGCTTCCGGGGTTTTGACGTCGTGGGGAAACCCTTTCGCAACTCGCGAAAACACGCGCACAGTTCCTGGATCGTTGCGTGTTTGAAGACGTCGCAGCAGCAATACAGCAACACGCATCGACGGCGGCGGAAAGTCTTTGTCCTCGCCGGCCGCGTGCGGCGCCAGAAGGTCGTCGATGAGAGTGCGTGCGTGTGCACGCGGATCTCGCAACGAACGCGGGCGCCACTCGACCCACAAAGAGGTTTGGGACGACTCTTCTCCTTCCCTCGGAGCAAGGCTCACGTCCTCTTCGCCGACCACGGGTGGCTCTCGTTCGCGGAGTGAACCCCAACCAGAGCTCTCGAGAGTCGTGCGCCTGGTGAGAGAGTGCTCGTAATTCCGCGTGTTGTGTGTGTGCGTATGTTTTCCACTCCGCCACCACCACCACCACTCGATATGGGCTCGTTTATTTTACGACGACGAGCACTTTCCCGAGGGCTCTTTACGAATTTTAGTTGGGCCCCAGCAACCCTAAATGAGTTCTTTGTCCGCCGAACCTGCGTTGGTACGAAATCCTGCCTACATTTTCCGCGCCATTAACCGAATGTAGCGAAGTACGACGTCGTGGTGCTCAGGAAAAGAGGATAAAGTCCTCTAGCCGCTTTAATGTTCTTTGATGCGCCAAATGCTCGCTTCAACACGGGGGTTTCTTAATCACGTTTTAGAATGCGCATAAAATCACCGACTGTATCTCAAATTCTATGCCATGCTTGTATGGAGAAACGTTTCCTTATTTCAAAGTTGAGTTTCCATTTTGGTACCCGTGATATTGTGCCAGTCACAATTGAGCGCTCCACCTGCTTACACCTGATATGCAATTAGCGAACACGACCGCTGCCGGCAGATTTAGCCTAGTTCGCGTCGGTCCTTGTACGCTGTCTTGCGTCAACTATTTTAAGCGCGCGCGGCCGACACTAAGATGTCAGATACCCCTGTCTAGACTGACTTTTGGCCCGGATAATCAGCTCAGAAGGAAAAAAAGAAAAAATTAGTAGAACGAAATGCGAAACGAAGCCAAGGTCTCTTACAAGGGACGTCCGCTTTCGCAAACGTGCATGCCACTGTTACTCATTTTGTGTCCTTCCACCTTCCAACCCGCAAGCGTGCCCAAAAAACTCACGGTATGTGCAGCGATTGCAAACTTCTGACAGCGCGCCGTATGCAAACAGTAGTAATCCGATGCGCATCGGTTCTCTCACGGACACTCCAAAATCTACGCGCAAGTAAGTATATTACGGCAGCTGCTGGCGTTAGAGCATATTGTTCAGCGGTGCACAAAAATAACTTTACTCGCACTTAGCTTAGAACTTTAGTAGCGCTTTCGACTTTGCCCACGCTGTCCGCGGTACTGAATCATTTGTTTGCGGTGCCCTTATCAGTGATAGCCGTAATAAGGTCAAGCAAGCATTTTCGTGGAGTAAGCTCGAAGAAGTAGGGCTACTTTTTGCCAGTTTACGCTCGAGTTCTCAGTTGCAGCTCTCGAGAGTCGACTTGTTTTTGGTGCTAGTACCTTAGTGATGGCTGCTGTGGCACTTGTTCATCCAAAAGTCAAACAACCCTCCTGAATTCAACATAGTCGTAGGGTAGTCAGATTCCCTTCCCGAACGATCCATTAGCGCGCGAACGATCACATATGCACTGATTACTTTCTTGTCAATCTACCCACGTCTTACAGCCGAAAAATTTAAGAATGATCTTCATCGCGCATCCTAACGAGGTAACGAGGCGCGTTCGACGGCATTTCCGGTGACGTCCCGGTGGCTGCCAAGCGTCAACATCGTTGTTTTTTTCTGTCTCTCAGCTAGCGCGACACGCGGCGTTCTTCGGCACGACATGACTCTGATGCGACGTCAGCGGCTTCGGAGGTGCTTCCGAGCCGGGCTCTGCGCACACCGTCGTCGTCGACGATATTAATCCAGTGAGGTGTCCTCGGCGCGCGATTCCGAGTACTCATCCACCGGCGCGGCACCGACGATGGCACTCGTCTCTCCTTCGCGAAGCTCGGCTATTGATTCCACCGCAGGCGCGGAAGGCCGGCGAGTGTCGACAAGCCAATTACCGCTGCCGCCGCCATTCGGGCTGCCCGCGGATCTGGCGGGGCATTAAGCGACTTATGCGCGCCGCCGGCGCCGCTATCTTTTATCTGCTACCTTTCCCTAATCGGCACACACGGCCGCCGCCGCTGACGCCGCAGCTTACTCAAGGGCGAACGCGTGATGTGCGGATTCTCGAATGGGAAGCCGCAATTAGAACCGTTTTTCTCGGATTGCCTTGTACGAGCGTGGTGTGGGGATTGCGAGTACTTGCGGTTGTTAGGTAAGGGTACGCTTTCCGTTTAGAATATTTTCCTTCTTTCCTTCGGGCATTCTGTCATAAGGCAAAGTAAGACTCAGGTCGTGTGCTATGTCATACTATCATTCATAGTGATAGAATGATAGTATGACATAGCACACGACCAGTAGTCATAGTAGTCACTAGTAGTCATAGTGACTACTACGTGACATCAAGTTTTTTGGTTTAAGATTTCTATCCCGTTTCTTACTTTGTATTAATCTCTTGACGGCTATGTCTTTTCTTAGGGATTCAAAACCTGAATAACAACTACTTGGATTCGAATGCCGAGATTCAAGCGTTTTTCATGTTGCACGGTTGCTTAGCGCAAAGTAGCATCCGCTCTGGATGGCATTAACCTTATTCACAGCCATTATCGCGTCCTTTTAAAGTTCCCGTTGCAAGCGCGATAGTTCCCACGCTAACTCGTGTTATGAGACTGTGTCAGTGTATCACCGCGTTTTTACTTTGTTTATCGTCGGTAATGGTTTATGTTTAGCCTAACCAACGATGAGAGGCGAAGTGGGCGATCTGAAGACGGCGGAGAACATCGCACAGCAGGAGGACGCCGCCTCGGTGGAGAAGCAGCAGGAGATCCTCCTCATGAACAAGCTGGCCAGTGGCGGGAAGCTGCCACCCAAGTCCCAGGGTGCATTCCTTCAGAAGAAACTCCAGCAAAGGGTACGCTCCAGGCTTCGTTTGGCGTTAGCTTTCTTCGTACTTCTTCTTCACTCCTTCATCCTACCTTTTAGAAGTTCTTCGACTCCGGTGACTACGCCATGTCGCAGGACAAGGAGAAGAAGCACGCGTTGCCTCCCGCGGCACAGTTGGCGCTCAACAACAAGAAGAAGGAGACCGAAGGCGCGCTGCCGACGATGCCGGTGCCCGCGGCGATCAAGGCCGCCGACCCGACGGCGGACGAGGAGCACCTGGAGATCCCGCGACCGGACAACGTGCCGCAGCGGAAGGCCTCCATTCTGCATCCGTCGGTGCACAGCAAGCTGTCGCCGCAGCCGCACATCCACCACGAGCACCAGCAGCACGAGGAGCTCTCTTCGCCGTAGAGCGACTTCCCTGCGGTGTCGTCCAATATTCTCAGTCGTTCAACTTGTATATGCGTTGTATGATTTCCTTTGCGAGTTCTGACGGGGTTTCACATTGGAAAAGCCGAGGCTTGTCTTCGTAAAAACCATATTTCAAAAATTTACCGGTAACGGGTCTAAACACGTTATTCTGGAAAGGAACATGCAAAAAGTTGTGAAAACGCCACTGTCCAATCGTGCTGCAAACGCTTCTGCCGCCTCCTCTTTCGACTTTCTCCATTTCCCAGCTGTTGTTTCGCAGTGTTCTTCTTGCTTCTCTCTTTCTCTTGGGCTCCGGCTCAACTGGCCGCACGGTTTATGTGAAGAAGTGTGTTCGGACGTGTAATAAATGGACTTCTGAACAAACCAACGTGCCTGATTACCCGTGAATGAGAACTGACTTTTGTGATGAGCATAAGAGTATCAGCCGTAGGTCAAGATTTAGAAGTAGTCCTAACATGCGCTTAGATGACAAGAATTTCTAATTATTATCCATTTTTACGCATTCGGAAACCAGTTTCGTAGAAGCCGTCGGCAAAAGTTAAACGCATTCTGTTCGACCCGTGACCGCGACGCATTGAGTAAACCTACGTCACGCACCTAACGTGCAATTCGTACCACCCTACATGCAAGGAAGTTTCGGCTACCCTAAACATTGTCCTGCGATCTCCAGCGCCGACAATCAACACTTCTAGAAATGTTCGGGGCATGTGCACTTTTCAGTGAAACACTCTCAGACAGTCGAAAACAATTCTGAGGATTTCGTTTGCCAATTACTGACACAAGTATAGAAATGCCGCTGATGTGACGATTGCACAAACAGTTCTCCTACGTCAATGATGCCAGAAAAGGAAGCCGTCGCTATGGAGATTAACGAGTGATTAATAAATTGCTTCATGGAACGGCGCGCTGAAGTTGATAGAAATCCTCAGTGGTCTGTAGCAACCGAAAACGGCACGGACGCGGAAGCTGATTGTGCGCCAGCTACAAAGGTCTCAGCATAGATTCTGCCTGACAGAGCAATTACCTAGTTCCATGACGTCTGTGAACACAAATGGGCTTAAAAAACTTGAGCCAGACGCAGTTGTAGTCGACTATAGGACTGTCATTTTCATTGCTGAAAATAGAACTAACTAAATGTGTTGGCGTTGTACTGGTGGGCTTAGCAACCAAGCGCTGGTTTGCTGAAAAGCGCAACGCGTCGTAGGACGTACCAAGAACCGTATTAAGCTGCTAGGCATTCTCCTTCTGTCCATCCTACGCCTTAAGATGATGCAGCGCACTTAAAGAAGGGCTGACTAAAGTCCTGACTAGGCAAATACTGATCAGTGTTTTATTATTACTCCTCGAAAGGATTGCACGAAATAACAAAACAAAATCCCAAGAACAAATTGAAGAGCGTTAAAGCATTACAATGAGAGGGGCGAGCAACACCGAAGAATACGAAAAGGTAGGCTTATTCACTACTCAGAACGCATTAGCGAGAGACTGCAGTGAGCGGAAGGGAAAGGTCGATTCTGCTGATCATTGCACTGAACTTAAACATGACGAAGAATAGCGTACCTGTCCGAGGGCCTACCGGGAGCGAGGGAACTTGTGTGAATGGGCAGCTACGGCCGCATCATCTAACGTAGTGGATGGGGGAACAGGAGAACAAGACGCATATCTAGCACGGCACCAATGTTCACTGAGGAAACGGCTGAGAATGAGGCCATTATGCCGAAGAAGACGAATGCACGTGAGAAGGGGACGCTTGAGATTCGGTAGAAAGAAACGATAGAGGCAGGTATGTACGATCGTGTGACAGAACCTTATCGTGGGCACTGGCACGGTAGGCACTAGCTGGCGGCGATCACGCTCAGTCCTCTTCCGGCTCCGCGTCGAGTAGCTTCTGTTCGTTGCGTCGCTTTCGGAATTCGCACGTGACGATGATGATGGCGAGGAAAATCACGCATACGACGATAATCAGAAGCGGCAGGAGCCATGCGAGTTCGCCTGAAATTACAGTAGTTGTTTAGGAAGGCAGTGATAGAGGTCCTTACGCGATGACGGGCCCACTACAGATATATCAGCGCTTACTCTTTTAGGTGTTAGCGGGACCCATTGGTGGCGAGCGGTACCGCTAGTGCAAAGCTATGCTTACTTTTGACTCGCAGCCTCCTCTCCACGATAAGCTCATAGTCGCGATCCTTGGTCAGGTCCACGGGGATCTTCGTGATCGCAATGCACGCGTATGTCGCATCGTCGTCGTCGGTAACGTTCTTTATGACGAGCACCCGTCCATTCGAGCCTTCCGTGACCACTCGCGGAGGCTTGATCTGCACGTCCTGTCCGCCACGACGCCAAAGAATCCGCAAACTCTTTGACACTGCGAAGATCGGGCACTCGAAGCGGGCGTCGTTTCCGCGGACGACCGTGATCCCCGACACGTCGTAGTGGAACTTGCTCGAATCGCCTGAGTGAACGTCGACGCGAACCGTCGAGTTGGCAAGAACAACAGCGCGAACTAAAACAAGTTGTAAGCAATACGTAGGCACAAAACTATGTGGGGATGGTCAAGTCGGTGCTTAGCATCCTTCCGCAGAATCTACTTCGGTACCTCGAATAGCGAACGACGTAAATGTTTTAATCGTCGTGAATTGTTCGAGGGATTTGACTTTCTGCTCATCAGCTTCATTTCGTAGAGGTTGTCGCTGCATTTTTCACATCCTAACACCTTTACTTAGTAATTTTAATGATGCACCAACGATGCCCAGCTCACAACTCAAACAAGCAGCTTGCTACGATCCAGTAGCTGGGGCGACTACAGACAGGGATTCCTTAACGGCATGCGATCAGCTGATTATATGGTTGAACCTTCGTTAGTTCGTTACTATGTCTCCCACGTTTGCATGACTATGATGTAGGGCCAATGGCAAATGGGTTTCGATGTGTTTAGCAGGATACCGGTAGCGTACCATATGCGGTGAGTACTCCAGTGACGTTCTCGCGTCTCGTCTGCAGCTCGCACGTCCAGTTACCCGCGAGTTGGTCAACCGGTCCTGAGTCCACGGTTAGCGAGGCGTTCAAGCCGTCCTGAACATGCTGGCTTTATAAGTCCCTTAAAGCAGAACATACCTTGGAGAGGACCGCAGGTGTGTACTTGCCGTGGTGGCGGAAGGAGGCATTAAGCGCAGGCACTGGCTTCTTCAGAACGTCGTCGAAGGCTTGGCACCACAGCTCCAGAGGCTCTGACGTGTGGACGACCCCGTGGCCTTGGCCTTTGCCGCTTTTCACCTAAAATATTCTTTTAACTCTTCGCGTACACGTATTTTGCTACTCATCCTTTCTTTCGTCCTTTCTTGCTTCATCGAATCTTTCGTAAAGGCCGCTATAAATTTCCCTGGCCGCCCGTAAAATTTAATGACCATTGGCCGAGCGCTGTGCGCACAATGCTACAGCTGTTGCTCGTCACTCAACCAAAGCAAACGCTTTTTATTCCGTTGCTAGAACCGACTCGCACGACTTTTGACCTTGTTTATTTGGTCTTGTTTTTCGAAAGAGACTCACTTGAAGGATGGGATCCGCAGGTCCTTTTGCGTAAAGTGCTGCTCTACAAGATGAGACTGCGAAGAACAGAAACAGAAGCCATGTTTCTGCGAAAATCGAGAGTCGATGCCGCGTCATTCTGGATGGCTGAAACAGGCCGGATAAGAAAAACATGGAGACTAGCAGCAATCGCGATCGTCCAGATGAGTCACGCCAAACGCGAATGGCGCAGAGTTGTCAACAACAAATGCGCGCTAGCAAGCGTCGGGGTAGCCGAACACGAGCGATAGCCTTATGTGTGCGTGAGCCGTGATGTCAGGAACAGAGTGCATAGGTCGGCTAGAAGGACCAAATAAGGATGGCCAATTCGAGGTTTTTGAACGCACCAAAAGCAAATCTTTTTCATTGCGTCATTCTTCACTGCGCTCTCGCAGAAAGCAAGACTGCTTTGTCAAGTTCTTCGAAACGATTCAAAAGCGCCAATGCGGCTTACTGGGCTTGGCAGGGAGAATCGTTGCGAGTAAACATAATTAGCAAACATGATGATCGTAATCCGTTGTTCAAGTGCCTGCTTCCTGCGGGAAAATGACCGGCAGAAATGTGCAGAGAAGGAGAGAACTTGTCAAGCGTGAGAAAATGTGTCCCTAATCAAAGGTTACTTGAATTTCGGCAAGTTACTTTTCGAAGCAAAGCCATTCAGGGTCAGCGGTGATATTGTTAGAAAAACCGAAAGATAATTTCATTGTCTGTCTATCTGACAAAAAACATCGCTTGACACCATCTTTTAGCGATTTTGTTATCGTCCATAATTAGGCGTCCATGGTGCCCTTTGAGAGCATTACGAAACGTGACCACTTGTAGCAAGAAACACCATTATTAAAGCACCAAACCCCAAGTCTTGCCAGGAACTGGACAAAAGTGGCACGGGGCCAGTTGTTTGAGGACTCAGCTGACCGAATATGCACGATATGGGATAAATATCATTCGCGGCATCAGCACCAAATGGCGAACGCTTGCCAGATCGTTTCGCGCCAACAGTCTTATAGCAGCGACAACTGCGGGTGGAAGGAACCGCTCGAAAACAATCACCGTACATGAAGAGGGTGGAGAAGGAACTGGGCCAATTGCTTGTCAGCCAATTTTCGAGTGCTTACTTCGTCCCCTCTCGACGCGAACGTCACTCATAATTTTTACGAGCCCGCATATGAACACCGGGATGGATGACCGGACTGAAGCGGGGAAAGCGTAGCAGCAGCTGCAGCTGTGCGTCAGTTTCGCTTTCCCTCTGCTGCTGCTGCTGCGTCTCAAATCACTCCCCCACCCACTTCGAGGCGTCCGGCACGCATGGCGGGCGTCCCTCTGAAGACGCCGGGGGTGACAATAAGTTGGTAGGAAATCGATGTACGAGCGGATTCCCGGCGGCACTCTTCCGCCTCACTCGCCGCCTGAACTCCACTCAGCGGTCGCGGAAAAAGGTCGCGAAGCGCGACAAAAAAAGCGGCGCTTAGAGAACGTCGCCGGAGCCCGGAAATCCCGCCAATCCTCTCGGTAAGCAGCCAAGACACGAGAGTGTGGATGTGTTGGCCACTCTGCGCTGCGCACCCGTAAGAGAGTCAGGCGTTCCCTCCCTGGGAGCACACTCTCGGTCGCGCTGAATTCAAGCCTTAGCCGCGTCCGTGGCGGCCAAGTGTCCCGCGGACACAGAGGCGACAACGACGCGTCGGGGTCAGTGCGCTTATCCACCGCCAGCCATCGGTGGCCGGATTTTCACAATTCGGATACATTCGGATATCGCGCGGCTGCGTCCATTCTGGGCAGGAGCGGTGACGCACGAGTCTTTTTTTTGTCCCCTCATATTGAATGAGGAGAATGCAAATGTGCTCACATTCTTGGCCATCTCGATTGCACGTAGACTGCGAAACCCTTATGGCCCATTGGTTCGAAATGGAATGTGTCAATCGTAGCTTGTTTGGCATGACAAAGTGCCCATAAGGGAATAATAATAGGAGCCCGGAATCGATCCTCATCGTTTGCCCTCAGCAGGTCAAAGAATGACGTTGCTCGAGCTTTGCTAACGTTCAAGATATGAAAAGGAATTCGCTAGCCGACCAGGGCTACGTGTATGCATGAGCCATACAGTCCCAAGGGGCCCCGCGGAAGTCACTAAGAAACGCTATTCACTGCTGGCCGTAAAGTCATATATGCGGATTAATTGCTAAAGGACACGCTAAACAAGCAAGTATCGCCTATATTTTTCGGCTCGTACAGGGTACCCTGTGAAAGCTGTTTTACGAAGTTCAAGCAACAACGAGTAATCATCCAGAAGGGCCTACGCTTCGGCCTGTTTAAACATTCGAGCACAGTCGTCGGACGAGGTCAACTGGGATATGCTGCGGCTGCATGTATAGTGGCATGCACCTCACGGATTCCCAGCAAACGAGATAGTTTGCTAGCAAGAGACGAGACGAAACATGGCAAACAGAATCCGACGCAGCAAATGGTAAATTTTTGGAGAAACGGAGACTTTTGAAAGAGCTCTCGTTTAAACAAATGCTAATGGACTGGGCGCTAATGATTGACCTAATTAGTGTCCGGCGAAAACCATTAGAAAATGACTTTCGAGAACCGCACCTTCACCCGCTAGAAAGAAAAACGAGCAGTGGCGTAGCGACCCTTGGGGCAGGGGGGGGGGCAGCCCCCCCCCCCTAAATTTCGGAGGGTCCGAAAAGTAGCAAACGGGGGACCCCTATGACTGCGGCGGCCGAAGGCCGCCGCAAATTTATAGGTAAGGGGGGGACCAAGGGAGATTTTTTGGCGGTCAATATCTTGGCCCACCCTAAATTCGGATTCTCGCTACGCCACTGAAAACGAGCCCCTTATTCCAACACATTTACGGAAGAGTCAACTAAGCTGTGGTCATATCGATGTCCTCCGCTCAAAAGAAAAACACTCTTGAATGACCAGGAGAGCAACAGTTGTGTGTTCTGCTGAACGAGACCGCGGAAAAGCACATAGGGAGGCCGTTCCGCATTCAGACGGGCGGGATCGGATTTCCGTCACTAAACGACCCTCCTAATGCATCGCTCAGCGGGTGGCATAAGCACTCAGTTCCATACAACTTTCGAGGTGAGACGTTTTTCAGCTAGCTGGTCGTGCAGTCTTAAGAGCTACGTTGTAGGGTAGTTCAGATAACGAGTGGACACTGCAAGTAAAACAATTTTTGTCCCGTCGTATAGACAGTCAATCTGTCTAACAGAACATGAAACCTCAACAGAAAGCCTTGCAAAAAGCTGATAAGTGGTCCCTGTAAGAGGGCACGAGTTTGCACTGTGTCAGTCAGTGCAACAGACTTTTATTGTCTTTCCAAAAACCTTCGACAATTGTCCCTGAAGGCAAGTTTAGACACAAATAAGTTTATTGTCGAATCTCTAGGCGATTATTGCACAAAATACGAAATAGCTATTGCTGTTGTTCTTCAAAAAATCAAGACCGTAACGACGCGGTCTTTACAGTTGCTGCAGCGGCGGAGTTGGTGCCGCACTTGCTCGCGCTTCATCGCTTAGCGATGGCAAGCGTCCATTCGGAATTGCCTTCTCACCACCCGGTTGAGGCGTTCCCACCGCTGCGCCTGAAGGTGGGCCTTCAGCAGACGTACCCTGCTGCTCATCCTCATTGTGACAGTGCTCGTTTAGCCAGTAGGTGTTCACGTCACCCTTGCCCTTCACGCGAACGATGCCGCGCTTCGTGAGCACGTAGCGATTGTCCACCTTCAGCATCATCGCGGTCGGCTCTGACATTTGGATTTGGTTCGGCGGACAATTGCTCTGCATACGAGAAGCGAAGTTGACCTAAACGAGCAGTAACTTATTGTCAACACCTAAGTTTTACATACAGTGTCCCCGAATAGACAGTAGCGAGGAGCTTTGATGCCAATGACGCCAGCAGCGATGGGTCCGCAGTGGTAGCCTATGCGCACTTGAAGCTTCCAGTCCGGCCGGTTCGGTACTTTGTACGTGTACGACGACTAAACTTATCTACTTCAAACGGCTGTTTCCTAATGAGGTATGTACCTCTCGAAATTTGAGTGCGATCTCCGAGATTTCGAACACATGACGGTCGCCGTTTTCATTCGGCACACCCGATGCTACCATGTAGGTCTGAAGGAAATCATTCAGATAATGCTCTGTTCTTGGTTAACAAACCTCGCCAGTTGTTTCCACCTTGTACGCGTCGTGCTGACCGATGATGTGATCGAACCTGTAATGCACGCGTAAGAAAGATAACGAGGACCATGAACGGCTAACGAGTTTGTCACCAAAGATCGAAACCCGTACCGTATTACGGCCTGCACCGTACCGTACTCTTACGATCGGTCCGGTAGTACTGTACGGGCAGGGTAGCACGGTACGGCGTACTACGTCCGCACGCTATTTGGGATGGGTCAGTACGGTACGGCTGTCTGCTGCCGACCTTTATCCCTGACGCTTACATTGTGAAAACGTCGTTGAGGAACATGATGACCTGATCCGGTGAGCTCTTCGTCAAGAAGATGGAGAAGTCTACCAGTTGGGCGAACAGGACCGTTGCCGCATCATAGCTGCGTGGTTCGATTGGCTGACCCAACTTCAGCTTCTCGGCAATCGACCTTAAGAGGTGGCAGGAAGACTTAGCATGGTATACTTTCTGAAAGGGACGTACGCTGGAATCATTTCGCAAAGCAGGCGATCCGTTTGTTGCTGAGCCTCCACTAACATGGAGCTCCTTTCGGCGACCACCTGCTCGAGGTTCTGCGCGTACTTCTCATTCATGCGAATCATCTGATCCACGAGGTTGCCTTTCCTACAAAAATAGGCTTCCAACTGCGTTGTTTGAAATGAACGTACGATGATTCGAAGGCGGTGCCAACAACTTGGTTCAGCTTCTTGAGCTTCGGGCGCAACTCGGGGTTCCGCTGCCAGCACTCTTCCATCAAATCGACTAGCTAAACCGTTGGTCCACAATTTTTTTGGCACCGTTATTGCTTACAGCCTTTTCTTCTGGTATAGTGTTCTCCACGATTGGCTTTAGACCCTTTCGCTTAACTTCATCCAAAATCTCTGAAACCATATGTACGTTACAAAGACGTCGTTAGAGGTGAAAACCTTTTGGCGCCAAGTTGGCTCGATCAAACGGCGAGACCCGGAAGACGATTTGGTAGAGCATCATGCCGAAGCTGTAGATGTCGCCAACGGCGGTGCCTCGTGGATAGGTCTTGCCATATGCGATGTCCGTCATGTTCTCCGGTGCGATGTAGAAGTACACTGAACAGAATAACCAATGGTGAAGCCTCGAAATGAGAAGTATACGAAGTATGACGGACTCACTCGAAAGCGGAACAAACTCGATCAGTTTGAGCTGCTCGCGCTCGATTGCCTTGTTGAGCATGTTGGTGATGCCGAAGTTGGTAAGCTTCAGCACCCAGTTGGCGTCGACTAGGCAGTTGAACAAGGTCAGAAGCCCGTGGAAGCCAATCGCAGACTTGTGCAGGTACTGCACGCCCTAAAATGCGCTGTTGCTAATAGTCTAGTTGCTGGAGTGAGCTACCTTCAGCGTATCTCGCAGAAATGCAGACTTGAAAGTGTTATCCATGTTGAAGTCTTGGTCGTTGACGAAATCCTAAATCGTCTTCAGGCAATGTCACTGTTTCGCAGATCTCACCTCCAGGGATGCACGCTCGATCATGTTGTGACAGAGGTAGAACATGTCTCCCTCGTTGTAGCAAATGCCCAGGAGGGTCGTCAGGTTGTCGTGGTTGACTCGCTTCAACTCGAAGATGAACTTCAACTCCTCCTTGTCCCATCGAATCTTCTTGCACTGCTTCAGCGAAGTGAATTCTGCCTTTGCCGTACCGACGATTGCATAGGCGGTGATGACACGTCGGTTGCTCGACAGGTCTCCACCTTGTGCGCCAGCGGGCTTGCCTTTTGACTAGACGAAACCTCGTAGATCCGAGGTAAGAACGCCGAATAGATACCTTTTTGTTCTCGATAATTTTAAGTTGCTGTTTTGGAATCCTCCAGTGCATTCGGAACACGTCGAGGCGCCTTCTGAAAAGAACGGACGATACTTGTACACTCCATGTCATGGTTACTTACCTTCGCTGGTAGGCCAACACGAAGAATGACAACGCAACCACCGACAGCACACCGGCTGCCGAGAGCCCAATTGCGAGATAGTTGGTGCACCCGCCGGAGTAGAAGCACGGCTGTATGGGCTGCTCTCTTTCCACCGTCCAGAAGTCGGGTTTTCCAGGTTGTAGCGTCTGAACATCGCGTTTTTATATCCCCATGTGACTGTGACGAAGACATACGATTTTCATGCATGTAAAGTGGGAGCATGGAGTTGCGCTGGCTTTCGCGTTGTAAGCGGTGACAAAGTTCTCAGCGTCCGGTGGCACGTACTCGAACACGTAGTCCTGGAGCAACGCGGGACCTGCATCGAAGCTCACTTTACCGAGGCCACCTAAAATACCGCTGCTGACGCACGTGCTACTAGGTACAAGGGCGTCCAACAGGACCAAGCGCCATTGGAATTAGAAAAGCCCTTTGCAGCAAGCCACGTTATCTCATCTACTGAAGACTTACCATCGAAACTTTGCCCCTTGAAGTTACTCGCGAACGACTTGCCATCCTCGAACGTCTTCGGTGGATCCGTAGCAGTACGCATAGCACGCATTGTACGTCGACCAGTATGTCATATAGCGACTCTACAAGATGCTGTAACTCAAATACAGTTGTCAGGTTACGTACCGCCTGATATCCAGCGTCTTTCAGGATAGCCGTGAGCTTCTTTTCTCCTTCCTTCCATTTCGGGACAGAGGATGAGAGCTACAAGACCGCAACGTGTCAAGAAGGATCGACGGGTTTACTCACAACAACGATCTTCGCCGCTTTCACGAGGTCCTTCACGTCACCCGCACATGCTTCAGATGGTCCTTTGCAGAGGAGAATGAGCAAGTATGACTGAGCACCGAGCTCGAGCACGCCAATACTGGTTAAGACGTTTTGAAGGTCGTCGAAAGCACCGTCGATTACAATTACTAAACAGACTTCCGAGCACGTTGCGTTGCAAGCGTAAAAGAGCATTAGTAAGAGCAAATTTGCCAAGTCAAGTGACATGAGCGAATCATGCTTACATGCTGTGTCTCTATGAACAGTGCCTACCTTTCGTAGGCGTTCTCACTTGCCGAACAGTTTCAAACACGTTGACCCAGTCACTCTCTTCAATCTCCACCAGGCCAGTGACGTTGAGATTGGGTAGCTCGACACTTATGTACTTCCGAACGCCCTGGGCCAATGTAACATGCTCCTTGTCGTTGTTGCTTTTTGGACCCACGATGAGAAGCTAAATTTTTAGATTAATTCCTACATACAAAAGGTCCCCAGTGAAGTCGTTTTGAAACTCCGACCGTTACTACGTACCTCGCTCATCTTCAACTGCTTCATCAATTCATTCACAGCCATTGCCACTGCCACTGATGATACCTCCGGAATCTGGAACAGTTTACGTGGCACCGGTCTCTCTCATGTGATCGCATACCTGAACCAGCGTCGGATAGAAAACGTTGTCGAAGAGCTCAGGTGCCGTTCCGACCCGATTGATCACTGGTACATTCCAGAAGTAGGACAGCCGGGCAATTTCGAGACTCTCTTGTGCGCACCTCCCCGGCAAGAGTACCTCGATTTGCTCGCGAAAGAACATCTCGGCTGCGTGCACCGTGCCTCGTGCAATGTCGCCTTTGACACACCCGGTTCGGTTTCGAATGCTAAATGTTGGCATGTAGGTATCTCAGGGGCATAGAAATGAACAACGTCTGCTCAATCAAGTATTTCATGTGTCCCTACTCTATATGCCTTCAGGCATTTCTTGCTTTTTGCACTTAATGAACCTCAACCATATATACAGAATTACACCGTCAAGCCACAACAGCAAGTTAATTGATATCTACTGTCAGGAAAGGACGCTTGGATTATGCCTTTGAATGCGCATAAAGTAGCTTACTCAGTCTCCTGGCATAGACCAGCGTCAGTGGCATCCTTGATTGCAGCATCGCATACAGCTTTCAACTGCGGATCGGTCTCGATCAGCCCCACCCGAAGTGCTTCCGTCGGCAGCAAGTTTATGAAGGCTGCAAGAAGCAGCGAGTAGCTAAGCAATACCAATAGCATTGTATTTTACGGGTCGCAGCGCTCGCTCAAACCGACTCCTGCTCCTATCACTGCTTCCTACGGCATTCCACTCCGCATGAGAGAAGATTACCACATGGGACTTTCTATCCGGCAATTAGCGACTCGTCGAGTAATACCACTCGAAGGGCAGGTATGCCCCATGCGTGGCGACAATCCCACCGGAAGATGTCTCCATTTAGAGCGCCGACAATAACCGTGAAGCGATCGCTAATTAGCTTCCCGGGCTACGAGACTCGCGCGTATAGCGTCATAGCAGGAAATTTGGTTTCCATTTGGAGCTCCAGTATAGCCGTGTAATACATTTTACACAAAAACAGCTGAGCAAGCATTGATTGTTGGGACGTCGTTGGGTAACGTCAGAAAGAGGCACTGCTTCCCGTGAACTTTGGCATACAGTGTGCCTTCTGTGCCGTAAGAATCGGACTCTAAAGATACTGAAGTCGAGGTGAAGCTTCGAAGCCAGTGCATGATTAGGTTCTGTCTATCGCCTAATAGGAGTACGCTGTGGGAACTGTGTCTGACGTTGCATGGCTAACTAATTGTTGAAACTATGACCCACTAGAGCTGCCCTCTACCCTACGCAGTGTGGTCCTACTCCACATCCTCACACTAGTTTACTGATTAACGTCCCAAACTGTACAATGAGCGAATGTAGGAAGCGCGCCAGGTCTCATGAAAACTCAACACATGATAGAAATTTGGCGGACGCATGTCGGTAGATCTTTGGAGAGAGAGAGCGTTCACATACAACCGAAGCCAACAACGATGGCGCCAAGACAATTTTTGGTATGTGCTTCCCAGACAAAGGGAATGGTACACGAGGCATATGAGAAGCACCAAAACAGAATTGTAGACAACACAAGTAGACTCTTGAAAAAAAACAACAAATATGAGGAGCGGTTTTGGGAGATACCGTACAAAAGTCCTGGAAGGTTACACGAACGAAGAGACCATGATATGACGGCATTAGGAGCCCAGGTTAAGCGTGACGTGACAGAAGTTGTCGCCGTCGCCGTTGCGCGAGACGCGTGCCTCCATGATGCGGCCGGTCTTCTTGTTCTTGGCGCTCCACTCGATCTGGATCTCGTGCTCGTACTCGAGGACAACGTTACGATGAATCGGTACTGAAGTAAGCCAGTAACTATGAGTGCGTCTTTGGCGCGCCTTACCGGTCTGCTCGTGGCAATGGGCAAACTCGCAATGGACCACCATATGGTCGATATCCTCGGCGTCCACGAACCTCTAAAGCACGATAAGTGGAAATAGTGCATTCACTTCAAAGCGTAGGGGAAATAATTACCGTGCTGTACGTTTAGCACAATTGCACCACTGATGGCATGATACTTACCACCAGAAACTGAGCGAGGAACGCCGACGAGATGTTCGGTGAGTCGAGATAGAGGCTATTGCGCTGCGGCGTTTTCTCCCCGCCAAAGATGAAGTCCGCCAGCGCGTCGTCACCCACATCCAGCAGCACCTCTTCGCCGTCTGCGGCGCGTACGTCGTAGACGGTGAAGTCGTCCGCATTACGAATCGACTGCTGATCCAGGAACTGCGCTGAGAAATGGTCCTCCACAGCGTTGCGGACGCCGTCGATGAAGAACTAAACTGATAGGTAAGTTATGCACCGATTTACCGATGTAGAATGACGAACCTGCTGGGCGACGATGGTGCGTCCCATCATGCGGTGGAACACGTCCGGAGACATGTGGAGCAGGTTCACGGCCAGCATCTCGACACGCGTGAACTCCACGGGCAGGTTACTGAGGCAAGCGCGAAGGCCCGAGGCGAAGTTCTCGGTAATCGCGAGATTGCCTAGGACGATGATATCTTGAGAGGTTGAAGAAGACAACTCACAAATAATCCAGCGCTTAACAGTCGCGTAGCGCAGGAGTTCCTTCATCTTCTCGAAAAGGTCCGTTCTTAATTCACGAGGTGAAAAGGTGACCTCGAATCCTGATCCTCACCTGTCTTGTCCCTGGATCTGGAATGAGTACTTCTTAGCGACGGTCTTTGTCGAAGCCGACAGCGTGAGGAAGCCCTTCTCGATGATCTTCAGCGTCGTGATCACGCGGTACGGGAGGTTCTTCGACTTCTCGTCGATGAGGGCTCGCCACTGCTTACAGACCCGCTTGCAGCGGTCGAGATCATCGCGAGTCACGTAGCGGAAGAGGTAGGCGATCACCTCCACGGGAAGATCCGGGATGGTCTGCTCGTCAGTCGTCTGGTCGATTTCCGTTTGGCCTGCATTGGCGGATGCGCCGGCAGAAAGGGCGGGTTTCCAACCATTCTTCTTTGCGGCCCTAAAAGTGTATGTGATCCATTTGAATCTTCGTGGTTTGTCAAGACGCTATCATCGCAAACTTCTCCTTATCACAACTAGACAATGTTTTGTACTCTCACTCATGCCATGCCTAACACTGTGCGACGCTTACGTCTCTTGAAGGAAGCGTAAGATGTGCTCGGTCGTCTTGAGCGATTTCGGCTTCGGAGGACCACCACCACCGGAGGTGCTAGCCACCTCCGACGACGCGGAAGTCGACGGCCAAGGGCGCTTGCGAGACCCCACCACTTCGCTGGACAGGAGCGCGATCGTCTGAATTGCCAACGGTTAGAAGGCAATTACTAGAACTTGCACGCTCACTGCCCTAAAAGCGGCTCGAGGCCCGACAGCTATGGCCATTTGGGGGACGTGAAAAGTTGTGAAAGCGGAAAAGTTTGGATAAGTTTCGGTTAGCCCCCGGCGTACTTTTGCGAAAGAAAACATTTTGGCACCGTTTTTCCTTGAACCACCGTCAAAACTGACCGAAGCACCGCATACGCTACGCGTCTCAACAAACCTACGTTATAGCAAACGTCGAGCTTCTCGCGCAGCTCTCGGTTCTCCTTCTCGAGACTACGGAGCCTCGAGACCTCCTTCGTCAACTCTTCAACGTTATCACTCTCCATTTACGAAGTTTACGCGACTTGTAACGTTTCACAACTATGGAAAACAGCGTGCAGTCTATAGCGGTACGTGGTTGCGTGCGAGACGCTTTGCCAAGCCGTTGCTGTTGAGCTATGGACCCACGTGACTAGGAGAAACTTCCAGCAAAACAAGCGTGCATGAACCGAGGGTCTTCTCTAGAGGTCATAGATCAAGGAAGAGGAGCGGTTGGTAATGAAGACGGCTGACACGCGGAAGTAGCTAGGTCTCGAAACTTGCATTGTTTTCCGATTCCTATGCTTCTGAAAGAAGCAGTACCGACCTGGCCTATGTTACGCTCACGTAGTAAAACATAACCGGGAAATCAAATTCTTAGAGAATTCTTTAACTCTGTGAGCTCCCCGCGGAACATGGAAACCCGAGCAGTTACTTTCATCACTAAACGAGTGGCAGGTCAAGGTTTGACACCATACTAGACAGTGGATAGGATCATGACATGAAGGAAAGCTGGACCCACCCGTTTCGGCACAACCATGCAGACGTCGGTGGAGCCAGAAAAACAGATGCTATGTCTGGCTTATGCTACTGATTTGTAAAGTAGGCAGAAATCACTGGCTGCATAAAGGCCCACTTTTAGTACTTGAACAGTCGAAAGGCAATATTTACATGTACAACCAGCATTATTATGCACTAGGCAGCCAATGGTAGCATGGAATTAATGTACTTTGGCTCGGTACGGTTCGGGAATCCACGAGAAGTCGGTGGGCAGTTCGGGGAATGGCAGGTTATCCGCGGGCGGGTTCTCCACTTCGAGGAGTCGTACCCGTACTTCCAGGTTGAGCAAGCGTTCTACCTAAAACAGAACGTCCAGAGGCTCATACTTCGGTTACGTTTCGTTCATACTTCGGCTTTGAGTAACTGAGTATCAAGCGACTTTTCCGGGTTGATGAGACAGTTGAGTCCGTCAATCCAGGCGTGGACCTTGGACTCGTCGTCGGCACAGAGATTGTAGCTCTCCATCTGGTCCGAAACCTCAATCGAGAAGCCGCATCGGTGCATTGTGGCGGTGGAGGCACTCTTCTTCGGTTTGGCGCCTGCTTGCTGGGACAAGCGGTCGTTGTACTCGACGCCGTGGACTACCCGGCGAATGGACAGGACGGAAACTAAAAGTGACTAGGTATATTCAGAAAACGTCCACCAGGAAGTACATACTCGTCTTCCTCGGTTCAACACTAGTCGGCCCATTGCCGTCCACGTAGCTCAGCTGGCGCTCGCTATCGTCAAGCTTCCAGTGCCAGTGTCTATCGCCTAAATACAATCGCCTAAGCATGGTAAGAGACAGTAGTCAACCTTTATTCATGCCTTGCGATTTGCCGACGACTACTTTCCCGAAGACCATGCCCTCTTTGAGGAAGTTGATCTTCCGTCGTCGCACTAACGACTCGATGGACGGCCGAAGGTGGTCCCGCAGTTCTCTGAATTGTAAGGGTAATCTTCCAGCAGAAAGAGGAATATTCACCGGACGGTATTGCTCTGCAGCTCTAGTTCTTCACGCTCGATGCGCTCCCTCTCCCACAACTTCTGCATGTGGAAGTAGGAGAATTCCTGCTGCAGTGTCTTGTTAAGCTCCCCGAAGGTGAACGGGTTCGTCCCTAGTGCTCGTTCCATTTGGTCGCGCACCACAGTGATGACCTAAAAGTGATTGTATAGGTTACCTACGTATGTATCGGCGGGTGCCCCCACCTTATCCAAGTCGTCGACATTAGCGTGCATCTCCCTCCAGGTACGATGGAACAGTTCCAACGTGGCGGCAAAGAGGTCATGGAAGGGACGCTCGGCCTTGAACAACAGTCGTAGGAACTTCGTGCTTGTTGTCTGGTTTTCCACTAAAACCATTCGTAAGCATTTGAGATCATCGTAACCTGGATGTACCGTTATCCACGGGAATGGCGAGGATCTGAATGAGCGCCGTGACCAGGTGCACCATGACGACGGGCCAGACATTAAGCGGCAGCGAGGACTCGGTTTGGATCTAAATTCGTACTACTTTGTCCCTGTTTCGGTACACCTAAGTGTACCTCCATCAGTCTCGTTGCGAAGCGACTAGCGTAGTCGAGTATTGCATCTAGCGCCAATGAACCTGGCGGTACACTTTTGACCAATCGACGGAAGTGCTCGATTGATGCTGAGTCTTCACCGTTGCTCATCGAGTCCGAGAGTGAGATGCGTTCGAACGAGCCGTTTAGTTCGGGTCGGTCGGGTACAAGGTGCGGCTTCCATTGGCGCATGTTCTACAATGGTGTTGGTTAGTTGTGCTGTATGCTACACATCATTGGACAGAATCATTCCGCCGAGCAGCATAAGCAGCGTAAGTTAGCACTTACAAAGACGTGCTGGATCTCCTCGTCCCTGGACGTGCGAATTACGAGATTCTTAATCTCCTTGAAGAGGATCTCTTGGATCTGGATAAGCTGCTCTCGCATCCGCTGGTCCGGCGAGCGTGCTTCTCGCTGGATGACGCTCTCAATGGCGGTTCGGAATGGTTTGTCGTGGATAATCTAAACCTCTATAACATGCCAGCATGAAGCAAGTACTAAACGTACCCTCAGTATCCTGAGACGCTCTTCGTCGTTCGCTCTGACGTAGATAACATTCATGAGCGAGAGTGTACCGAGAAGGATGCGCTCGTCCGACTTTTCCACGTGTCGAATGAGGCTCTCGAACCGAATCTCCTTCATGATCGCGTCTTCAAGATGCTTACTAAAGCGCTTGATTGGTGTAGNGCGCATCACCCGGGAAGCCCCCCCTACTAACTCGCGTCAAAGTTGAGCTAGGACCACGAAATTTGGCAGGTGGATAGCGTATATCCTGAGGACCTCGGGGATATAGGTTAGGTGCGGGGCGGCCGCCCCGCCCGTCCGCCCGCCCCGAAATGTGGGGCGGAAGTGCTTCAAAGTGCTCCAATCGGGCTGGAAAGTGACTGGTAGTAAGTCCGATGCGTAGATTCCAAATCCGGTCTCGGATTTCCGCTCCGACGAGCGGCCGCCCCGCTACGCCGCCCCGAAGTCGTTACTGTAATGCGCGCAAGGGCGGCCGCCCGCCCGCCGCAATTAATGTGCTTATTACAGTACTTCCACGGAGTGCTTCCATCGCACGCAATTACTGTACATTGGTACAGTAACTGAGTCGCGTCGGTGGAAGGGAAATTACAGTACGTGCTCCCTTCGAGTAAGTGGGTGGCGCGACCGAAGGAAAATTACAGTATATAAGCGCCGACTTGCGTCGATCGTTTGCGCAGCGCGATTGCGCATACGACTGCAATAGGCGCTTGCGCATCCCGGTACTAGGCGGCATAAGAGGGAGCTGCCTTTACAGTAAGTGAGTGCCAACTTGCGCACGCTTGCGCAGGGTCATGCGCAGCGCGCTTGCGCGTTCACGCTTAAACAGTGTGCGCTAATGAGATTAGGTATGTGCTATCCCTGCAGCGCAACGTGGCACGGGAGGTTTAACGGTTGAGTATTGTTTGCGGTATTAGTTCACATTTGGGCATTGGAAACTGGTAAGGTGCCAGAGCAGTGCCAGCAAGTGTAAGAATAGGGTCAGGCACGCAGTAACGGACATCGGGCAGTGCCACGGTCGGCGGTGGCACGCAACGAGCGACGCGCCAAGGCCAGTTACCCTCTAGACTAGTAGGGCAGGGCTTCAGCCGACATAGAACGATTGACAGGACCGCGCCAGGACCGGGCACATGCTAGACTAGTGGGTCAGGGCTTCAGCCGACATGGAATGTCTGAGAGGACCGAGCACATGCAAGACTAGTGGGGCAGGGCCTCAGCCGACATGGAATGTCTGAGAGGACCGAGCACATGCAAGACTAGTGGGGCAGGGCCTCAGCCGACATGGAATGTCTGAGAGGACCGAGCACATGCAAGACTAGTGGGGCAGGGCCTCAGCCGACATGGAATGTCTGACAGGACCGCATCAGGACCGCGCACATGCTAGACTTGTGGGGCAGAGCTTCAGCCGACAAGGAATGTCTGACAGGACCGCGCCAGGACCGCCCGCCACATGCTAGACTAGTGGGGCAGGGCTTCAGCCGACATGGAATGTCTGACAGGACCGCGCCAGGACCGCCGGCCACATGCTAGACTAGTGGGGCAGGGCTTCAGCCGACATGGAATGTCTGACAGGACCGCGCCAGGACCGCCGGCCACATGCTAGACTAGTGGGGCAGGGCTTCAGCCGACATGGAATGTCTGACAGGACCGCGCCAGGACCGCCGGCCACATGCTAGACTAGTGGGGCAGGGCTTCAGCCGACATGGAATGTCTGACAGGACCGCGCCAGGACCGCCGGCCACATGCTAGACTAGTGGGGCAGGGCTTCAGCCGACATGGAATGTCTGACAGGACCGCGCCAGGACCGCCGGCCACATGCTAGACTAGTGGGGCAGGGCTTCAGCCGACATGGAATGTCTGACAGGACCGCGCCAGGACCGCCGGCCACATGCTAGACTAGTGGGGCAGGGCTTCAGCCGACATGGAATGTCTGACAGGACCGCGCCAGGACCGCCGGCCACATGCTAGACTAGTGGGGCAGGGCTTCAGCCGACATGGAATGTCTGACAGGACCGCGCCAGGACCGCCGGCCACATGCTAGACTAGTGGGGCAGGGCTTCAGCCGACATGGAATGTCTGACAGGACCGCGCCAGGACCGCCGGCCACATGCTAGACTAGTGGGGCAGGGCTTCAGCCGACATGGAATGTCTGACAGGACCGCGCCAGGACCGCCGGCCACATGCTAGACTAGTGGGGCAGGGCTTCAGCCGACATGGAATGTCTGACAGGACCGCGCCAGGACCGCCGGCCACATGCTAGACTAGTGGGGCAGGGCTTCAGCCGACATGGAATGTCTGACAGGACCGCGCCAGGACCGCCGGCCACATGCTAGACTAGTGGGGCAGGGCTTCAGCCGACATGGAATGTCTGACAGGACCGCGCCAGGACCGCCGGCCACATGCTAGACTAGTGGGGCAGGGCTTCAGCCGACATGGAATGTCTGACAGGACCGCGCCAGGACCGCCGGCCACATGCTAGACTAGTGGGGCAGGGCTTCAGCCGACATGGAATGTCTGACAGGACCGCGCCAGGACCGCCGGCCACATGCTAGACTAGTGGGGCAGGGCTTCAGCCGACATGGAATGTCTGACAGGACCGCGCCAGGACCGCCGGCCACATGCTAGACTAGTGGGGCAGGGCTTCAGCCGACATGGAATGTCTGACAGGACCGCGCCAGGACCGCCGGCCACATGCTAGACTAGTGGGGCAGGGCTTCAGCCGACATGGAATGTCTGACAGGACCGCGCCAGGACCGCCGGCCACATGCTAGACTAGTGGGGCAGGGCTTCAGCCGACATGGAATGTCTGACAGGACCGCGCCAGGACCGCCGGCCACATGCTAGACTAGTGGGGCAGGGCTTCAGCCGACATGGAATGTCTGACAGGACCGCGCCAGGACCGCCGGCCACATGCTAGACTAGTGGGGCAGGGCTTCAGCCGACATGGAATGTCTGACAGGACCGCGCCAGGACCGCCGGCCACATGCTAGACTAGTGGGGCAGGGCTTCAGCCGACATGGAATGTCTGACAGGACCGCGCCAGGACCGCCGGCCACATGCTAGACTAGTGGGGCAGGGCTTCAGCCGACATGGAATGTCTGACAGGACCGCGCCAGGACCGCCGGCCACATGCTAGACTAGTGGGGCAGGGCCTCAGCCGACATGGAATGTCTGACAGGACAAGAGAGCGGAGACCACAAAGTCCAAGAGGAGCGTGTGAGGGCGCTTAACATCGTCGCCCTCATGCGCTGACGGACCCCACGCTGGTCGCATATCCGGGGAATCGGCCGGTTTATAAGCAGCGCGCCTCAACACTGCTTTCGCCTGCTTGAGGTCGTTGGGGCCGTTGGCTCCTTAAATGGATGGGTCCTTCTTAACTCAAACCCCGTACACAAAGTGGCCGGTGATAGCGGGGCAACCGGTCCGAAAACCTCGAAGGTCGAGGGTTGACGGTTGCATTTTTAAAGTTTTTTGTTAAATTTTAGTTTAGAACGTGTTTTTTCGTATGTTTATTAGGCTAACATTGAAAGTAAACACTGTTTCTTGGTTGGAAGCCGGCCGTCCGCGTAGCGGACGGCCCATGGGTCGCTAGTGTACCGTTATCCACGGGAATGGCGAGGATTTGAATGAGCGCGGTGACCAGGTGCACCATGACGACGGGCCAGACATTAAGCGGCAGCGAGGACTCGGTTTGGATCTAAATTTGTACTGCTTTGTCCCTGTTTCGGTACACCTAACTGTACCTCCATCAGCCTCGTTGCGAAGCGACTAGCGTAGTCGAGTATTGCATCTAGCGCCAATGAACCGGGCGGTACGCTTTTGACCAATCGACGGAAATGCTCGATCGATGCTGAGTCTTCACCGTTGACCATCGAGTCCGAGAGTGAGATGCGTTCGAACGAGCCGTTTAGTTCAGGTCGGTCAGGTACAAGGTGTGGCTTCCATTGACGCATGTTCTGGAACGGTTCAAGTTCGTTATGCTGCATGTTGCACATGATTGAGCAGCAGCACTCCGCCGAGCAGCATAAGCAGCTAGCACTTACAAAGACATGCTGTATTTCCTCGTCCCTGGATGTGCGAATTACGAGATTCTTAATCTCCTTGAAGAGGATCTCTTGAATTTGGATAAGCTGCTCTCGCATCCGCTGGTCCGGCGAGCGTGCTTCTCGCTGAATGACGCTTTCGATGGCAGTTCGAAACGGCTTGTCGTGGATAATCTAAATCTCCATTACATTCCAGAATGAAGCAAGTATTAAACGTACCCTCAGTATCCTGAGACGCTCTTCGTCGTTGGCTCTGACGTAGATGAGGTTCATGAGCGAGAGTGTACCGAGAAGGATGCGCTCATCCGACTTTTCCAAGTGCCGAATGAGGCTCTCGAACCGAATCTCCTTCATGATCACGTCCTCAAGATGCTTACTAAAGCGCTTGGTTGGTGTGACCACTTGCGGGAATCATCATACCATCGACTGAACATGTTCTGCACAATGCTGAGCGCAAGGTAGAGCGAGTCATTGTTCTCGATCTTCGAACTGCCGTTGATGTAGGCAGAGATCCGCTCCGCAAACTTCGGCGTCAGCTCGTTCCACTCGAGCAATCCGGAGTGACCCATGAGGAGCAGGAATGCTTGTAGGACTTGGAACAAGCATGTGACGTTCCTGCAAAGTCAGCATCTGACCTTACTGTTTTCGTTTGACGTTCACTTACGCATCAAAGAGTCCTTCTTCGATAGTGTTGACGATCATGCGAATGCCGTCCTGTCGGTGAAGCTCCCGAGCGAAAGCGGTATCCGATGAGAGCGACACCAGGCCGGCAAGGCTCTTCTGCGTCTGCTGGTACCTACTCGGGTCGGTCGTCTCCAGGTTGCGCATGAGTGTCCGTGCATAGTTCTCCTGGCACATTACATTAGTGAATTACAGTGCTAGCAAAACGTACAGGTGAAGCGGTGAGTACGAGCAGGAAACCCTGCTTTACGGCTTGTCGGTTCTCGTCGGTGACAAATTGGCGATCTTCGTCAAACATAAGACCGTATCCGCCGGGCACGTCCTGCGGCAACTCCAGCTGCTTACTGAGACGCGTGATGAAGTCGGTCAGGTTGTCGTTCTAAACAGTACGCGAAAATTGTCTTGGCCGAATTACATGCGTATTTGCTGCCCACTAAAGACATTTCGCTGTTCTGCGTTTCGCTATTTCGCTACCCTTCTTCTGACTAAGTGGAAGTTACGGAGAGTCGAATCCGCACCTGCTTGTCGAAAATTGCCAGCGTATTCCTTGCAGGTCCTTCAGGCACGTTTGTCGCACTGAAGCCTTCGACCATGAAGTCCGCTATAGACCGATCCAGTTGAACTGCGCCCTGAATGCGCACGTTAGCTCTAGGTATAACTAGGGTTCCGCACCTTGACTTCATTGTCTTTTGGCCGGGTATCGATGAAGTTGAGGTTCTTGGCCGGCGCATGAAAACTCGAGGTCATCTCCGAAAATCTGAAATGCATACGTAAGCTGACTTATAAGAGAAAATGTATCGCTACGGGCATAGCGCTAAGTAGAAAACGCGACCGGTGTCACCGATATTTTCTGCTAGAAGCATAATTTGCGAGTTACTTTCGCGCAGTACCAATGTTTATTCCATGCACTCATTCAAGGACCAGTGTTGGAAATAGAGGCACTTTTTGGATGAGTAACACCATTGTGCTTCACTGTTTCTTAGCAAACCGCGCTCAAATTGGCGCGCTATTATTCGTTGCAGAATACTTCCGCGCTTTGAAAAGGCGTCCCCGTCCGACTTAAGTTCATGTTACTTTGAATGACTGCAAAGTAAACAATTCGAGCAAATGTCGTTTGCAAACTTTCTCCGTCATTCCTAACACTTTCAGATTTAGGTACGTCACGAAGCGTCACCGCACCACGCGGGGTGACCACTTAGCAGCAATGGAAGTGGACGAAGCGATGTCCGTGTGTTCATCCTCGTTCACCCAAGAAGAAGAAGCGCCCGAGAAAGACTCGTTGTCGAAGGAGGAGCGTGATCTGCAGCGAATCAGGCGGCGTCGCAGGAAGGCAAATCGGACCGACCGTTCTCTGCCAATCGGTACGACATAATTACCTTAAGTTTGAATGCAACATGCTGTAAAGCAGCACCGTAGATCTCTATATGACGTTCATACAGCTAACTGGAAGCGAATTTAGAAGGCGACCTCACCACGCTGGATGAACAGCTGCAACTGTGCTACAAGCAACTGCTCACAGAGAAACTGAGCGCCATCTACTGCTATCAGGCTCTGCTTAACTCTCTCCGTCAGTTTTTCGCTGCAGCGGAAGTGAATGACATTGAGGTAAAGAAGTTTTTGTGTCGTCTACGGTAAGCGTTTCTTTAGCATGAAATTCACGATGCGTTGGCTTCACTCGTCAGGACCAGCGTGCAACTTCGCGACTCCTACGAGAACGGCGAGGTGGACTTGCCAACACACGCCCTCGAGCTTGAGGTCATGTGTCTCTTCGAGTTCTACCAGCTTATGCGACATCCTGTGCCGCTTGCAAACACTGACGTACGGGTATCCAGTTGTTTGCGTCATAACGAATGGGTTAAGATTGCCAAGAAGCTGCGCTTTCTCTACATTGCCTCTGAGCCGACACGAATGTCCAACTTCCTCAGCACAACGCTCTGCGACGAGTAAGAGACTTTCCGCAAATTACATTCGTTCACTACGAAAAATAAGAAAATGGAAAAATTTTGTCATCGTACAGGAAGCCTCAGGTACCTTTTCCAGGTTCTTCGAGGAGCTGCCTCTTTACCTTGCCGGTGTACATGAAGAGCTCGACATCGACATCCCCACTGACCTGCAGCGCTATGAGTCCATCGAGAAACGACTCGAGGAAGCGGAGGAGGCCGAGACTGACTACACCGACACGGTCATCCAGAAGGTCGACAACCGTCTTGCGTCCGAAATGGAGGAGATGCTGCTCGACATGTCCAGCTCTGTCTCGTCCTCTGATGCATCGGGCAGCAGCGCATCCACCGGGCACAAGATCAAGCACATTGCGGCGAAGCGAAGGTCCAGCTTTGCATCGACGTCTGCGCGTAATCTGGCCGGAGGTATGAGCGTTGTCGACCAATTCCAGTAATGCAACTAATCACACGTTCAGATCCCGACAAGCTCAAAGAGCTCAAGCTAAAACCGGCACCGCCAGCTAGTCCGCAGCGCAGCGCCGCCCGTCGTCGTTTGATCACCGTGCCGGAGACGCCCGAAGAAAAGTTGCTGCAGCAGAACGCACCTCCGAGAGCCATCGGGGCCTCTGGGACCGACGAAGTCGTCAACCCGACGCCTGCATCGAAGCTGAGGAAAAGTAAGCAGTTATCTGCATACAACAGCCGTTTGACTCTTCCTCTTTAGCCGCCACGAAGGAAGGCGCTCGCCTCTCTCTCCTCCTCAAAGAGACCGAGAACCGCATGTCGATGTCGTCGAAAGGTAGTCGCCGTTCTGTGATGAGTGCTGCTTCGACTCCAAATACAAGTATCGTGGAGTCACCGGGCAAGGCCGCCTCCGTGCTGCTGGTGGAGAACGCGAGGAAGCGCTACATGGGTCCCACTCCCTCGTTGCTAAGTGAGCGCATGCGGAAAAAGGCACGCGTTAACCTCGGCGCGAAGCTCACGGCCCTTAGTTGATTTCATTGTTGTACCCTATACCCCCACCTTCACTTCATCCCTCCAGTTTTGTTGTGGCGCGGTAGCATTTGAACGCCCATGACGTTTCGCTTTTTTAGTATTCCTAAAAGTGCGACAATAATTTCTGCTACAGCGCGCCACAGCAAAACATTGTTTTGGCTTACTATTTTGCCCTTTCATTTATCCCTTTCTCGTGTTTGTTAGCCCTTGTACCGATGCATTCCACACACCGTTGCTTGCAATCACCCCCTTCAACCACCTTGTGAACTGCCGTCACATAGGCTTGCTCTCTTTTCTTTGTTCCTGATATCACTTGCTGTTAGCTAAACTTTTCTCTTTTGTCCGTTCGCTTCAGGGACTGGAGCTAGCTATAGCGCCTCATGCGGGAGATTGGTTCCTTCATTCAGGATTAGGCATGCATAGCTGCGTTCCAATCGTCCGTTATCTCCCTTTGTCCATACCCTTGAATCCGCATAGGATGGCCCAATACAAAATTATGTCCTTTACGTTTTGCTTTACCTGGCATTAGCTTGCTGAGAATTGGCTCGGCGTTCGTCGAATAAACGGTTCTCTTTGCCGCCATCTTCGACTGCAGGCTAGTGCTTATCGAAATTTAGCAGCAATAACATGCTTTCTGTCGTATACTACTACACGTCTAATAGAATGGAATTGGGCAAAGAATGTGATGAGTCGAAGTATCCTCTTCCACTTGTTGTTCCTAACAGTCGGCTACGTTTTATCGCTGCTAATTTACCAGAAGGGTTTCCTTCAGAAGCGACATGTACTGCCAGGTAGGTTCTCCTTGCGACGTGCAGTGTGTATCTGCACAACTTCAGGCCGGAGTGCGTGCAGCGATGTGTTGGCTCATCCGCACTGCTGGATCCGACCGCAGTTCAACCGCTCCATTTGGCTCATCATCGACGCATTGAGGTACTCACCTTGGGTCCATTGTAAAGCATCAACCAATATTAAGGTTCGACTTCATTGCTCCACCGGCCAAGGGTGCACCACCTAACACATTCTATCACGGACAGATGCGAAAAGTCGAAGCGATGCTGCGCGATCAGCCCGACCGCGCTCGTTTATACCGCTTCATTGCGGACGCCCCGACGACTACGTTCCAGCGAATCAAGGGCCTTACTACCGGTTCGATTCCCGCATTCATCGAGGCTGGTGAAAACTTCGGCGGCTCTGAGATCCTCGAGGACAATCTTATCGATCAGCTTCTCAGAAGAGGCGGCAACGTCACCTTCATGGGCGATGATACGTGGCTGACGCTGTTCCCGAACCGATTCCACAGGGCATTCGATGTGCCGAGCTTCGATGTAAAGGACCTCGATACGGTCGACAATGTGGTGCTCGGTAAGGAATTGGATTACCAGCGAAGGATTAAAACGCAAAAAAGCTTTAGAGCACGTCACGCACGAAGCCGTACGTGACGACTGGAAGATGTTGATCGCTCATTGCCTTGGCGTCGACCACTGTGGCCATCGCTACGGGCCCGCTCACCCGGAAATGACGAGAAAACTGCGGCAGATGGATGACCTTATCCAGAACCTCACCAAGCTTCTTCCCGACGACACCATTATGTTCGCGTCCAAGATGACGGCTACGAACGACTAACGTCACGTATCTTAGGTTCGTGATGGGCGACCACGGAATGACGGTGACGGGAGACCATGGCGGCGATAGCCTTGCGGAAACCGAGTCGGCTCTCTTCGTCTACGCCGGTCGTAAAATATTCGACGAATCACCGTCATCATTGCCAAACTATCGGTCGGTGAGGCAAATCGACCTGGTACCAACACTCAGCTTGCTACTGGATCTTCCGATACCGTTGCCGAATATCGGCGGCCTCATCAACGAGCTGTTTCCGAAAGACGCTGTTTCGTATGCAACAAAGCTTAACAGCATGCAAATGGTTCGATTCGCGCAGGAATACGCGGGATACGAACCGGGTTTGCAGGTATCGTCCTTATTCCTTTCTACAACAGCGACTGCTTTTAGGACCACATTCAGTGGATAATTCGTGACCACGAAGCGGGCGATGAGAACGACCTCGAGCTTAACCGACGCACCATCGACCAACTGCAGAAGGTGCTCACGAGCGCTCTGAACAAGTACGACTTGGCCTTGAGTCGAACAGCGCTGCTCTCTCTGATGGAATGCTTGTTGTACAACTTGCTACTGATCGGAAGCCGCGAGTGTAACGAGACGTCGACGCTTGTTGTGGCGGTGTTCCGCTCGGCGCTGGCACTTCTGCAGGTGCGACTTCGACTTCGTTAACTGTCGAAAGTGAAAAAAACTGTAGAATGCCGACGAAACATTTTGTTAACAACAATTTTACTTTAGGCCTCGGTGTACTTCGGCGACTCGCAAGACGCGCGCACCCTTCTCAACTTCACCTTGCTCGCCTCTACGGCCTACCACTTTGTGTTCGTGGCGCTACAGCTCTTCTCAACTCTGCGTCCAACAACGGCACTCCTCTCCGTGGGGCTAGTTGCGTTCTCATCCGTGTCCTACCTTTCGAACAGCTTCATTGTCTACGAGTCAGACGTGCTGCGGTATCTTTCACAGACTGCGATTCTGTGGCTCCTGGTTGGTTTTCTTCGAACGAGCAGGTACGAACAACTTCTAAAACCATCATTGGAGGAAAGTTATAGACTTCCGAAGCGCGGTTCATTCTACGCATTCGCGAGACCGCACCTACGATCCGTCGCCATGTGGGTCGTGCTGTGCATGGCGCTTCTTCGCAGTGGCAAAGCCTTCGAGAAGTGTCGCGAGGAGCAAGTGAACTGCGAGTCGAGTTGGCTAGCCGCGTCTATCAATTCTCTGCCTGACGGTAATAAACCGGACTGTACTGACGACTCAGTTTGCTGGCTTAGATGCTACGAAGCTGCAACGGTTACTGCTTGGAACGGTGGGCATTGTGCTGCTCAACTGGTGGTTCTGCACGCGCATCTCATCGGACGAACGGCTGAAGCCGAGCTCAGCTGCGACCATATCACGGGCTATATCCTGGCCTGTCGTATGCGCCATCGTTGTGCACTGGCTTTGCGAGCTGGTGCCCACAAGGCGCTTCGAGCAAGGCAGTCTTCGGTCGGCTCAGGTGAGTAGATATATTATACATCATTGTTACCTTCTCAGTTTTAGGCAGTACATCTCGCAGTTCTAGTCCACACAGTCGTAGTCGCACTGTTTTGTAGTCGACAACAGTTGCTGCCGATTCTGCTGCATACGTGGTCGCTGCTACTAGCGATGCTGCTCGGTGACGGCCTAACACCAAGCCTAGCGGCTTCCGTTATCGTCCTCAGCTGCTTATACGAGTTTATGGGTGAAAGTACGTTTTACGCAGAACGATGTTAGTCTTGCGCATACTTGTGCCGCTTAAATAAACTACCGTACTTATCGTTCTTTAAGCCGCTGGTTTAGGCCCCATCCAGTACGCCGTTGCGACACTCCTCGTATCGTCATCAGCGTTCTTCTCGCTTGGGCATCATGCGACGTTCCCCGCTATTCCCTGGACAGCGGCATTCATCGGTATTCCCGGCAACTTTCCCATCAAGGCAGTGCCTGCATCTTTCGTCATTCTACACCTTTTCGCCGGGCTCTTCGTAGCATCGTTCTTGGTCACAATGCGAAGCAGTGACCACACAACGTATGCCTTCATCGCAGGACTTGCCTTAAAGGTATGCTAAAGTGGTATATGCCTCTCATGTGGCTCTGGCTTAGGTCATCGGGACGTGCGTCGCGGGTATCATTCACATTCGACACCTCATGCTGTACAAAGTGTTCGCGCCGAAGTTCGTCTTCGAGGCTATATGCATGATTTTCGTCCTGCTCCTGCTCATGTTGCTCAACATCCTCGTGAAATTAAAGCGATAATCTCAGCCGTGCCTCTTAAGCTGGGGATACGCTGACCTATTGGCGCTAATACACTAGGAATAATCCCGATTTGTCCATCGTAAACGAGCTTAAAAAGGTCATTAGCTAATGCGAAACTGCTGAAGGCAGTTTCTACACCTCTTTTCCTACACCCGTTTCTATACTGCTACACCTCTACACCTAAAGAACTCAAGTAAGTAGTCTAGTAGTTTGTACTACCCGTTTCAAATGTCCATTGCATGTGTACTACATGCAATGCCCTTACGATTCTACTTAAAATTCGAGATCCCGGGTGGTACCGACAAACGATGAAATTGCCGACTTTTGGCACGTACCACTGAACTAACAAATCGTTCCGTATCTTGCGAGTAATTGGCCCACGTATTTCCTGCTGCATGCTGTGAACCCCTTGAATTAGGACGTTTCTGCAGGTTCACGTTTACGTCCAGTTCTTTTCTGATGTGTGTACGCAGACACTGAAATCTACCCAGTACTCGATTTTTGCCAGTAGGACGTGCGGGATAACCCGAACAGGTTAGGTGAAGACAGTAAGCCGCCTTCACTATACTTGATCGACACGCCGCGGCGGCACACATCAGTACACTTATTATGTAAAAGCTCAAGTGCAAAGTCGACGCAAACACCGGTTTTTTCGAAGAATGTGCAAAGGTCTGTCTGACAAACGCCCGAACAGGCAAGATGCATGTGTCTGTCGCTTTTTAATTTGTAGCCTCATATCATGACCTTTCTGCTGTTCGCACTTGTTCATTTCCTGATTCTGTTTCTGGAAGAAAAGGAACGGAGAAAATCCACCTTCAAAAGGACAGTAGCCTCCGCCCTGCTCATCAGGGCATCGTTCGCTTCGAGTGTCCGGTCGATTCTCTTCAGCCGCAGCCCGCAGCGACCCGTTCGCCGTCGTTTGCGCTTGGCGTGTGGGCGTTGCGTTCTTCCGCTATAACGGATCAATTTCAGCCCAGTTTACTCCGTGCTTTTTGCCGCAGCGTTTACGACCGACGTAATGGCACTGCGCTGGCCAGGACTCAATAAAAATATGGAGACATGCGGCTTGGTTTTGCAACTTTAGCTTTCCTGAGCACGCTAGTACATTCCGATTCTAACAGTTCATCTGTACTGCGTGCCTGTTCACTTTAGAGAGTTCACCTTTGCATCACCGACATATGTGTTATCAGAATCTTCTCATTTTGCCGCGTAGGCAGTTGCTGCTTAGTACAATGCGTTTCCCCATTTTATACGGTCGTGCACGTCCTTATGCTTGAGTCCTTCTTCCCGGTTTCGAAAACTTTTTGATTAATCTGGGTACGTTGTACTCTTGAGCGCCCTTGAGTCGTCTTTCCGAAGTTTTAGCCATGAGTACATTTTACTTAGGATAATCGCAGACGCATTTAATCGATTAAGTAGTGCGCGATTACTAGTGGTAGCATAAATTAGGTTCCTCTGCCCGGGAACCGGTAGCTTTGCCTTCTTGTCCTTGCAGGTTTAACAGTAGCCAACACCGTTTGCACGTTTGTCGCACCTCTCGTTTGCACTTTTCCGGTTCCCTCAGCAAAAACCTAGGGAAATCCAGGCCCGAACTTATCCAATTCGCCTGAATGTGTTCTTTGTTTTTCCCGTCCCTCTGCGTGTCATAAACCGCCATAAAAGTAGAAACGGATTAGGCCATCGAACGGCCGGTGCTAGTGAAATATTATGGCCACTAAAAGTGGCTTAACGTCCACATCATCGAGCCGCTTGCGTCACATTCATCGGCTTCTTTCGCTCGCCACCAACCAGCCCATTACATGCGTTTTTCCCTGCAAGTTGCCGGCCACTGTTCAGCTCCACAAATGAAATTTGTGATTTTATTCGCAACGAGAAGACCGAAGTTTCCCGACGGTCGATTCCTTTCTGCGACGACCTTTTGTCCCGACGACCGAACCGCGATTCCTTCGCATCGGCGAGTGCAACCCCAGCGGCACGCACTTTGTTTTAGAACAAAAACAAGTTGCGAGCGGCGCTCGGGTCGGCCCGACGTGCGGGCAGATTTCAGGTCAGCGACAGTTGCCGCCGCTTGTGAGGGAAGGCCGCCTCGCAGGGACCACTTGGCCTTTCTTCCGTTCGCTGCCGTCATTGACGCAGATTAATCACAAAGGTGTGGACGGGTGTCCCTCACGAAACTGACAGCCGCATCCGCTTCTCCCGATGTGTTTTTCGTTATTTGTGTGTTTCTATGCCCCGTTCGACTGACTAACACGTGGCCTTTGTTGCTTCACCAGGTGTGTACTTTTAACATGTTCATGCTGCCGTTTCGAGCCCAAGCCTTTCATCTTTTACTATCGCTTTATGACCCGGATTATGTCATCGCCAGCCGAGCGGTGAATAAGGCGGTTAGCAAAGTTCTCGTTGGTATGCACGTACCGTCGTCACAGCTACGTGCCGAGCTAAAACGATTCTTTTCTCTGCATTATACAGGGCGTGCATATCATATGTAGACACCGCTATGACGCAAAATGTTTCCGTAAAACTGATCGAGTCGATACCCATAAATGTGTCCTCTCCCTCCTCCCTTCAGTACGATCTTCTGAATCCTCAAACCAGGCCCATTTGGGCATTTTTGCCGAAGTAGCTTACCTGTAAGAGAGTATCGGCATGTGGGTTAGACTTCCCTGGGTTCCGCCTGCAGGACACTGTGCCCTACTAAACGGGGCACTCTTTTCGTTTGTAAACCTGAGAGGGTACCTGCCATACTCGTCAGCTTGACTTCATTTCTGCCGTTCCCAAACTAACCTACCACTATGCTTCCTTCTTACGTTGTCCGGCATTGCGTTCTCACGCGTACTTTCCGCGTGCACGTACTCAACGGTTTGCCGCATTCACTGTCCGTTTTAAACCGCGTTTTTCTCTCTCAGCAGGTGTGTATTTCGTTCAACCGCCACACCGACACCTGCGACAGCAGCACATCGCAGCGCGATGCTTCTGCTGCGCATGAACGACAAGAAGGAGCGCGACGCTCAGCAAGCGGAGCGGTAAAGGCCCCGTCGCCATCGCACAGTGCTTCGTCCGTAGTAGACAGAGCCCACATCCAGGGCTGAGCTTCCATCAGCTGCTTCCACCCAGGATTGACTGGGACGCGTCTCGTGCGCCGTCCGTGTCCGCATTCGTCTGTAGCTTTCGTTTGTGGTGCGTCTGCGTCGTTGCGGCCCGACTGGCTTTCAGCGCGGATTAAACAGTGCTTTGCTTATGGCCGTCATAATGCCTTTCTACCACCGCGTTGGGGGCCCTTGCGCGTATTGATGTATCCGCAAATTGTGGGGATATTATCCGCCGCACGCGCATTCTTCTGCAGTGACAGCTACCTTCCTGCCGGGATCGCTTCTGGCAGGAAGGCAGGAAATGTTCCCCGGTGATTAAAGTGCCTGCCCGGTCATGTGAGTCCCGGTATTTATGCGTCCAGATGCTGATCCGGGTGCAATCTTTGCGTGGACGGGACGTGGCCGACGTGTGTTCGTAGTTCCCTCAACAGGTGGCATTCGATAGCACGAATAGGCCAGACGTGTGCGATGCAAAGTGCATAGAGAAATGTGGTCATGCCTATTGGAGTCTTCCAGAAATATCCACGAATCTTGCACGATACTGAATATTTTTTCAGTAAATTTCGGCAGTTGGGCGGATACTCTACTTTCTCGGGATCATGGGGAAGTGCGGTTCCAGGCCCTTAGAAAAACACTAATTTTGCTAGTTACCAGAAATATTTCCGGCGAAGCAGTTACCGCATAAAATGCTAGAAAGGATTCAAAATGTTAGCGTTTGATTGCGGCAGAGAGCACGCTCCATAACGGCATGAACTTTTTGATTTAGTTGATTGCTTCCGCTTTGTGTCGTAAAATCTTTACGACATGACCATTTAGCTTATAGTGATCAACGTTTTTGAGTCCTCGTGAGCTTCGCCGCAGCAAGGGGCAAACGGGGCAAAGAATAAAAGGAACTACCGTATATCAGTCGTTTTTTGGAACTCACTTCTTTTGACATACAGTGCGACCTTAACCGAAGTCGGTCATGCGCCGTCATCGGAAAAACACCTTCCTTTCTTCATCGCGCTGAAAGGTGCCCGAAAATAGGACCGTCATTTCTCACTTTCTGCCTTCCCCGATTAGCGCTTGCCCACGTCGAAACGCGCAATTTTCGGTGCGATGCGCGAACCTGCGCAATCCATGGTGGTTTTTCGCCACTGAGTCACGGCAATCACAGCGGTCCGTGATATGAAAGCGGCCGCCAGCCAGCGTGGACCATGGACCAGTGCTAGCGAAATTAGTATCAGCGCGGAAGGCGATCCCCCGTCGGACGTGGCGGCCGGCAGACCACTACGTTCGGCGGCGGCGGCGCTCCTTCTTCGTACTCGCGCTCCTTAGTCCTGGCGCTCCTGCGTGCCCTGCCCACTCTCTCTTCCATGCACGCGCGCCGACTCTCTCCACGTCCATGCAACTCCTTCCATGGACCCACGTCGAGGGCTTCCAGGAACCGTCGCCGCGCCGGTCGCTGGCGGCGGCGGCGCTGGCACGGTGGACGCCAAGCTAGCGGCCGCGAGATTTTCTCCGGGCAGACGCTCCCGAGAAGGCAATGCACTCCAGCGCACCGGTGCGCCGTCGCCGCCGTGGATGACCGTCCGTGCGACGAGTTCTCCACCTCCTCCTCCTCGTTAACTTCTTCGCGCTGAGCCGGCGGCCCGTTATTTCCACCCGCTACTCGCGGTAGACGCGAGCTGTCGCTTCTGGCGATGGCTTTTTTGGAGCCAATTAGCGTTCGTCGGGTTTGTTGCGACGAGTGAGGAAGTGTGTTCTGAGCTTTTTGTATGTCCCTGTCGAGAGGAATACGAGGTCGCCATGTGCAGAGAGCATGTGTCTTCTGACAGTGGTCAAGGTGATCGCTAACGTCCACTAGGACGCCTTTAACAATTTACGAACGGAGGTAAGCAACTAATTGCGGTATATTTTTGGCACCTTCTCGGCATAATCGGACAGAATGCAGCCGATTCCTCTGAGCCCAACATTGGGAAGTTCCAGGATTTAATTTTCTGTACGTTTCCTTCCCTGAGACCTATTTAATTAAGGTTGTTATGCGAGCTGCTCCGAACAGTTGTTCGCGTGGTGTCGATGTCTGGCGGGTCGTCGTTCCCGGAGTTCGCAGTTTCGCCACTGTTTTCGCTACTGGCTCGCATAACTAATTTCCTATCGAGAGAACTGTCCGACGTCAGCGTCGTGTAGCGCTAAAAACAAACACTGTTTCTCATTGACTTTTCGATGAGTTTCTCCTCTTTTCCAATTGCTTTCCACCGATAATCCCGGAGCTGATAAGGACTGCGTGATTTTTCGGATCTTTGGAAGGTGCCCCTCCGAATGGCTCGATACCGAAGTGTGCGCTGGGGATTGATTTATGCGCCACTCCTTGGTTTTTGTGTCGTTGCACTCGGCGTTCCCCCACGGTTCCCACCAGGCGGCGTGGTTCTATTTCCGTTTCATCGCGCTGATTCGGCCAATGATCTGGCGTCGATGAGTAGGCTCTCCCGGAAATTCCTCCTGATTTGCTCGGGGAATTAGCAATTTGTGCTCACTTGTTTTGCCCTATCGCCCGTGCGTATCGGCAAATACCATCGGCATAGCATATTTTCGACTTTCGCTCCGATTCTTGCTCTAGGAAATCCGCGATTTTATGTGTCTTGAAAATTTCAATATGTTTACGTCTTGATTCCAATTCGCTCAAGCGGTGCCTAACGGTGAGAAGGTCGCTGGTCAGTAACTCTGACTATTCCTGTGAGAATCAAGCACGTTATCAGAAACCATGATGAGCTCCAATACAATTCTCCCATAGCGAGTCGTTTAATGACCTCCTCGAGGCAACCTTTCCCGACCTCATTGCGTCCGCGTTCAATTGCCAATTGCCAATGCCCGACCTAAACCAAGCCGTTCTATTGAGTGTCAATGCGTGAATCGACGCTAGCACATGCTGATGGGCATAAAAAACGGTGTCGTGATTTGTATTTGTGGGGACGTGGGAAACGCTGCGGCCCGGCGTAATCGTCCGCCGCGCTGTTGCCGCAGCCGGCGCGACTACTGCTGATAGTGGTGGTCGTATTTTTTCAGCGCCCTGTTATCGTCTCCGTAGTGTTGTCTTTTCTGCGATGATCCACCCCCATTATCCGCATGCGTCTGGCCCGTGCTGCAGTCGTTGGTCGTACTCGCTACAGCTGTCGAATGCGTCTTGGTCGTGTTCGAAACGTGTCGCTTTATCGCCGCAATTTATTGTCGTGTTTTTGGCTGCGCAACGCAATACAGGTTGTGCGCCATCGATTCCACAACAGTCAGCGTGGGCAGTCCGCAGAAAAATTTTGGGTGCATTTTGAATACAAAAGCCTTCGCTCACTTTCAATTGGCAAAATAGCAGCATGGACCTTTTGTTGCTCAAAACCATGAGTTTTAGAAGAGCAGTTTTACCAAATATACATGAGCTTATACAATACCAAGCGGGCTGCCCACAGCCTACTGCAGCTGGACTCGATCGCGTATATTCCTGTCATACCGCCCTGAACGCTTAACGTTCGTACTTTCAGACGCGCTTCATCTCAACGTGCCGCAAATCGACACCGCGCGGCAGCAGCAGCATTCGCACATAGATTCGGCGGCGGACCACGACCGACAGCAGCGACTGCGGCGGACGAGTCGGAGGTCGCAGCTGGAAGCGGGTTCTTCAGCGGGCTAGCAAGCGGGTTCTCGTCGCAGCAGACCCGGCAGCGTCTCTTTCGGCGTCCACCAGCGGCGGCGTCGTCACAGCACAGCAGTGGGATCGCGCCCATCGTTAGCGCGGTGACAGCGATCACGGCACCGGGCTTGCCGTATCACGGTATGGATCGCCCCTTACCCAAGGCTGGTCAATAAACATTGGGATTTCCAGGACCAACAACGACGGCGACCGCCACCACAACCACGATCGGAGCGCCCACCGTCGGAGGCGGTGGCAGCAGCGGCAACATGACCAACGTGCGGGGACCGAGCTCCTCCACCTCCACGTCCACGACCGCCTCCACCGGCGTCCTCATGGTGGGCCCGAACTTCAAGGTGGGCAAGAAGATCGGCTGCGGCAACTTCGGCGAGCTGCGGCTCGGCAAGAACCTCTACAACAACGAGCACGTCGCGATCAAGCTCGAGCCGATGAAGAGCAAGGCCCCGCAGCTCCACCTCGAGTACCGCTTCTACAAACTGCTCGGTCAAGCAGGTGCGTAGTCGGCTTCGGCACCCTTATGCTAAATTCTTTGCTTTCAGAAGGACTACCTCAAGTTCACTACTTTGGGCCTTGCGGAAAGTACAATGCCTTAGTCATGGAGCTCCTGGGACACTCCCTAGAGGACCTCTTCGACCTGTGCGACCGAAAGTTCACGCTCAAGACTGTCTGCATGGTTTGTAGCCATTCTGCTTTTCGCTGACCTCACCCCCGTCCCATTCAGGTCGCGATGCAGTTGATCCGGCGCATCGAGTACGTGCACTCGAAGCACCTGATCTACCGGGACGTGAAGCCGGAGAACTTCCTCATCGGTAGGAGTTCCACGCGCAAGCAGCACATCCTCCACATCATCGACTTCGGCCTCGCCAAGGAGTACATCGACTGCGACACCGGTACGCACTTCGTGAGCTGAATGCGCATGCTAACTTTCCCTGTTCAGGCAAGCACATCGCTTACCGCGAGCACAAGTCCCTTACGGGTACCGCTCGGTACATGAGCATCAACACGCACTTGGGCAAGGAGCAGAGCCGACGTGACGACCTCGAGGCGCTCGGGCACATGTTCATGTACTTCCTCCGCGGCTCACTGCCCTGGCAAGGCCTCAAGGCCGACACGCTCAAGGAGCGTTACCAGAAGATCGGCGACACCAAGCGTGCTACGCCCGTCGAAGTGCTCTGCGAGGGATTTCCAGGTTTGTATCGCCACAAAGCACGTTTGGATTAAACTAATCATTTTGCAGAGGAATTCGCACAGTACCTGCGCTACGCACGTCGGCTGGACTTCTTCGAGACGCCGGACTACGAGTACTGCTACAACATGTTCAAGCAGGTCCTCGAGCGCATGGGTCACACCTATGACTACGAGTTCGACTGGACCCACAAGCTCAACCAAGCGGTACGCGCGGATGGACCCCGTCCAAACCAATCGAGCTTGCTTTAGGCCACGCCGAGTGGTTCTCTCCATACGGGTACTCAGGAGCCGGGTCACACTCGACCCGACGGCAAGCGCACGTCGGCGACCAAGCGGGCGGACGACACTCTGAAGACCCCGAACACCACCAATGCCACGGCCATCGCGGCCGCTCA
>JNEY01000032.1:618980-634764 GCA_020875895.1 Aphelenchus avenae | reverse complement strand
AGTATGCGCTAGCAAGAACGGGGTAAAGCACCGGTGAAGGCGGGCGACCTATTAGATGGCGAGCGAGCCTTCCTGGAAGTGGAGCTCGAGCAACTTCCACGCCATCGCCGGATTGTATTCTTCCATGTCGCGACACATAACCCATACGTGGTGAAGTCGTACCGGCTTGTTCTAAACCCAAGAGAAGGTTAATCAAACGATGGGAGCGTGTAATATACTTCGTCGCCTTGAATGACCTTGCCCTCACTGTTCTTCACGACGTTGATCATAAACACCTAAATGTTACGGGTAAATAATTAGGTGGATTGAACAGAGGATAAGGCTAGTTCGTAAAGACGTTATCGTCAATCAACCTTTGCAAAGGCAGTTGGCGTTTTTTTTGCGGTCGGTTAGAAGAAGGAAAATTCAAACTACCGAAACAAATCTAGGTAGTAAGCATTTCTTACACTCGGGACACGTCGTTCGTACCTGGAAAGTGATGACGAGCACCGGTCCCTGGTCGGTCATCTTCCCAGACGCCATCTGAAAAGGATAGCCTTTTTCCCCACTCAAGTGTTGGGCAAGGAAACCTCGACTTTGCTGACGTCGATGATGCGACTATCTTTCGTCGAGAACCCGACCTTCTGGTACTCCTTGACTAGTTGCGACAACACGCCGAAGGCCTAAAGGAAACGTACAGTTCGATAGAACGAAGTCAACGTTGTACCTTTTCATGACACCAGTCTTCGAGGACCTCGAGGTCTCCTCGAATAAAGGCCTCGAGAATGTTCGGGATGATTTCCTTCTCGCAGAACCGCAGCCATTCCACCTTGTCGAAGTTCGGGTTGATCTTGTTGATCTCCGTGAGAACTTCCGACACTTCGCTACTACCAGCTAAACGCGATGGTCCACTGGCTTTCTTCGAGAAGTATTGACTTACAGAACGCGTGCGACAACCGATCGGTCGCGAATCGCATCATGCGAACAGCAACGTTCTCGCTCTCGTCGTACTTGTTCTTCCAGGTAAAAAGTTCTATAATGGAAGAATAAGCTCTTAACTACCGCACAGCAGCTAGTAGAGGAAGTGTACCACTCACTGTTGATGTAGGTGTTGTTCTCCGAAAAGTTCTTCCAGCTCTCGTACCATCTCGCCTCTTTGTGCAGCTCGATCCCCGTAGCGTCTCTGAAATATACGCGCATATGCAAAGACAAGGTCCAATGGGGACTCACGTGTTTGCCTCAACCGGCCGTGAAGCGAAAGCACTGGTGGAGAATCCTTCCGAGCGAAGTTTCAGTTGCTCTAAACCGACCGTAAATATCTTAGCCCTTGGTTTGTTAAGGACAGACCTGGCCTGGAGTACATCCTGAGATCTGCGAGAGAGTCAATTTCCGTGGCAACCGCCTTTGTCGTCGACGCGACCTGCTTGTAGACCTGCGTGTCGCCGACCACCTTCGCCGCCTCTTCGATCTTCTCAGCCGCGTACCGGGCCTGCTTGAGGGCCTCTTGTCCGGCCACCGAAAGCTTCTTCCCCGCATCCGTCTTTTGCAGTTCGGTTACGAGCTAAATCACGACGGCATTCACGGTTTCAGGTGGTACACTCGGCGTACTTTGTCCACATGGTCCTTGAACTCCTTGACTTTGTGCTTGATTATCTGTGAGCTCTGCTCCGACTCCTGCTCCACTTTCTCCTAAACGTAACGCAGGTAACACCTAAAGCCGTAGTGATGGCACCGTACAAATTTCTTGCGCGCTTCCCGCAGCGCTTCCGACTCGCCGAGTTCTCGCATTCTCTCCTCTAGTATCCGCTTGTTCTCCTAAAGCAGCTATTCAGCTTCTGTGACGGGCCTTGACAGAAGTTGGTACCTGCAATTCCTTGTTCTTCTGAATCTCTTGAACGAGATTGTCGCGTAACCGGGAAATGAAGTTCTTTCCGGGTTGTGGATTCGCGTTAGAGGAACTGTAGTGGAAGACGGGCGTGTATTGGGCCGCCGCAGCTACTGCCGGGTTTTGCTAAACATGTGAAGTCGCATTTGTTTGAAAGACTGTCTTTAGCTTAGCGATACACTAAAAGTTGTTTACTGGCACTCACAAATCTGTGCTGCACAGCGCTGAGAGCCGGCTGTGAGCTGTGTGCCGCCACCCATTGTCGAGCTGCTCTGCCGGCGTACCTTGATAATTGCATTCTGCAAGTTGTCAATTAAGCAAAAAGTTTGTATTCGACATTAGCAAGTAAGGCTCACTCTTTCGTGAAATTTGCACGAACCCACTGAACACTGTGCCAAGTGGCATGATCGCTCCGAATACGCTGGAAGCACTTAGGGTCAACCTCAGTCAGCAACTGATGTAACATTTGCAAACGCTAATTATGCAATGGACTCATGTTATGGCAAGGAGTTGGCGAGCTTCCGAAGCGAATGACATAAAGGAATAACCGAAATGTTCGTCTGTGGTTCTCCCTAGTTGACTCCTTGAACGAGAAAAAGTTCTGTGCATAAGTTTTAATAAGGACAACAACACGATAACTTATAGACAGACACATAATGCTGCTAAACATATGCTTTGGAATGTTGGAAGTCTAGTACCAATTTTTGGGAGCAAGTGAGGAATGAAGCCTTACAGTTCATGGACTTACAAAACGGGATAAACACTTTGGAATGTATGGTAAGTGAATCGAGAAGAGCTAATCCGTAGTTGGAGTGGAGAAACGCTTGAGTAAATGAAAACGAAGAAACTAGTTAGTAAGCGAAGTTTGAGCTGGTTGTCTTCTTGGCGTCGGAGAAGATCCGTTGGAAGATGTACTTCGTGACGATGATGGCCTGGATCAGGATCAACGAGAGCAGCGTTCCGAGCACTCCGAGCAGCGTGACCTTGTTCATGCACATCTGGCCGACAATGGAGGCCCTCTCGACAAGGACCGGAGGCTCGGCTTCGGGCGCGAGGTCGATGGGAGACTGACGCGACAGACTGACCGACGGCGCTGGCTCGTTGATCTGCTGAAGCGGGTCGATGACGACCAGGCTGGTGGTTGCTTGAGCGAAGCGTGGTACCTTGTACCGCTTGGTCTCGACTAAAAGAAGGACACTATACTCGTTGGAGCGGCGATTTATGACCACAGTATTCACTTATAGGCTAAGTGCAAAACTTACACTCTGTGATAGCGTTGTCACTTCGCTTCTTGCGACCCCAGGACTCCTTCTGCCCTTCGACCAAGTCGCAAGTGGCCTAAAGTCAACATTTATGCTGCTGCGTCCCGACGTAATTCCCTACCGGCTTGCAGTTGCCCTTGCAGATCTCCAGGTGGCAGGTGATTCTCACACTGGAGGAACTGTCAAAGCGGAACGCTTGGAGGTGAGCGATCTTCACAGCGCTAGACTGAACGACGATGGGGCCTGGGATGAGCTTCTGGGAGACTGCAGGCGTGGGGCAGCTGAAATCGATCCAAGGATCCTCTAGCATAGCTACGACGCAATGCTTACCCATTCTCGATGAGCTGCAGCTTCTCGTCGCTGCGTCCGTTGCTTCCGCCCGGCTCAGCGGTGCACTCGCGGACGAAGAAGTCCAGCTCCTCGTCCATAGCCATGATCTCCCAGCGCAGCTCGAGGATGTCTCCGAGCTTCGCCTGCACGACCGGCTGATGTCCGCCGCTGCCGCTGTTCATCTGCATGAGCACCGGGTTGCCGAGCTCGATCTTGCCTCGCGGCTGGATGAGCGACGGCTGCGGTCCGTGGACGGTCATGTTAGCTGCAGCGGTAATCTTTCCGCCAAGCATCGAAGAGTAGTCGCAGGAGATCTCGTAGATCTGGTCCATGGACGTGACCAGACCTGGAATGCCAAGGTTGTTGGTCTGTACGACGACGGTGGTCTTGTAAGTGCCGTTGTCCTAAAATTGAGTTTCAGTATCTGAGCTACTGCCAGTATGATCAAGCTCACCATGTCGACGAGTCCGCAATCCCGCTCAGCCTCGCGCCTTCTGCGGACCTCGTTGTTAGAGAGCGGCTCCGCTGCCTCCGTCGCAGTGTCCGATGCCGGGACTCCGGTCTGCTCCGTTTGAGTGTCGTTACCAGTTGACTTGTCTTCTCCATCGGCGTTCAGCACGATCGGCTTCATGCCGAAGTTGGTTGGGAGTCCGATGACGAGCGTGGCGCTGTCGCTGGTCTCCACCTCCACTCGGCAGGTGTCGTACTTGTTCTTCACGAAGACGATGCCGGAGAACGGCTGCTGGTTCTTGATCTAAAAAGAAACATAAAATAGTGCACTTCCTGCTGCATAAAATATAAAGTCAATGGGTGCCCAATAATGCCGTTCCGTTAACAACAAGTTGCGCTACGTACCTGAACCTTGATGCCTTCGTAGTTGCAGATGGTGTGTACCGCGTCAGCTGGGATGAGCACTGGTGGACCGCCAAGCGCCTTCTTTCCACTGTTGGACACAGACAGGCTTGCATCCGCTGACGTGCCTGCAGCAGCAGCAGCTGCTTCCGTCTTCTGCTGCTCCTTCCTGCGATGATCCTCCTTCGCCTTGTGGATCGTGCTGCCCTTCTTGCCAGTCACCTTGAGGTTGTTGATGTGTCCCTCGCTCTTGTTGACGGCAGTGGTGATTGTACGGTTCGTCGAAATGTGGACCTCCGGTGGAACATTGGCAGCGCTCGACGCTCCGTTATCCGTCTCCTTCACGCGACAGAGGTTCTTGTAGAAGTCGACGTGCTCGCTCTTAGCGCCGTCTCCTTCGACTTTCTCGAAGATGGCGCAGTTGCCATTGCGGCGGTTGTAGTTGACGCCCTCACATCTGAATATACGTCGTCAAGATCCGGGTCGGATGGACCGTAAGCACTTACACTTCGTTCTCTGAGCACAAATCGAGACACTTGCTCAGCGAGACCACACTGAACTCCTTGGCTGGTAGACCCTGCTGCTTCGTGTACAGATAGCGGCTGTAGAGGGCGCCATCCTTGTTCAAGCACGATGAGCCCTTGGCAGCTAAACAAGACGATCTTTTGTGACCTGCGCCCATAGTCACCTCTACGCAGCATTTCCGGAATACTTACGTCCCAAGCAGTGCAAGTCGTAGTGGTCGATGCCCTGCTTCACTTGCGGCCTCAGCGTGGTCTTGCTGTCAAGGTAGAGCAGGTTGCACACGGAGCCGTCCTTGTCGTAGTTGAACGAGCGGCACTTCTCCGGGGACATGCCATAGCATCTCAAGAAGGACATCGTTATTATTTGTTCTCGCACCGGCTTCAGCCCAGTTCGCAAAAAAAACTTACTTGTTCATGCAATCAGCCACGCTTCCACCGGTGCTTCCGACCAGGTGAATGGAACCGTCGCCCTCCGGGAGCGCGGAGTTCAGCGTCTTCACGGAGTGAAGCTCCTTTCCTGCGGGGCACACCTCCTTCTCCAGCTGACAGTTGATGTCGAAGTAGTCGACGACAAAGTCCTCCTTCTCGGGGATGAAGAGGTCCGGCTTGGAGTGGCGGTTCTCCGCATTGAGGATGCACTCCTGCTCGTTGTAGTAGTACATAGCCGACTTGCACACGAACTTCTCGCCAGTCTCCGGCGGTGGGCTGCAGGTAAGAACAATAAAGGAGGACGTTCCTTGGTGTGCTTACTTGGTGCACTGATCGAGGCACATCGTCACCGACGGGACGTTCTCCATGACAAAGGCTGCGAATCCGACGAGCAGCATCTGCGGGACGCGAGTGAACGAAGCGACGTTGCGGCAGGTGCGAGGAGCTAAATCGAGGGGCCACTAGCGCCTTAAATGGCCTGATCTTACATGCGAAACACTTCTTCTCGTAGTAGGTGAATCCCTTCGCTTCCATGAGACGTCCACGGCCGAGCGGCGTCGAGCGTTCGTCCGACAGGATGCACGTTCGCGTCTCGTTGTTGTACATGAAGCTCTTGCAGTTGAAGTCGTTGACGGTGGTGGTCAAGCGTTGAGTGCAAAGCTCCTCACACGCGCCAAGGTCCATGTCGGTGAAGGAACGGTCGAGCTCCTCCTTGAGCTGACGACCCTCAACGGCTACGTACTGCGTGACGTAGGGTGCGTAGCATTGCGCTAAAGGACGAAGTTAAACACCAGTTTTTTCAAAACACTTGGGCTCCTTAGGTAAAAAAATTAGCGCTTCCAAAATAGCAAGTTCCCGTCTAGAACATACATCCAGCGCAGTTGTTGTCGAGGTAGATGACGGTGTCGTCGTGCTCGTCCACGAAGAGGTCAGGCCTGTCGAGGCGATCCTCCGTGTTCAAGATGCACTCCTGGTCAACTGGGTAGTACATCACCGACTCGCACTCGAAGCCGAACGTGTCAAAGGCGTTGAGACATGCGGAGAGGCAGACCTAAAGTAAACTTTTTGAGCGCTTACCGCCCAAAAATGTTTTACCTGAATGGTGTCCGCCGGCACGACTTCTCGTGCAAACCCGACCAGGATCTTCTGTTCGTGAACATCGAAATGGAAGGGTGATGCGCATATTCTCTCGCTCTGAAACTTCCGCTACTAGAAAGCTTTCATAACATGGTAGTATGGTGTTCGCATGTGTACATAGCAGTATGAGTGGGGGCGGAAAACGACACGTTTGCACGTGTCCCTCAAGAATCAGAGAGAACAGCATTGTTCCAGTTGAGCCCTACCCTGCTGTCATGAATGAGCCATGCGCAAAGTTGTGATCAAAATTTTTGCGTCCCTCATCCTACGCTTCTCCAAAACGTCCTGGCAAAGAAAATTATTCGCAGGACGGACCACTTCGGACCGCTCACTCACGTGTCTCGCATAAGGTTCTGACCACCGCGAGCGCATGTTCTTACCTTCACGCAGCTCTTGGTGATGAGGGGCGCGTTCTCGGCGGTGGACTGGTAGGGCGCGTCGGCGGCGCCAATGATGTGGCAGACGCCGTTGGCGTACTCGACGCCCACGCAGTCCTGTAAAATACGTTGCATTTCGGCGTCCACGCGCTGCACGAACTCGCAGCCCTCGGGCTCGGCGCCCACGAATGTGCTAGCTAGCAAATCGGAAAAGGGACGTACATTAGCCTGGGAGCAATACTCGGAACAGTCGAGGAAATTAGCGGTGGGGTGCGTCCTCAGCTGGACGCCGTCCGTGGAGTTGTGTTGCAGGAGGAACACGGGCGCTGAGCCTTCCGCGCATTTGGGCGTGACGGCTGAAACGGCCTAGTTAACTGACGGTATATTGCATGAGCAGCATCTTAGCAGCACCCTAATCCTATGGATATATTTCAATTGTTGTCCAAGAAGTTTATTTGAGGCATGTCACCGAAAGGAGGTTGCTTAGCAAATGAATGGCAATCAAGCTAGCGGGAGGAATAACCGATCAGGAAGGGAGGTAGGGCTGAAGAGGAATAGCAAAGAGGGATTTTCCTCCAGCCATCTGTTTCATCCGTACTTTGTGAAACCATACTGCCGAAGATGAAGTAGCGACAACAATGACAAAGTGAGAAGTAGGGCTTTGATAAGGATGCGGTCGTGAGTAGAGAGGTGGCGGCTTTCTCATCCAACCCTTGTTTTGGTAATCTTGAGAATGCTCTTCGAAGACTGTGTGATCTTTGGGTTCATACATCATATTTTTAGAGTGGCTTGAGTACGGCCTCCTAAAGTGGTATCGCGTAGCGTTCTTTCGCTGACGCTTAACTTCCCATTGACGCATCATCGTGAATTATCGGATTCGCATGTCATGCGCCGTTCGCACAGAACGCTACTATTGTTGCTCATCGGATCCGTTTCATGAAGATCCCTAATCCGATCGGATAGATATGCTTTTTCTGATATGAATTGCGCAGTCGGTGCATGCAGCACATCCGATTCCCACCTTCCGGACGATGGGTGTCCCACATTCGTCCCACCGGGCAGAGACCCCATTTTCTGGCTGCGGGATCCCGTTTGTCGCCGTTTCTTTCCCTTCCGTTTAACGGTCCACGCGGGCGAGAAAAACAAAGCCCCGCGCGATGGCGTGAACCGCGTGCAGCCCCGCAGCGCTGCTTGGAAGCGCGTCTTAAGGCGCTGCTGAAGCGGCGGCGGCCGTAGAGCATTCTGCAGCGGCGCAGAAGTGGGTGAAGGTCAGCCAGTGGGTCGGTGGGGCAGGAAGGCCGAAGATGTCATCGGATTGAACTCCACCGGAAAGATGACCCTGTGACCGAACGGAAGCGAGCCGAAGAGGCTAGGGAAGAGCCAGGATAAAGAGAGGTGACGGCATCAGTAGGAATGGCCAGACAAGAAAGGCGATGTGGCGACTTCATCAACCACATGATTGATTCAGCTGATGTGGGGAACTGATCTTCCAGAGCCAACAACCCCAACAAGGGAATCTACATAATTCTGAAACAGTTTTTGCACATTTTACATGTATAGTAAGCGGCCGCGACTGCTGGCAACTGCTTCCGAATGGTCTAGTAGATGAATATGTGTCCGAAGCAAGACTTTACACCAGAGAACCCCTATATTTTTGCACGCGTTCAGCAGAATTGGGTCTAGCGGTCGCACATACTTACACCTATGGAAGCGCTACAGTCCGCATCTTAACAATGCAAATGACTTACGAATGGACTGCTGCAGACTGAGTTGAAGGCATGCAGCGGCGGAAAGCAGGGCCAGAAGCAGCCCGGAACTTCTTCTCCGGGCCATGGCGTTCGTGGGGAAGGGAACCGGGATTGGGCTAAGTATCGCAGCCGTCGGCGCCGGACGTGATTGACCGGTGGCGCGACCTTAACGTTGGAATACGTAAGATGCTGTCGGGTGCATAGGCTCACTTGTCTTCTCGCTGCCGAGTGACCGTTAGAATGGAATGTCTGTGGTCCACACGACGTAGACGCCGGCACTGCCCCTTGCGAGATCTCGTCTGTCCACTACTTTCTGGTCTTTCACCTGCCGCCTAAAGACGCAAGAGAACGTTTGATAATGGCGAAGACAAGGTCACGACGTGATATGCGCGGATGTATTGACCGACTGACTACGAGGTGTTCGGTTCGAGTTTTACTTGGCAGGCTTGAGGCAACATGGACTATTAAAGAGCTTCGGACAAGCAGAATAGCATCATCCTCTAATGGGCGTCCAGTCTGGCGCTTTGGGAACTAGACACCTATGTTGTTGAGACGCGAGGATTGAAGTCTTCTTTGTTTGCAGTTGTATGGGGACAGTAAAGGTAAGGAATGGAAAGCTGCTGATTGGGCCAGAAAGGGGTCACTTTGCAAAAAGAGGAAAACATATCGACCGGAGCGGAACAAACTTATTCCGTAAAGGTTTCTTTATCAGGTCGAGGTTTAAGACAGCTTTCCAAACGTACACGAAGGAGATTAATAGACTAAGAAATGGCAAACACGACGCGAGGTCAGTCCCGGAATTCAGCGCCGTTCCAAACCACCTCATCTGGACCGTACCTCTTCGAAAAGTTTTGAGCTCAGCCTTAGAAAAAGCGGAGCAGAGTTCACAAAATGTCCGGGCTGAGGCATAGATAAGGGAAACGCGCGCGTAAACACGCGACCGTCTCATTTGTGTCCCTAGGGCATGGCCAGGCGGGCTTAAAAGTACGTCACATAGGCAAAAAGCTTATGCATAGGCAAAAAGCCTATGCATAGGCAAAAGGCCTATGCACAGGCAAAAAAGGGTTGTGACGTTAGCTCGAGCATGTCGCACCTTCGGTATCACATGTAACAAGCACATCATCAAGGGTCAGTAATCACGTTATGGAGTAGGAAGTATCCAGCGCACTAAGACGGAACACGCTTCTTTCGCAGGTAGAATCTCGTCGAAACACGGTCGATAGTACCCGCAGCGAACTCGCATGCAGGGTGCTTAGAGAAGATCCGTTTACGGCGTAGTTTTTCTCGTCAGCCGACGATCCATCGATTTCGAAAGGTTCGAAACGGAAATCAGAAGGGATTAAACGATGGTTTGCGAGCGATGGCGAGGCGAATTCTCGCTTCCCGCTGAAGTGCCTTCGAGGAAGCGGGTCAAAAGTCGGCTGGCTGGAAAGTCCTTTCACTTCATTTGTCGGCATCGAGAGAAAATGGGATTGGAGCGCAGGAACAACACACTCATCCCCCTCCTCGTCCCTCACTCGCTCCTCAAGCAGGCGCTGCGCGACAGTGCTACGGCGACGCGCTGCCTCAAGGACGGCCGGAAGCCCGCTTATGTGAAGCGCTTCAGATCAGTCTAAGTCACTTAATGGGATTAATTAACCAAGACGAAGAAGATCCAAATCGCATTATCGTACGATGACATTTTAATATCGCTTAATTGAGTTTATCGCTATGGCTTAAGTGACATTTTAATGCGTGCGAGTAAGTTTATTAGAACACCATCCGCGCTTGGATCAGGGCTTTCCGTCTCAGAGGCGTAAACAAACAAACTGGAATGTGACGTGTAGGTATAAACTGGACATGTCAAGATTATTTTAGCTTATCCGGCCGTACGTTGACCCTTGACAACTGTATTATCCCGGGGAAGCGCACTTCTTGTATGATTGCAGTCGCTTTGCAGTAAACGGAAGTGGCATACAAGGAATTTAACTGGGTTACAAACGTCGGAAGCCCGTAATGTTCGATAACTCAAAAGCGAGACGGGCACAGCTTTTAGCAGTGAAGAAACTGATATGCAATTCCAAGCAAGTTCAGTGTGATAGCGCAGCGTAACGCGCAGCAAAGAACTCAGGCTGCATTGCTACGAAGGACTGCATGCATCCCGCGCGCTTAAGAAGGTGCACGACATGCCAACGTATCGCCTTGTCATGCATATCGTCCGCTAATTAAGTGACAAGTATATGCAATCAGACCGTTTTGTGTTACAACTTTCTCAAAACTGCACCCACGCCGTGATAAAGACTTAACGTCCTTGGGGTCGTGAGCCGGCCCTAAACGCGGATGGGAACCCCTTTTACCAAGTGATTTGTGGCTGGATTTTTTGCCCGTTTTGTCTAAAATTTTCTCTTACGGGTCCAGACCCAGCTGCCCTAAGACACATGGCAATAACTGTCCTGGTTTCATTTACAACACTGATCGCAAAACTGTTATGGCTGAGCCAGTCACAAACGCAACCCGAGCTCAACTATCGCTAGATGCTAGCGAGGCATACAGGAACGGACAACGCGATTAGCATACGAAGCGCACGGAAGAGAACGTCGGAAAACGATACCGTCTTCCAGCATGAAGGGATCAAAAAAGTCCGGGTTAAAGCCGTACCGATACGGACGGGTGAATCCGAGCAGAAAACGCGTCTTGCGATAGTTGCGCTCTGGATGCGCGGACGGCGAAAGGCGGCAGTGGCACTCAGCCGCGGCTGAAATGTGACGTGCGTAGCCGTCGGCGACGACCGGCGTTCTCACCTGCGCCCGCACATTTCTTGACCCAAATTCCAATCATCGATGATAAGTAAGCCGCCGACGCGAACGGGGCGGCCGGCCGGAAGAGCGCCGCCGGTGTCGGGAAGTCAGGAGGAGAAAGCGCAATCCGTGAACCACTAAACGCGATCCGCATCCCGGGAAGACGCGACTTCCAAACGGATCAGACAAATCCCCATTACGAACCGGCGATCCGACAATGCGACGGACCGTCAGGGCGGTGATGTGACGCGCCCAATGACGCATTCGATGAGCGCTGATGAGTTAGGGAACGCTAATTTCGAAACCGAACATTGCTTAAACGACGCGAAACGGAGTATCGTCGAACTTTCGCTGTTGCAAGCCCAGTTTCGGTTCCACAGCAAGCGTACCAGGGAATAATTGGTTTTTAGTTTCGTGTAGCAACGCTCATAGGAATTGTGACGAGGACGGTCGCATTCTAGCATTGACATAGAGCGCAAAACACAGTTTGTATCAGTCCAGCTCTACGTTAAGCTGGAAGAGCGCCAGCCTCAACGAACTGCTAACCTACTCTGCGAGCGTCAAGCAGTTTTAATTTTTATTGCAAAATTCAGTTTAACCTACCCGTTTTTGTCCAGCTGGTAGGCGTCATTGGAGGCATTGTTCATTAATATTCTCAGAATTTTCGCAAAAACTGCTTGGTCTCACCCGCAGCGGGCATACCTTTTGCTAAAGTTTTATGCTGACGTCGGCATTGCGCTGATCCGACCCCACTCCCGCTTGTCAGCATTCGACAGTGCTCCGTTATGGAAATATGGAAATACTTGCGATGTTTCTTTTTGCGATCCGTACTAGGCGACGCTCGTCAAAGCTGTCCAAGTGACAACTTTTCCTGGCGCGTTCTCCGCCAGTCTCCGGATTTCGGGTTCCGGTCGGTGTTAGTTGCTCAGTGGGTCAGCGTATCTTACCGTTATCTTTTCACACATCGACGTCCGTCGACAGTGGGAGACCTTGACCAACAGCCATCGGGAACGGCGGTGAAAGACGGTCCCTGCATTCGGTAATAACCTTTTATCCCGTTCATTATCTCCACAGCAACGGCGGACGTGCGACATGCGTTCATTCTGGAGCTATGTAGAGGGACGTAAAGCTACAAAATTGCATGGACAGGGCTGCATAAGAAAGCACAGCGAAAGCGCCTAGAGCAAACTTCACCTTTTTACGCGGACTAGCTAACCCTAAAAGGTGTCCACTAGAGAAATATCTTTGCTTCAAGTTGCATCTGTGCGCTCCAAGGGCATCACGAGTTTCTGCCGTCAACATGGGTACGTTTGATTCGTGTATCAAGCCTACCATCGCAGCAAACAACAATAACAAATGGACTCCATAGTTTCTTTCAAAACAAAGCTTCAACCTTACGGAAGTATAGCCAAATTGTTGCTGTAGGCACTGCTTTATTCATAACACTGTGTAGCCTTATGCGCGCGTATGCTCCAGCGCACTTGGAGGTATACACACGCAGTACGCAGAAAAGCCGTGTGGGATAATCCTAGCTTCGGAAGTGGTAGGAATATCGGTGGTTGATCTTCCAGGACGCGGCATGAGTACGACGTTGTACGCGGAGTCCATGAAAATTTTGCCTGAGAGGGCTTAATTGTTATGGAGCCTGTGGTAACCGCTAAAGTTAGCCCAATAAACTTACGTGAAAAGGTTCCTATGGGCTAGGTCTTGAGGACCCATGCTAGTGCTTCACATTATCCTTCCTCGCATGATCATTCTTCATAAGCTCCTGCGCCTAACGCTCCCGGCCGTAAGTTCATGCATACATATGCCCCGCGTCATATGCTCCCGACACGCATGCCTAGCGTCCCTTGCTCTTACTTCAGGGGTCGTATGGGGGAATGCCTAGCACCGCCAAAGCGTTATGTGCAGGGTTTCCGATTTTCGAAACCTCAACCTCAACTTCAACCTCAACCGGGCCTTTTCAAAAACCTCAACCGAGGAATTGCGGAAAGCTCAACCTCAACTTTAACCGGTTGAGATTGAGGCTGAACGGCAACCTCAACCATATGTAGAAAAACATCGTATTTTTTATCATAAAGTTTACGAAGACTTCTTGATATATAAACCGAAGTAATACTGTGACAAAGTGGAACGGAATGTTATTGCTGCACTGCCAACAACTGAGCAAAACACAGTTGCAGTCAGCTCCCACAGATCCCCAATTCGTCACTAAGAGACCCAGGAAGCGAAGGTTGAATTACAAGTTCAACCTCAGCCTCAACCTAGAGTGATTCAGAAAACTTCAACCTCAACATCACCCTCAACACGTTGAGGGTGAGGTTGAGGTCACGGTTGAGTTTGAGGCCGAGACCCTGGTTATGTGACAAAAGTTTCATTATTTTTTGTGTTCGACAATAACATGAATGCCCAGTTCTAGGAAACTCCACGCTTTGGACATGCATGCGTGGTACCGCATGCAGAAGCATGCGCACCAAGTGGTACCGCACGAGCCATGCGTACGAAGCGGTAGCGCATGCCGAAACATCGAGTCTGTTACAGCGCGCATGTGTGCCAGGCGAGGTCGATGCATCCAAATTTAGGTCTCTTTAGGTCTGCTTGTGCGTGTAAAGGGCGATGTATGCATAAACGATAAATCCTGCAAGATCCGGGCGTCAAAGATATCCTGGTGGTGTTCAAAAGCGGTCATCGTAGTCGAGAACGTTGCCGAGTAATGTACCAGAAGACGAGTATATCCGCGTGCACGGTGCGATGGTGCCCGCGGAAGCACAGGCGAGACGCTACTCCGGCATAAAATGTGCCCACCCTCGACACGGTTTCGCATCGCGAAGTCGATACTGAAGGCCGTACAAACGATACCCTTCGGGACTCTAAAACGGTTGCCCTTACAAAGCGGGTATACCTTGCGACATGTTGGACTCGGGATCCCTCCCTGCTGTTTCGTCAGCATCACAAAAAAAGTAAACGTGATTGCGCTGCTAACGCGCTGTTAGCCGCAATCACTGCGCACGCGCAGATTCTTTCCGTTCGTTTTGTGAGCGATTGCGATGATAGCGCGCTAATTACGAACAGCGACGAGTCCGAGACATTCGTCAAGATTTTATGCAACGCTCGATATCGTTCGAAGCGCTCAAAGCTGTTTATGAGCACCTAAGCAAGACAGAGACCGCTTACTAGTTATTGTGTTTTGATTAGCGAAAACGCTATTCAAATGTGTTACATCCCTAAATACCGTCTTTAGCGTTTTCCTGTAGAGAATGAAGCACCTTGTACTGAAAACTGCATTCCCCTTGGAAACTTCACTCCATTACGGTCCGTTGTCATCCAATTAAAGGCGGCGCTCGAGAGGTGAGCAAGGTCGTCGAAGAGAAAGAGAAATTGTTTGGCCCCAGTGGAACCAAAGAAATGTTCTCGTCTGCACGAAGTTGCGCAAGCGTAATCGACGCCGAATGGGAGAAATTGTGTACCGAAAAAGGCTGAGATGATGAAAAGAAAACGTAGCCTGAAGAACTGCAGGGATCTATGTAAGAAAATCAAATCGAAATCGCCACGTCGAGGTTCGTAGCCGCCGGCATGGGTTTGGGATAAGCTCCAAGAACATGTTGATCTGTGAACGACGGTACTTATCCGACTTACGAGTCGCACCCAGAGCAGTTCAGTGGTTTCCGACAGGAGTCGTCTTAGCACACAGCGCAAACACGCCGTTCAGGACTAAACTAGGCCGGCTTCGCATCCTACGTATGTGCGTGCTGCTCTTGTTCCGGCTAATAGAAGTCGCTGCATGACACGTAGACAAGGTGGATTCGAGATTACATGCAACATACATCTGTAGACAAAATTGTGTATGTTTGAAAGCTGTGTTTGCCCGCCAAGCCGGAACTCTTTCTGGAAGCATCCGCCGAGCATTGTCACTTGGCATATTACTTTTCAGAACAAGACGTGTTCGGCCGCTTTCGTGCCATCAACGAATTTTAGTTCTTCCGTTTCGACTTTTTGCCGCTCGGCCACTTTACGATGGCCCTCGCAGGTTAATTAGCCGCCCACTTGCCGGCCTTGTCCGAAACGGTGCTGTAATCCTTTTCTCCGCCGCCCAAACCAGTTGTCGACTCACTCCGTGCGGTGAAAGACAATGTCCCGAGCAACGGTCCATCGAACCGCTGTAAACCCAAGGCCGTACCACGTCGCTGCAGGGAACGGCCGCGAAGCTGGGACGACGTTGGTATGCGTGTTGCGCAAGGCGAACGCACACCATTCCATCCGCCCATCGGGGGTCTAATTGCCTCAAGGCCGAGAAGCGAGCGTCGCTAGCTATAAAAGGCCTCGCCGGTGCGTCAGTCTTCGCTGGTTCCACAACCAACAGAAACAATGAAGGAAGCCCGCGTTGTCGTGGGCGTTGCGTCCGCCTGCTCGGCAATCGCCATCGTCGCTGTGCTCGTCGTCGTCCCATCGTTGTACACTCAGGTAAGGAATTGTGCTGTCGAAGA
>JNEY01000032.1:601744-616218 GCA_020875895.1 Aphelenchus avenae | reverse complement strand
GTCTTATTCATTCTTTTTTTCAGGACAGCGCAGCACCAGCCGCCCAGGACCGAAGGGACCGCCAGGACCGGCCGGACAGCCGGGAGGCCCAGGCCAGCCAGGAGGACCCGGACAGCCAGGAGGCCAAGGCCCACCTGGACCCGCCGGAGCTCCGGGACAGCCTGGTCAGCCAGGAGGCGATGGACACCCAGGATCGCCAGGTGGCCCTGGACTCCCAGGATCGGACGCCGCCTACTGCCCGTGCCCACCGCGTACCTCCGTGTACGTCAAGGCCCGCAGGGCTTAAGCAGCCTAGCCCCGTCGAATGCCATTGTGGAGGTCATCATGCTCTTTACGCTTCCATGGCATCGTATAGCGACACGATCGCTCAAGCATTGAATAAAGGCGTTTCGCATCTGAATTTACGTTGCGGGCTATATATTGGTAGAATATTCCTAGAGAGGCATCATTGTACTTACGTCCACGCTTATTGCTTATCAACCGGGGGACACACGTCCCAAACACCGGACCGGCCCTGGGCTTTCAACGTCTCGGACCCCCTGCGGGTTTTTTTGATGCTCCTAATTCCGGTTTATCGGTCGTGCCCTATGCTATGATTCAACGTTATTGCTGCCGACCACAGGTTCATGTCACATTGTCAGACCAGTTTACTCCTGCGGCATGTAAAGCCGTCCCTTTATCACAGAAAAGTCATGAGGAAGTAGGAATCACTCGAACTCTTAGTAAGGTACACTATGTACATCACTGATTGGAACGCCATTGTGGAGCTGCACGTGAGGAAGGTGCGCGTAGGCCGAGCCGCGGAAACGCTGCTGCCGAGGATAGAAGGCTCGGAGTTGAACCCGCTCGTAGAGACAGAAGAACGCGGCCGGCTGGGTGTCAAGGTAGAACTTGTGAGCCATCAACTCTCCCCGACGGTACATATCACGGGCAGATCTCCGACGCCAAACACGCAGGAGCCATACGGTATAGCGACCTGTAACCGAACGAACAAGTTAAGCCTAACGTACATGACATAGCCGGCACACTCTGTCGGCAATGAGCCTCTTAAGAACCACTTCTCGCGGAGAGAAGATGGAGCATTCCTCCCGCGAAGAGAAGCCCAACCATCGCTTCATGGACCAGCCATCAGATCGGCAAGCTACGATGCTGTTGACCGACCACTGTTCCCGAAAAGTCGCCAACGCACGTCGCAGCCAAGCTCGAGGCAATCACCACGCTCCCCAACCGTGCAACCTTCGACACTCGTCGTCGTCCCGGCTGAAGCAAAGAAGCAGTTGACCGAGGCACTTTCCGTTCTCCATTTACCAAGATCCCGCGGATTCTCCGACGCCATTATTACGGAAGCCCTCCAGGTTCCATCCACTGCTCAGTCGCTACCGTCGAACAGCGCCACCCGCGGTCCACTCCCCTCCATCCGACGACTTGCTAGCGTCACGGAGCTAGTGAATTTGCTTGGGGCCAAGTTTCGCAGATTCATACGAGAAAGCAGCTGGTTGCAAGCGGAAGGAGGAAAAGCGAGAATAAGACAGCCGCGATAGTGGGCTCCGAGGCTTTAACTAATAACTAGCGGCTGGGCTGCGCTTCGCGCAGCCGGCGCCGCTACCGGGGGGTTACTTCTACGAAGCAGATAACTTAGGGCTTCTGGCGCTACCACATGCATCCAATATTTGAATCGTGTGTATTTGTCCCTCCTTAGAACATGGTGCACACGAAATTTCATCAGGCTCGCTATAATATTAAGCAGCAGACCCATTGACTTCCCGTCCATAACCAGCCTCCCCTACTTGCAAAAACGGGCGCTATTGTCCTGTACTGCATGCATGAAAGACCCTAAGGCCCGATTTGATAAGTAAATGAAATTTATGGGTTCTCGATGCTTCAAATTCCCTTCGTGAGCCGGTTTGACAATCGCCTCCAATGGTTTTCATTTGAGGTGCGACATGATGTTCCAACGTGACCTTGAAAAATCACCGTTTTAGGGGTTCGGACCCCTTTTTAGGGGGTCCGAAGGGGTCTCGGTACCAAAATGAAGAATGATTCGTAATTAGCTCATCAAGGGCTTTCATTTGAGGTATGACGTGAATTTCCGCCATGACCTTGGTTTTCTGCTTCCATGCGATAGCGCTCGCTATCGCATGGAAGCATGAAGCATGTTTTGAAATTTTGAAAGTCAACATTTTTCCTAGCCGACCGATCCGGCTGAAACTTTCCAGTTTTCTATAGCCTTAGAAGCCCTATTGATTGGTACCAAACTCGGACCGTTGGCGAAAACTTTTTGCGAACGAACACACACCAGCGCTTTAGTGTATAAGGATACTTTTAACTGGCTCCGTGACTTGGCTATGGACGAAATTCGATTCTTTTGGTCGAAACCAAAGGGGAACCCTTTTGTTACAACATTTCGTTAAATTTTTCAGCTCAGGATTGTCTCTTATTACTCAGAACACACTCCGAGGGCGTCTGAATGGCATTTGAAAGGTCTTGAACGTTTTACTAACGCTAATCCTTCATTAGTGTCCAATGGCCTTTTTGGTGTCCCCTGTGGCTGGTACGCGTCTAACAAGTCTCGAGTCTCAAAAGCCTTAGTCTCAAAGCGGACCAATCATCGACCCACACGGAGGCAAACTACCGGAAAGAAGCAGCCATTGTTATAGCACTCAAGCAGAACAAAAACAATTATCCCGTGTATGCACGAAAAAAAGAGGCGGAATACTGTGAGAGAAAGAAAGGTCGCTTGCACAGTACTAGTTCTTGATCAGGGTCCGACAGTGGCAGAACGGCCTCGCTTCGTAGTCTTTCGTGCACTTCACCTGCGCTTCGTACGAATCCAGGCGAGTGATCTTGTTCGTGACGATCGAGTACGCCTCCGCTCCGCCGACGTTGTCCTCGTTAGAGACCTGCAATACGGGTGCACGTCATCTTAGCAAAACATCTTGGCGTGTAGGTATCTTGGTGGTGAGCAGGGCATGAATGGGCAAACATATTCAGTGGGCCAACGACCAGCTCATCAAGGTGACGTGGTGTTCTATACAGCGAAGGCCTGTCCATGATTCTTAGGCCCTTCTGTCGCTTACCTTCACGTGCGCCTCGTACTTCCCCTCATTTGGCAGCGTCCTAAATCGGACGCGATGCATGCCTTCGTCGGCGTTGAGATTGAGGAGCACTACGATTCCGTTAGGATCCACGACGAGTTCTTTGCAGACGTTCAGCAACTTCTTCGTTTGCAGAAAGTCATTAATGTGCCCGACGAGGAACGTCGCTATCCGCCTCGCTAACGGCTGCTTCTCGACGGTGACATTCTAGATCGTGGTCATCGCAAGGGACGCCAAATATTATCGTACTTTGGCTTTATTCTGGCAAATGCAGTAGCCGGAGTACACTCGAAGGTTGGCGCAGTTTCGCGGTTTCGACAAGTTGAACGGGTAGAGGTAGCTCTCGCCCAGCAGAGTGACGTTCCACGTAGACGTGTCGAGGCGATCGAACAGCGAGTCCGACGTCATTTTGTCGTATTCCTGGAAACAAATGGTCGATTCGGGTTTCTGCAAAAGCCCTTCGGATGCATGCGCTCTATGGCGTACAGAACTCCTCTAGGGTGGCTCAATCAAATACACCGTACCCTCGCAACGTTTAGCAACACAAAAGCAACACGTTTAGTCACGTACCCTCGCGATGTTGACCCAGGTCGCGTGGTTGTCGTAGTGCGTGACAAGTTGCTTCGAATTCGCCTTCAAGTTCGCCATGAGCTGCTTGTTCTTCCGCAGATGTTCGGGCACAGTCATTATGAGTGCCGGGTTGTTGTCCTCGATCTCGCCCTGCTTCGTGCTGCGAATGGGAGTGTGGCGAATGCCGTGGTCGCCCATCACGAACAAGAAGGCGTTGTTCAACTAAATGCGGCTTTTATTCAGTTCGTGAGCGCTTCAAACGGCTCCGTGACCAGCTCACCTTCTCCTTGTAGTCCATCAACATTTTTAGGAAGATGCCGTCCACTGGGTACAGCCCATTCACTTCGCCGTGGGCAAGGTCCACGGGCCACATGATTGAGAACTTCGGCTCATCCGCATACGCATCCAGGAAGCCCTTGAAGTAGTCGAAGAGGTAGAGATGCATACCACGGCACTGATCGTCGAACAGCTTCTTTTTCCATGCCTCCTTCTCCTTGGACATGTCAAAGAGCAGTTGGAAGGGCCTTAACTCCCACGTAATGTAAATCAGCGTAAGAAGCGAGCTAACTTCATGTAGTGGTCAAAGTGCGTCTTCTCAAATCCCTTGCAGTTGGGCCAGTTCCAGCCCTGGTAGTAGTCCTCGGCCATCATCGTCTTATATCCACGTCGCTGATACTCGAAGCCGATGAAGGGCTCGTTGTCCAAGGCCTTCTTGCAGAGCGCCCAGCCCTGGTTGTCACCGTAAGCATTGTGCAGCTTTCCTAAAATAGACATTTTTGTCATCGTTCGTTTCAAAGCAATAAGAGGCGCTAGCGATATAGAATCGCACTAAACGAGCAATACAGAAGAGTAATATAAAGGGTCCGTATCATGTGCACTTACCGAGGAACATCGCGTAGCCATTCGGGCGGCTGTTGTGCGCGACCTTGTTCAAATAGCGAAAGTTTATGGCTCCCAGCACCTCCTCGAGGAAACGTAGCGATTTCGGCATCGATCGCATCAGCTGTGCGGAGGACACCGAGTCGAAGATGAGGATGTGAACGTCTGGAGGTCGGATGGTAGCATTCTTGAGCACCTGCGAAGACGCCACGACGCCTGTCCGATACGGGAAGATTTGCGTGTGAGCGTACTCGTACGTGATCTTCCCAGAGGCGTCGCGACAGTGGACTTCCATCACGTCGCAATCGGGCGTGAGCGAAATGTTCAGCCATTCTCCCAGGCGCGACTTGTAGTCTCCGTGAGGATAATGGCACCTAAACGAGCGCTAACCTGCATGTGGTAAGACTGATAACTGTAAGAGTCAACGCCGTTTAGCAAAGATCCTGGCCAATACTAAGTCGTCTACGTCTTAGCGCCCCGCAGGCGCAAATGGACGTATGCCCGGCCTCAGCGAGCACGCAATCCCTCAACGAACCTGAATTCGCAGCCAGTCAAGTGTCTCGCGAATTCGAACTCTGGAACGACTTCCACCTTTCCGTTGCGGACGCGCGTCATAGGCACAAACGTCGGCTTGCAGTTCTTCATGGGATCGTGGTTCGGATTGAGGTATGGCAGTATGCTGGCGTCCAGTGGATCCAGCTTCGGCAGCACGCAAGGCTCTGTCGGCGCGTACGTGTGAAGTTCGTCAGGCAAGCGCGAGAGACCGACCACTGAAAGGAGAACGGTTAGACGTATGCAGCTACGTTCTATACTTTTGTGAAACTTCATGTTGTTCATGATCATCTGCGACACATCTTTACAGAGATTCACGCGCTCATCTCTGTTACTGCGTTGCGGCATGCTCTTTCATGATTATTGGAACATGTCTGCGCATATCGAACAGTCGGAAAAAAGCTACCACCTGACGTCGAGTGCCCAAAAGTTAAGTTGCAACGCCTTATGCTAGAAAAATCTCCGAACCTATGAGCCGCTGTCATCGACAGTTTGGCTTTAATGCCCAGCCAATGGCTAACTTACTTTTCATAATACGTGAGACATACTCGCCGCCTTCATCCGTGGCAAACAGAAAGCCCAAAAGGACGACGCTAGACAATGCCAGGACACAAAAGAAGCAGAGACGGCGCGTCTTGGACGTCGGCCGATCGCTTGCAGCGACCGGGACGTATTCACGGCCCATCAAGCTCGCAGGGTGACCTAAAGTGTCATTAAGTCAGAGCAATCGACGTCTAAAATTAATAAAGGAATGAAAAGGTTTTGTTGCTAATTAAAAAACAAGGAGGTACTTTTCCGGACAAGACGGTGCCTGCCTCGAATAAATCAAAGCAACGTCGAAGGCATCACTCAGCTTACGTCAAACCTCGATTTTTTTCGGTTATGCCTCGGCTTAACCCGCAACGTTGGGGGTGGGGGTCAAGTGCCCAATAACAAGCAGAATCCAAGGTTTCGTTAGGGATAAGGAAACGTTAATTGTTACGACAACAGAAAAGAAAGAAGCACGTAAGAGAGGGCATATCATCTTAGGCGCACATTCGAGATGCATTGTTATCACTGTCGGCCAGCAGATCCCGCTCGCAAGGAGCGTTAAGGCAGGCAGCGGACTTAAATGCGTAGTATCTCGCCGCTTGCAGTGCGATGGTCGCAGCCGCACATTGACCAGCTCGACGACGCCCTGAGACCGAGTGTCTACGCATTGTAACACAGACATTGAAAGATGCACAGCAGTTTATTAGCACAATTCATGGCGAAATGCTGGCCTTTAGGTACGTACTAACATCTCGCGTGCGCTAAGGCGCATGCAAGGACGCTATCCGGGATTTTATAAGATCTCTACCGCCCTTGAAGGCCCCTGCTTAGCCATTAGTGCTTAGCGTTCTGCAGACAAGCGACGGACATAGTACTGCGACTTTTAGCGATCCGAGATCCGAGCGCAGTGGCCGAAACTTAGTGACGTGCATACGGGTCGTACGGTTGCATGTTTGTGCGTAAGCATGGGAAGCAGGACTATGGGAAGCACGACTATGCCAAGAAGGCAGCATGCAAAGCAGTCAGTACCAACCTGATTCGATGGAGGAGCATGCGAAGCAGGAGCGTGAGAAGCATTCAGCATGCGAAACAGGTGCATAGCATGTAAAGCAAGAGCTTGGGAAGCAGGAGTATGCGACGCAGGCAGCATGCGAAGCAGGCGTCATGCAAGCAACCAGTATGCGAAGCAGGAACACGAGACGCAGACAACGTGCAAAGCAGATAGCATGCGAACCAGATTTGAAGCAGGAGCATGGAAGCAGGAACTATGCGTCTTCGAGAAAACAAATGGTCCCCTGGTTGTCGATTGATAAATTTTATTTTACTTCTATCGTTCTTAATAATCTGAGAAACCCTCCCTCAGTGTGCGCCAAGTGCATCGAAATTCTAAACTTTTGGAAATGACACCAGCGCTTTAGTTTATTAGTGATCTTGCACTCTCCTAACTAGATGCAGCACAAGCAATCTCGAACTGATGAAATTTGATAGTGCATACATTACAGGAACGATCACTGACTCTCGAAACAAAAGCGAATAACATTCTCAGTCGTCATGATAGTGACTAGTCCTGCTTGTTGTTGTCACACGTGTCCTAATACTCACCCACCGTACCTTCGAGCATGGATGAGCTTTTAGGTACACTGAAAACGTCGTCTATTTTTTGTACCGTTAAGTTGTACCGTCTCTGTACCATGTTCCGCTATGCATTAACGCACCTGCCATGTAAATCCCTTAATGCACGCAATGTAATCGCTCAAATGCGTCGATTGGGCTTCCATTTGACTATGACACGATGTCCCAGAAGTACTTTCGAACATCCCCTTTTAGGGGATGCCCTCTTGAGCCTTATGGGTTCTAAAGCTTTTTCGGGTATTGACAGTGCTGCTGTTGACAGTGCTGACTGCGAGCTGATCGGCTCGCCCGGTGTCCTTCGGCGAAACTAACTTCATGTAGTAAAGCCCAGGGCATAGGCTTAGCTAACTCTGCCACCGTCAGCGAACTCCCGTAGAGCTTAGCTGACCCTATAAAAACCCTAGAGGACCCTATGGTGGATACGGGAGGTCACACCATGCATCGCGACGCTTCGATCTATGCTTCAAGCTACGGGACTTGTTTGCGTTACGGACCTTTTTGTCCTTTTGTTACCATGAGCCAGTTACCAGTTGCTTTTCTTGTGGGAAGCAATGATAAATGAGTCAACAGTTGTGCTTTATTGGCCCAGGATGTAGGGCATGACCAGGTGTTGTCGCGGACCCTGGTCACCTGACAACATCCCGCTTCATAATATATGACTAGCGGCTGGGCTGCGCTTCGCGCAGCCGTCGCCGCTACCGGGGATTACATGTACTAAGCAGATAACTTAAGTGTCATGGCGCTGCAGCATGCAACTACCGTTCCGAATTGCGTCCGTCGGTAACCCATCCCGTTTTGCCGTTACACCAAAACACAAAGTCTTGTAAAATGAACGTTATTTTCAGAATCTCCGTGCCATAAAACCCCCTCGTCGGATCGATTCGGCAGAATGATTCCTTCTTACCAGCTACGAGCATGCTTCCATAGCGCTCGCTATCGCATGGAAGCAGGTGTCAGATGTCGAAATTTCACCGGTCATAAATTTTTTTCTAGACAGCCTATCCGACTGAAACTTTCCATTTTTTCACAACTTTAGAAGCCCTATCGAATATTATCAAACTCGGCCTAATTGGTTAAATTAGGTGAGCTTTCGGCACAAGGTTTATTTCCAGTTTTTCTTAGAACTACTCACAACAGGTGACATTGACATTGGTTAGAGCGACGTAACCTGAACCGGCCTCAACTCAATCGAGACGTCGTGGCTAGACAAGTGAACAGATGGTTGTGGACTTTTGTTAACAGGTCGAAGATGAATGCCGAAACTGGACCTCATGCTAGCGCAGTGTTTTGCCCCGGCTCCGTTAGAACCAACAGCCGAGTGGTGAAGAAGTGTCAGGAGTAACTGTGCGCATATCAAGCTCGCCCTTATTTGCGAAATACAATCTTAATGAAAGTTTGCCGACGTGTAGTTAACTATGAAACGAAAGGCAAGCTGGATACCATGTCGTAACGATTTGAACTTGTGGTTAACGGTCACAATTTCGATGCCTTGTTGCTATACGCCAGCCATCCGACCGATACTTCTCTACGCGTCAGAGACCTGGCCGACGACCGCGGGCGAAGAGGAGCAGCTAATTCGCACTGAGCGCAGCTTCCTGCGCCAAATCCTCGGGTACCGGCCGCTAGACAAGGTCCCCAACACCGCCCTTTGGAAAGAAGTAAACGACGCATTAAGCCCAAAGTGCCTCACAGAAGCCGCAACCACGGTCCGAAGAAACCGCCTCAAACTACTCGGTCACCACCTTCGAAGGGAGCCAGAACGACTGACCAAATTAGCTCTCTTCTACAATGGCGAACCAGACTGGAAGCGACCACCAGGCGGGGCACGGATCACCTGGTGCGAAGCGGTGAAGCGGGACCTTGAAAGGGCCGACATCAGAAAGATCTTCCGCGGGACCGAAGCTGTCAACAAATGGAATAGCGGTGATTGGCTACGAGTCACCGCCGTACTCGCAGACGACCGCGAATCGTGGCAACAGTTCGTTGAGCAACAGTGTGGACGAGAAGCGAACAGAATTGGATCGCGCTCCTGAGGGACTCGTCTTAAGGGCGGCGGACTTATTCGGGAACTACACTTTCGGGAACCTGCATTTTCGGGAACTATGCACTTTCGGGAACCAAATCTGCACTTTCGGGAACTACGCATTCGGGAAACAAAAATGCACTTTCGGGAACAAATAATGCGCTTTGGGGAACTACACATTCGGGAACTACATTTTCGGGAACAACGCATTCGGGAACCAAATCTGCACTTTCGGGAACCACCATTCCAAGGCATTCACATTCGGGAACCAACGATGCGCTTTCGGGAACCAAAGAATGGACTTTCGGGAAACAACCAAGAGCACCGCTTTATTCAGCATGTATTGGCTCGAAACTGCCACCACAGGGCTAGAAATGGAGGAACACGTATGGCAGGAGTTTAGCCCTGCTACAGCTCAGCCCCTCTACTAATCCCTTTTTAGTTTGTTACTCATATAAACACCCTGAAACTCACTAGCTATACCGGATTAAGCTTAGGCTTAGACAAAGCCTACGCGGCGCCGTAGGCGCCGGCGACCATCTAGCTCAGTCCTGCTATCTACCCAGCTTAGTTCAATGATCAAGGGCACAAGTGCGCAAAATACAATGCAAAAATACCACGAAAACATTTGCTATTAGTTGTTTCCCGAATGTGCATTTTTTGGTTCCCGAAAGTGCATTTTTTGTTCCCGAATGTGTAGTTCCCGAAAGTGCTGGTTCCCGAAAGTGCACCCTGGTTCCCGAAAGTGCATGTTCCCGAAACAGCTAGTTCCCGAAAGTGTAGGTCCCGAAAATGCAGGTTCCCGAATGTGTAGTTCCCGAATATGCTGGTTCCCGAAAGTGCATAGTTCCCGAAAATGCAGGTTCCCGAAAGTGTAGTTCCCGAATAAGTTGGCAGCCGTCTTAAGTCAAAAGAAAAGTCAAGTCTTGTTGCCAGACGAGTCTACATTTACATCGTGCAACGCCGTCTATTTATCATGATAGAACTGCGTCTAGTGTAAGAATCGCCAGAACGCTTAGAAAGACACATTATGCACACCACTGGTTCGGCCATCGTGTAGCTGTACTTGTGGAAGGTGCGCGTAGGCCGAGCCGCGGAAACACTGCTGCCTAGGATTGAATGCTCGGAGTCGGACCCGCTCGTAGAGGCAAAAGAATGCCGCCGGCTCGGTGTCGAGGTAAAGTTTGTGCGCCATGAGCTCACCCCGACTGTACAGCACTGGCAGGTCTCCCACTCCAAACACGCAGGAGCTGCTTATATAGCGACCTGTAAGCACACGGTGTCATACGAAGCAAGGTTAAGACAAGGTGACATACCATTACAAGGCCCGGCCGGAGCCCACGTTGCGTACCAGCCGATCATGTTAACTGGTAATACGAACGGTTCCTCCACCGACGGCGGCATCAAGTGGACTACAGATCCGCGCGTTTCATTGCCGCCACCTCGGAACAACCGTGCGTATAGCGCCTGCGCATCGAAGCTACCCGGTATTGGAAGTTCTGAAGAAGTTCCATGCAGTCGTCAGAATGTCGAAAACTACCTTTAGGGTTGCCGAGAATCGACCCCCAGAGCTTCTCGTCGGGAATGTCGAGCAGCTTGATAAATTCCAGATGCTCCTGGACTTTCTCGCTGCGCACGATGACATTGGCCGCCTCACGACTGAAGAGTGCCGACATGCTCGACGACCAAACCGGCAGCGGTGGTTTGACGTTTTCGTCCTTAACCTCTTTTAAGCGGTACATATCGATGCTTAAATACCTTGAGTACGGACTGAGTTCGAGGTTCAAGTAGTTTATCTAAGGCGGGCTCAATGTACACGTTGGAGGATCCGTTCAGCTGCTTGAATATGCGTACCATCTCGAGGTTCGTCTTCAGCGGAACGTCCACACCGCTACGGTACTAAAGCCAAAAAGCTCAATACGCCTTTCCGAACAGTGAAACGTACCTGATAGTATCTCCATGGATGATCAAGTGCAGTCAGGTGACGCAGACAACCAAAGACGCCACGGACGATCTCGTAGCTGCCCCAGTGAACCTTACCAACGAACTAAAAGTGTGCCAATTACTCGAGTCAAAGCGCTCACTAAATGACCCACCAAAACGTCGATATTGGGAAAGCAATCGGCGAGAAGTGCCATGCGACTCTTAAACGTGTCGGAGCTCTTCCCGTCCACTGCGATGCAGTAGGCGTTCTGCGGTTGGTATATGGCGCTCAAGAGGAAGTACACTTGTACCGCTTCGGAATGCACCAGTAAGCCGTATGCAATCGGGAACAGCCGCTCCTCGTCAGAAAGTGGACGGTCGAAGAAGCCGAATGTTTCTCGGATGGAACGGCACCTGAACATAAGGATCAAGCAACCGGGCAACAAAACAAACTTTGACTTACGTGTATCTCAGTCGATACGGTGCTTGACCAGAAAGCGTCACCGTCGAAGCGCCACAGTCGAGCTCGCTCGATTTCCGGAGAATCCTCAGCGAAGACGGCATCGCAGTCGACAGAGTCACGGAAGAAAGGAAGACGCTCAGTAATGGTTCGTACTTGATTAGCCGATGCGTTCCGGCCTCGATAGTGTAGCTCCAGCTTCTGAGGCTTCTTCGGTGCTGCGTACACTATCAAGAAGATGACTGCGATGCTAACGAGAGTGCCGTGAAGAAGCTGTCTGGTGGCGATCCGCATTCCTTCGACGTTGAAGGACAGTAATTTGCAGCGCTGGTTTAAAGCTCTTGGGTAGAGCAAACTTAAATGAGCCTTACACCAGACGTTTAAAAAGGATCGCGGATTCCGTGGGCTCTTTCGGCTCTACGGCCACTGATGCAAGACGTGTTTCCCACTCATGAAGGAAGTTGAATTCTGCAGAAGAACCTACTGTTCAGCAGAAGGCCCAAAGGTCCGTAATCATTCTTCAAACTTCATAAATCCTGAGTACAGCACCAACAGCAAACTGCGGTCAAACGTTCAACCATGAGAACTGCACGGCTACACGTTTCGTCGGCTGTTTATCAAACGTCTAAGACCGACAAGCTTATGGCAGTCATGTCGCAAAAGATCCCACTGGCAATCGAACAAACTAGACTAGTTTCTTGGGCGCAGCGGTAGTTCACGATCCGAAGCATGATAACTGTTTCCCAAGCATGGGGAAGAACTACGAGCTAGAGCATGATTCGAAGAACTACAAGCGAGCAGATATTCATTTTTACGGACCCGCGTGCGCCTGCAAGGTATGTCGGCTCACATGCGAATGGCTAACAAGTGGAATTCAGTATGCTATGAAACTTTGTACTCGAACATTGAATACTTACTCCTACGTTTAATTATCGGTCTGTCATTGACTCGACTGCAAAGGCTTCGCCGAACAAATTTCATGAGAAAGCGCTGAACGTAGCCAAATGTGGTAACCGGACGACATATTCCATCGTACGAGTAAGTAGTAGTGCAACATCGCTCTGTTGCTAATCTCGCTAGTAACTACGCCTCATGCGTGCTAGCTTGCTCATCCTTCCTCCGTTCCGCTGAAAAGAAATGTCGTTTATTCCGTGAGTGTTTATTTAGCAAGATCAACTTGAGGTGGGAACATCAAAGGGTCGAAGAGCAGTATTGCTGGGGTTGTCATGGAACGCTTCGTAACGCTAAGAAGATTCCTCTAAATTCTGCATGGAGTGAAGGTATTGTAGTCCTAGTAGTACAAAGTACAAAATTCCAGGCCCACTCGGTCGCGCAAATTCTGTTAGCGAACTTGCGGCAAGCTCACGACGTGGTGGACGATCATGATAAGCAAAGAAAGCGGGCGAAAGTGAGTCGGGAGGACGTAAGCAAAACCGCTTCGCCGAGGATTCAGGACGCTGAACCGACCCGAGAAGTTGTGACTGACCTTGAAATTGGTTGCTGCGTCTAAGTCCCTTTGGTGACCCGCTTCAGAGAACCATTTTGTTAGTAAGCTCGATTATTTACTTAGACACTGGAGATGGGTGGTAACACACATCGAATCCGACTGGATGTACAGTTCTTGATTCACCCTCACAATCCACTAGCTACCTGACCTGCGCTTCTTAGCTCCTTGGTTGATCCGCAATTCTACGCACTGTTAGGGGGGGGGCATGTTCGCACAGAGATCTAGCTCCACGACTGTCATGTTGAGTACACTTGTAGCAATATTTCTCGTCTAGACGGCAGCCTGCCTCGGTGCGTAGATATCCCCCGACATAATGACTTACCATGGTTCTAAGCACCTAAAGGGCTTAATCGTCTATGTTTCGTGCTTGTGAAGATTGAATCGCTACGTTGTTTCTTGTTTTCAGTTTTGTTGCGACCATGGACGCTCTGCAAAAGGCGGCAGCTGACCTAGCGTCAGCCGGTCGGAAGCTATCGGCGCACGTCAAGAAGCACGACGACGCTACTAGGAGCTACCGAGAAGCACATAAGGAGTTCGAGGGGTAAGAGAGAAGTACGCAGAAGCGACGAGGGCCTATGCACAGAATGTGCGGAAGAAGGCCACGCTGCGTCTGAGGACTTCGAGTGTGGACAAGAACAATCGAAGTTCGCGAAAGAGACGCGCTAGCTCTGCTGACACTTATGGGGACTCAGACTGATCATGTATGTTCAATGCACTGATGATTACTTAAACTGGGCAAGCTTTACTGAAACGGAGTTGGACCAATAAATACGTTGGCGAATCAGTAACCGTTTTTGCGCTCCATACAACCTGAATCAAGGGTAATGCTAGATCCTTTTGTTCGCACGCGCATGCGGCCCGACCGCTCAACATAGGCCTCTGAAAAGTGTACAATAGACGTTGGCGGTACCCCTCCGGTACTGTTTACCCGTTCCGTACAGACCCTCCCATACCGTTCATCCGTACCATGTTCAAGGCAAAAAAAGTACGGGCCCGTACCGTTTAAGTGGTACGAGCGCGGAAGTCTAGTGTAAAATCGTGTAGCCGCTGATAACTGTCACAGTACGGAGAAAAGCACGAATTCATTTTGCTTTGAACCCCCTACTGTAGTCGTACGAGTGACGCAACGCTTCAAAACATTCGTCAGTTAACAGAGGAATTGTGGTTGGTAAAGCAAGGCAAAAGTTAAATAACTTGAGAAAGAGTGTTAGTGGCACACTGAATCGAATATTGTACGATGGAGATTTGATATGCCAGCTCCTTAGCAGCGGACACTTTTTGTTGGGTCGTTTTTGACGCTTT
>JNEY01000032.1:567334-600318 GCA_020875895.1 Aphelenchus avenae | reverse complement strand
GTACAAAGTACAAAATTCCAGGCCCACTCGGTCGCGCAAATTCTGTTAGCGAACTTGCGGCAAGCTCACGACGTGGTGGACGATCATGATAAGCAAAGAAAGCGGGCGAAAGTGAGTCGGGAGGACGTAAGCAAAACCGCTTCGCCGAGGATTCAGGACGCTGAACCGACCCGAGAAGTTGTGACTGACCTTGAAATTGGTTGCTGCGTCTAAGTCCCTTTGGTGACCCGCTTCAGAGAACCATTTTGTTAGTAAGCTCGATTATTTACTTAGACACTGGAGATGGGTGGTAACACACATCGAATCCGACTGGATGTACAGTTCTTGATTCACCCTCACAATCCACTAGCTACCTGACCTGCGCTTCTTAGCTCCTTGGTTGATCCGCAATTCTACGCACTGTTAGGGGGGGGCATGTTCGCACAGAGATCTAGCTCCACGACTGTCATGTTGAGTACACTTGTAGCAATATTTCTCGTCTAGACGGCAGCCTGCCTCGGTGCGTAGATATCCCCCGACATAATGACTTACCATGGTTCTAAGCACCTAAAGGGCTTAATCGTCTATGTTTCGTGCTTGTGAAGATTGAATCGCTACGTTGTTTCTTGTTTTCAGTTTTGTTGCGACCATGGACGCTCTGCAAAAGGCGGCAGCTGACCTAGCGTCAGCCGGTCGGAAGCTATCGGCGCACGTCAAGAAGCACGACGACGCTACTAGGAGCTACCGAGAAGCACATAAGGAGTTCGATGCCGCCGAGAAGAAGTACGCAGAAGCGACGAGGGCCTATGCACAGAATGTGCGGAAGAAGGCCACGCTGCGTCTGACGACTTCGAGTGTGGACAAGAACAATCGAAGTTCGCGAAAGAGACGCGCTAGCTCTGCTGACACTTATGGGGCCTCAGACTGATCATGTATGTTCAATGCACTGATGATTACTTAAACTGGGCAAGCTTTACTGAAACGGAGTTGGACCAATAAATACGTTGGTGAATCAGTAATCTCCGTACAATGTGAATCGAAGGTAATGTTAGGTCTTTTTGTTCACATGCGCATGAGGTCCCAACACACCTCATAGGCCTCTAAAGAATGTAAAAAACCTGTAGCCGCGGATAACTGTCACAGTACGGAGAAAAGCACGAATTCATTTTGCTTTGAACCCCCTACTGTAGTCGTACGAGTGACGCAACGCTTCAAAACATTCGTCAGTTAACAGAGGAATTGTGGTTGGTAAAGCAAGGCAAAAGTTAAATAACTTGAGAAAGAGTGTTAGTGGCACACTGAATCGAATATTGTACGATGGAGATTTGATATGCCAGCTCCTTAGCAGCGGACACTTTTTGTTGGGTCGTTTTTGACGCTTTCAGTGCTTTCATCTGAAAGGAGCTACTGGCGAAGGACAAACACGATGAAGAATACCTGCTTGTACACTTGCGGCATCACAGTCGCTGCGTACCAGTCGTCGTCAGCTACCGAGAAGAGGACGTGCCGACGGGCTGGCTGGCCTGGCAACCCACGCGGGTTAACAAAGCAGCGATCCACGGCCATAATCCGTTGATTGGCTGCGGAAATACGGCGTTGCTTGCTAGAGACATCAGCGCCCTCTTGCACAGCCGCCCGTATTTCCTGCTCGAAAGCTTCGGTACGGCGAGAAAACTCCTGAATTCCTAAGTGTGTACCGATTCTCCTAATGATTTTCGTGTTTCCTTTTCTGATAGTTCCCCTCCTACAATATACCCTCCCTGAATCAGTCACCACAAATTTTACCAAACGTTGACTGTTTAATGGTGATAATCGCCTCAAGCAACTGATTAATGTGCTAAAACATATCAAAAAGACTCATTTTTGAGATATTTTTTCGGGGTTTTACCGGGACTTTCAGCCGCCGCCTAGCGATGGGCATCTGGAACACGGTTCACTTCTTTAATAGTTCTCCTCCCCAAGCTAATCCCTCCCCTAGAGGGGTAACCGAAACAATTTCCCAGAGGAATGTTCGATGAAATATGGTAGTGTTTATATCGGAGGCATACTTGTGCGTTTTCGATGAGGTGAGTCAGTTGCGTGTGCGCATCCTCGGCTTCGGGATAGTACTTCTTCAAATCGGCGGCTATGTTGTTGTTGAGGTCTTTCACGTAAACGTTAAGTATCATGTCGGCGAACGTCGTCACATTCAGAGGTATGATCGGTGCGTCCGCAAACGAGCGTGCGAGCTCTGACCAGTACTGTCCCATCGCTCGATGCACCTAAGCGTTGACTTGTCGTGCTGTCGTCCTTCTCATTTCATCGAATGTAGGCCTACCGCAAAGCCGTCGGTATCGAAGATATGCTCGTTGAAGAACGGCGTCTCGTAGAGCGTGTGGTACAGCGGGTAGGAATCCCAGGATGCGTTACGATACTTCAAGTCCACCACTGGGACAGCGAGGTAGTTCAAGAAGGTCGTATGATCGCTGCCGCCTCCGGGCACTGGTAAACTCGGATATTCGGGGTACGACGGTAGCGCTCCCGGAAAGGTTTTTAACCTGAATTCCCCTTCGATATGCACCGGTACAGCGCCTGAGACGCTGCTTGGCCTACCACGCATCGTAGACCGTGCTCCATCCCTTGTCTCGCTGACTCTTCATAGGGTTGGGTATCTTCTTCGACGCCTCCACGACAGCGTCGTACATCGTCGGTACCGTCTTTGCGTGCCTAGAACCGGGTCTGTGATGTCCACATTACTCCCATTGATTGGACATACAGTGACTGGTTTCCCGATATCAGGTCCACGTTAAGGTAGACAACCGCTCGATCACTTAGCACATTCGCGAATTCTTCGATGAACTCCGTGGACCCGATTAACCCGTACTCCTCCGCGTCCCAGTTGCAAAACATAATGGTTCGCGACGGTCGCCAGCTGGACTCGTTCATCGTCTGCACCATGGCACGTCCGACTTCCGCCAGGATAGCGGTAGCGGAGTTCGGGTCAATGGAGCCATACACCCACGCGTCGAAGTGATTACCGAGAATTACGTACTTGTCAGGCTCATCGGCGCCTTTGATGTAGCCGACCACATTCCGATTTCTCTGCAATAGTCACTTTAGCTCTTTACTGAGCACGGACGATGCCTTGTTTCCAGTCCGCCGTGTAGTCCAGTCCAATGCGCAGACGTTCGTCCCGGCTTCGAAAGCCAGGCCCGATGTGGTAGGTGAAATTAAGCCCTCCGCTCCACTCAGCAGGTGCTTCCGGTCCGCGCAGTCTCACCAGTATTTCGTAGGCATCCGAATAACTTAGCGGTAGCGCCGGTATATTCGGTAGGGCGCCATCATTTCTCGCCTGCTGGACAGTTCTAGTCTTGTACAAGTCGTTCCTCGAAGGGTATAGCGGAGTGAGCGGATCACCGTCGCCAGTTTGGATGCTTCCTCGTTGCGCTGCTTTAGGCGGCATCCACTCGGTAGAGGGATACACATGCTCTAGAGTATTCAACTAAGCGCGCTAATCGTGCCCTTTATGTAATGTGCGATGAGTACCTAGTCAACGTACTTGGATCGGTCCCGTCCTTTGCCACTTCACCCGGATCCGAGTAGAGGATCGCGCCAATAGCTCCGCGCTTTTCTGCTTCCTTCACTTTGTCGCCGCGAAATCCGAAGCCATACCTGGGGCAATATGTCAGTAGGTTTACAAACTGAAATATAAATATACCTCAGAAGGGCAATTTTGCCTTGCAAGGAGACGCCCATGGACTCCAGTCGGGCAAAGTCCTCCTGCTTCCCGTAGTGGCAGTAAACGACGTCACCTTCTACGGTTCCGCTTTTGCTGTACGCAACCCACTGAATGCCGGCCCCTGAATAATGCGGGACATGCTCTACAACCTTCTGCCGTCACGTACCTTTCGCCCCTTGTTCTTCCGGTATGATGACGGGTGAGACACCATCAGAGCGGTAAACTGTATGCCCTTCGCTGTCCAGAATGGACATGTGGTTGGGTTTGGAATAGTTCGGGTACGACAGAAGAACGTTGTACTTGACAAAGTGTGCGTCTAAAAGCAAGTGAACTATGAACTTTTTTGCGTAGTTGAATAAACGTGTCTCTTTCTGTTCGGGTCCATATTCAGTGCCTACCTTCCAGTCCGTTGGCCTTCCAAAGCTCTAGTATTTTCTGCGCGACACGCGCGTTTTCCGGAGTTCCTGCTACATGCGGCTCCTCGGTGAAGAGTCTCAGGTACTTTTTAATGTTCTCGGCATCAACGTTCTTAATGAGCAGCCGCGATATGTCTGCATCGCTCACTGGAAACGCAGGGTAAGCGTATGCCATGCGACTTTATAAACCTCTTGCTTGTTGAACGTAGCTGTGTCCGCGGGAACCGCTGTAATATCTGCGTTCCGGATGGTAAATTCCAATCAGTCCAACGAAGACGACTGCAAACACCGTGACGACAACTACGCCGATGGCCTTCATGCTGCCGCCGCTCAGTAGGCGGTTTCCTAAGCAAGGTGGAAAGGAGACCTAGAAGTTTGGACAATAACCTACGTTTGACATTAATAAAGGGGCTGCGCTCTGTGGATGCATATGCACGAGTTCCGTTTTCTTCTTGTGGCATCCTACAAACGTTGATCCGTTAAGCGAGAAATTATTTAGGATAAGCGTTGGGTGTGGGTCAGCCGCAGGCACTCTCCATCCTGAGCAAAACAAAACCTAGTAGCGTTCGTTCGCGGAACAGCTGATAAGAAGTAAGTGTTGTCCGCCAATGCAATGCGTACCAGTAAACACCAGCCGCCTGCGAGCCGGTCAACTACGTAGCTATAAGTACATAGGTACACATGTCCAAGAAAGTAGAACCTCCAGAGCAAGGTATTGTATCGTATCTTTATTGGAACCGTTCTACGCGTAGGACGCTGCGGTGTACTTGATTTCCTACCTAAGTCCGGAGATTAGTCAGGCTTATGCGGCAAGAGAGTACATCAAAATGGATGCATTTACAAGCGGATCACCACCTTAGTTCGCAATCTCAGCTCACTTATGTTTGCAGTATGTTAATGTTGCGATCACATGTTTGTTGCAGTCGCTACAACGCAGGCGCTAGAACCTGCGATATGGCAATCGGCAGTTTGACAACCGTTTCAAAGTCATAGGCAATGCCAGTATCTTAAAAAGCGGTGCAAGAATGGCATGTGTGGCTGATTTGTGCGTCTACGACTGTTTGATTACGCTACGTGGTTCTTCGTTGACTTGCGTTCTGCATCACTGGGAGGAATGTTGAGCCGCGACAATTTCCGCGTCTAAATGACCATTGTAAGACTGCTGTTTGTACAAACTATCATCCGCGACCCGGCACCAAGTACTTGCATGTATTTTCAGTCAACGCTTAAACAGTTCCACAAGCTTGCTTAACGACCACGGATGTATACTAGAGACGGCAAGGGCACCGATGAAATTCAGACTAACGTCCTTCATCTGCTCCCACTTACCGAGTAAACTCACGGCGGATTGGTGACTTCCGAGTTTGTTGCAGAGATCCGCGATATCCTCGCTACACAGCGACAGGTTCGAGATTCCTTAACGATCTCAGTTTTTCATGCTTAGCATGCATGCGCTCACCAATAGCAACCTTCCTCCGCAGCTGTCGTCTTTCTGCCATCCACTGTTTCAATAGCGCTTTCGGAACCTTCTGGTTGTCGATGAGATGCTCCAATCGGTCCACGTCGTCTTGCAGCTCAAGAACTTTCGATGCTGTTTCCATTGCTAAAATCGTGCATCGCCAGTTCCTTTCACTAAACCCGTCATAGCCAACAGACCGTCTTGCATTGCGCGTGTCAGTGCCCTCTCGGCAGCATGTAAGCCCTTCAGCCCTGCTTCCCGCTTCTTCATCAGTCTCTGCAGGATAGTTGCTAAAATGTAAGTTGTGACTATACCTGAATATCACACCGGTAAGACCTACTTTCGGGGACGATCGTTGGACTGATTGACTCACTCTCAGTCGTGGCATGATAAGCCTTCGCTTCCTTCCAACCACCCAATGCTTTGGATTCATGTTGGCTCAAATTTTCAGGCGAACTGATGCTTGCTCGATGGGAGCAACTGAGTTCGTTTCTCTCGAAAAGTTCATTGCCTCCGCAGTCGCTGTCAGGTTGTACGGCTTCGAATTCGTCAATGAATCGTTGAAGACGGCTGCAATTGAACTTTGATTGAGCACTGATTCAGCGTTTATGTCGTGTATGTCTTACCGCATTAGACCAATGCGAAGTGGGTCAACAACGAGTGTTGTAAACGCGTGAAGCAGCAAGTGGTCCCGAATCAACTCAACAAAGTAGGTCCAGTCGGCCCGACGGCCCATGTAGAGTACCGACGTGATCATGACAATGATCAGTACCAACGGGTACAAATAAATAACGGGGAGTGACCAGGTGAACCCAGGGAGAAGGCGAGCTACTGAGTACAGCGCCATGTAGCCATAGCGCAGCTGATCGCTTGTATCGATCATTACCGGAAAGAAGCGCCACTGAGAATATTGTAGACGCACACCAAATGGGGCTTGTATTAATGCGATGGTAACGCCAACTGTGATTCACTTCGTTCGTGGCCGCTCTTCCAGTCGGCTATCCCATGGGCAGCTTGGACGGTTCTATCCGATCGCGAGATGCTTGTTTTCCTGTCAGACATGATAATCAACAATAACATGCTAGCATTATGCAGCTCCCGCCTATCGTCATATGTAGAACGGTTCTTCCGCTGATTCCTCATGGTACACACGGCATATCACAAACGCTAGACGACTGTCCTCTTTGTAGCACTTAGGATAATGGAAGGATATGGGACAATTTGTGTTGTGTAGCCGTGGCTACTTCCTTGCGCACGAGCTTGCTGATAAGCTCTAAGTGGACCTCATGCCTTATGAGCCGTCAATGAGGCGTCCAAGCAGCTTAGTGACCTACCAGCTGTAGTGACCGTCGTGATCGTTTTCGCCAGGAGAAAATATGCTTGCGCACTTAAGATAATCGCGGATAATTGGTCACTTACGTAAAGTTTATAGGTCTAAACCAAGTTGAGCGCACTCCTGAAGTCTTAGCTTAGCGTGATTAGCGAGGACTTTCCCTACCGATTACTTGGTCAGGGGCTTAAACGGCCCTGAGCACCTTTGGCCGTATGCGTCGTGTGATTTGGCTGCTTGCCTGGAAGGTGCGCGTGCCTTTTGATGGCTTAAGCTGTCTGAGAAGGAAGAATCAAGGCCGGCCTTCAGAACGGAAGGTGCCCATAACAGTCTGAGTCAAGCATTGAAGAGTCACTATTTAAACGCTGTTATGTCTCAACAATCGATCCCATACCAATTCTCCCTTAAACTTCGACCTCTTCCGGATCAGATTTAACGTCCAGAATTCCAAATTCTTTGCTTCTCACGCGCCCTTCTGAGGTACGCACATGCAGCTTCACTGACCAACCTGCTCATGTCCGGACTCAAGATAAAATTGGGCATATGTGTGTGAGTCCCATGCGGATACGACGATTTTTGCCGAAAGGATGGCGTCTTATCTCACCGTCCATTACCCACTGCGTGATTATGCGCAGCTAATTACACGCTAGTGCCGCACCTGCTGCGTCGAGATCGCATCGCAATGGCAAAGGTCATATAACCTTGCGGACAAGTCGCACAAGCTCGCACAGTTTTTTAAATATGCAGGGCTGACTTACGCTTTCATCAGGCAGTCTCAAAGAAGGACACTATTCACGTTGGGCCGAGCGATGTGCCCGTCGCTGTTGGAATGGAACTTATTCTATCATGCATGCCGCTACCTGTATGAGCTCCTAAGAATTCCGTAGCTGAACTGGGTACCTAATCCACTTTCGCTCGAGCAAAATCACCTAAGGTCATTCCGACGAGGAAGCGTCCGTGTTCCCACATACAGGCGTTGTTTTTGCTTGTTTACGCTTTCTCTTTCCGCGCACTGACCTTGACGTCGCGGCCTTTTGACGACATTTCTTTAGGGCGGTATTTTGTTTGAGAAGGTCTTGCTTGGCGGATTTTCTGCGGTGTCACTCGCACACATCTTTGCTAGAGGCGACTGTACGCTTAAATAGTTAGTTAGCAGCATTTGCATCTCGGTTAAGGCCGAATGGTGGCTGTAGATCATGATCATGGGCGATGTATTTTATGTACCGGCATTTGCTTAACCTGCTCGAGCTTAACCTTCACACTTCGAAGGTAACCCCAGAAACATCGAACCCTGCTCTAAGCGGTATTTTTTCTGGAACAATTAAGGGTCTTACGAGATACATGTTTCCATTCAGTTGTCACAAGGCCACGAACGAACTTTCCGACTCCGAAAGGGTAAAAAAAATTCAAGCACTGCCTTGTTCAACTGATCAACCGCTCGGTTCTCTAAACTCCAGATTAGATGTCGTACGTATACGGCTTGCAAGTTGGGTCGATGCCTTCGGCATCACTATCGCATCATCCGGAAAAGCAGTGCCATGTTACCGCAAACCATTAGGTCCGATTCGGCCCCAAAGTTCCTGCTTTCGCTTTTGTCGCGCTGTTGAGTCCGTTTATCCCCGTCTTGTCTCGCGGTGCATAATCCAGGGACAGAACCCGGAACTTTCCCGTTCCCAGCCGTCTGTACGCAACAAAGCTGCCTATTATTGTTCTGCCGCGAGCCTGCTTTAGCATTATACTATTCCCGCGTGTCTGTCTGGCCGGGTGAGTCCCCGCCAGACAGACTGCGCCGGTGGCGATAACTGGATCCGTGTCTGCGTCTGCGGTGGCGGGGATAAATGCGATCATTGCGACGCGGGGAGATCCGTCTCCCAAGTCTCGTAGTCGCGGCAGCGGTTTCGCTAGCGGCTGTCAGGAAGGGAGAGAGCTAGCGTGCGTGAGAGCACGCGGCACGGATAGAGAGCACTCGAGGGAATAACAAGCTCTGTGAATGTCACGACACTTGTCTTGGACGCAGGCCGCCGAAGACAGTCAGAGAGCGCTCTTCACCGCATAACCCCTACGATAGCACACAAGAGTCGCTTAGCATCGTTGAGAGCGCAAAGGAAATAGCACGCGGCGAAGGGTGGTCGAAGACCTTGCAAGCGTTGATGGACCACTGGCTTGAACGTCGCGTAGCGAGCCGCCGACAGACTTCAGCCGGCTGGCCGGTGGGACCCCTCTCTTCTCGACAAGGGAGAACCCCTCGAAATATTTCGCGGTCGCGCTAACCCCCGTCGGGCGGAGCTGAAAATTCTATGCGGCCTACCGGCAGCAAGCACCCGCCACCGGGCGATATTTCCCCGCGCAGCCCCCTCTCTCTGCCCTTGCCCAACCGGCTGGCTTGCAGCGCCGCGGAGGCCGACGCGCTGTGCGGCGCTGCGCTTTGCGATGCTGCTGCGTTGAAGTGTGTGTGTGCGCCAATGTGAATGCGGGGAGCGGTGGCTGGCCGGCTGTCTGGTGGAGCGCTTCGTCCGGTCCTCACGCCATAGCATTTTCCGCCAGCCGCTCCCCTTGGATGCTGAGCCCTTTGCTGAGCGCTGAGCTCAGGCAGTGGTGCTCAGACGGCCGTCCGTCGCTGCGCGCGTTTCACTTCGATCGTTGCGAATCGAAGAGAAGAGGCGAGCCCGTCGTCGTCGTGGTCGTCGTTTCCACTGCGTCCCTGTGTGCTGCTGTGCTGCGCCGCATCGCCGCTGTCTGCATCGTGACCACTGTCGTCCGTGGCGTCGTCGTCGTCGCAGACAGTGCCTACTAAACCGCATTTTCCGTTAATTCTCGGCCAATTCGCACCAGACAGTCGGGACGTTTGCCCACGACAGCGCACCGAGTTGTGAATAACTGCCTTCTTTCCCGTCGAATATGGCCACTAATGCCATCTCGCTGGAGTCGGCCGCTGGGTCGGCCTCACCCGCTGAGCATCAGGCTGTGATTTCCCTGCCCTCTCGTTCCGGGATTCACCAAAATGTGAGTATGGTTCCGTTATTCTTGGACGCAACTCCGTTAAAATCTCCTCGCTCATATTTTATGACTTTCCTGCATTTTGCTTTCTCTAGCCTTGCGCTTGTGGTTCCAACATCCTCTATCTTCTTGTGTCTCGTCTCAAGAAGGATAATCTGGATTTAATTTTGAAACTCCGATCGTCCACACTTCCTAATCGCCTTAGTTTTAAGTGCTTTCGTAGGCTTCACACTGGCTTAGCTGAAGCTGAATCACTTGCTTACGCAAGTTACGTCGGTTCATAACGTTTTCTCAGCGTTACATTGCTCACAGTTCGCTTTTATGAGTATGCGCGTAGTATGCTAGAGCCAATATTGAAACACTTCTTCTTCGTCTCCGGAATCTCAAGCCTTTTGCTTCCGCAATACTCACTTACGTAGATCAGTCCTGTTCCGCCGCTTACTCATTCCCGTACCGGATATACGCAAGAGAGTGTCGCCTGCAGACACATGTGCTTTTGGTTGGCGGACCCGCCAACATCGGGCGTTATCTCTGTGCAAAGCTACGGCGGACTTGTGTAGGTTCCACCGAGATTAGATACGACGACCGACCCGAGCGCAAGAGCTGCGCTCAGATAGCGCCATGATTAGGGTCATTCCGCCCTCGGCGTCCACCTCATTGCGCTTCAAAGATCGACGTCTAGATGCTCATTGTCTTCCGTTACAGCCATTCAGGGGAACCTGAATCGCTGTATTCAACTGCAAAGCAGTCTACTGCCTTCCGTTCTCCGTCTAAAATGCTATGCATAGTAATCCCGATGCTGGTTGATGACGACCCGGAAAGCTCATCAGCATCTCCTTCGCGCTCAGTAAGTTCTTTTTTTCTCGTTCTTATCGTGGACCAGCGCCAACCATCAATACGCTATGAAGGCATAGGTCGCTTGCGTTTTCAGTCTTTCTGTTCTTCAAATCGCTTTCTCCGCCCAACATTTCCCTCTCTTTCCTTCCTGATTTTTATCGCACCATCCGCCAAATCCGTGGAACAATCGCTTTCTCTTTCGGCGCGGTCGGCACGCTTCAAAGGCAGCCATAAACCCGCTCTTACGGTCGGTCGGCGGGCCTTATCCGAAGGCGGCAGTTCGGTGAAATTTGCGCCCCAACGCTTCCTGAAAGCCCTCAAACCGACAGTTTCTCCTCGGAGACATTTCTCGCTTGCAATGCGGTTTTGTTTTATTCCTCACGTCGTGCTTTCACCTTCAATGGGAAAAGTAGGCGCATTCGCACGCCTGCTATTTGTTGCATTTTATGCTTTCGCTTATTCGCTTTCGCGTGCCTTTTTTTCTCTCCACGAACCCGCCGTGGCTGTCTGCTGTCGCGCCACGCGAGTTACGTAGTGGCCGCTCGACCGACTGGCAGCAGTGGGCCGTAACCGCCGCCGCCACCGGCTTCCGGTGGCCTGGGAGAAGCCACGCACAACGCGTGCCTGGCGGGCTTCCCGCGTATTGCCGCTAAGACGGTCTTCTCGGTACGAATGCCGACGTCGGCGGACTGTAGCCGGAAGTAGTTCCCGTCGGCATGCTATGCAAATCTGTGATAGCTTGCGTGTCGCGACTGCTATGCTTGTGCCGAGATTTATCTACCGGCTCTTTTTCCTTACTAATAAAGCCTTAGTTATTAACGGGTAATAAAACTCCACCCATCGTTTTTGCTTGTATACTTTTTGTGCCTGCGAAGTTCATCTCAAGCCGGTACCGGTGCATCTATCCCGGTCCACTGCGCTCGCAAGTTTTTGATCGTTATGTCTCCGTTCCGTGAGCCGCCTGACTCACGCAATTCTGCGAACCAATTCCGCCATTTTCTGTCGTCACCTTGTGGCAGCATTTCGCCTTGGCAGTCTTTCGTCGTATACCTCCTCCGCGCTACAATCAGCACTAATCCATTTCCTCAGTTCTCGCGTTTTGTATCCGGACGCAGCTTCGGCCTTATTGGATCTTGTGCCCATTCGCTGCGTGGTGAGACGGGATAATCGGTCGCGTTTTGTGCTTCTCATCTTCTTCTCTATGCTTTTTATCTCCGGCCGCCGGCCATTCCGGCCCCAATTTCCTGGCAACCTTCCTCGTGGTCGTCGCGGGACGGCGTCATTGTCATCGGAACTCTGGCCGGGATGAGTTGTGTGGTTGGACCAAAAATCGCTCAGCTCTCTTTTGGATATACGTGAGTCATCGCCGCATGCATATGGCGGAAATCTAGGCCCGTTAAAGTGCGATTATGCATGACGACACGTGAGTCAGTGGCCTCCCACGCCTCCGAGGGTGGCTTTCGCGGTGTGCAGGTGTTTGTCGAATGGAACATTCTCCTCGAATCCTTAGATTTCTCAGGCCCTCAGGTTTACATGCCTAACCCCAGCTTGGACTGTTTGTCGTCATTTCACCCAGGATGTAGCAGAATTTGCGATTAGGCGACAACTTGTTTGTTTTTACATTCACGTTGAGCTAGTGAGAGTCCTGCTAACGTGTCACGTTCATACACTCATATTGTGTCGTTCACGAATGGTCTGCCTTCGTGACCCTTGTGCCAGTGTCAGTCGCCTTTTGGCATGTTTATCCCATTTGTACCTTGTGTGTTCAAAAGGCCTAGAAAGGCAGCGTCTGCGTCATTCCCCCTTTCCAGGGATTTGTTCAGTTGGTCCTTTGGCTCGGTTGCACTTTTGCTTCCGCTTACGCTTGACTCACGGTTCCGGCGACAGACATTGTCGCTAGAGGGCACGCGTGCACGTGCCCTATGACGTCCTCTTAGCACAGGTGCAAGTTGTTTTCGTGCACTCTCACTGTCTCTACTACACAAACATCCCAGGGACTTCGTTTATTCGTGCAATGCCTGGACAACTGGATCACGCTGAGATAACTTGACTATCGCTTATGCATGTCTACTCTGTTGCTAGCAGGGTTTGGGCGGCTATCGGTATCGGAACACTGGGGTGTCTGAGTAACTATACCGGTATCGGTGGTCGGCAAATGCTGCCCAACACTGCTTGCTAATGACATATAAATTGTAGTGTCGGTCCGTCTGATCCCGCAATTGTCTAAAGCTTCTGCATGTGACTAGACATGTTCTGCTTGCGTGTCAAAGTCATAAGAAGCAGGAAATGGCGCCGTCTGCCTGTATGACCGGCTAATCTCTCAGACAGTTGGCCCAGTAAGAACGCAAGGGTTCGTTTTTTACAAAACGTGCTCGTTTCGGTTCTGACAGTAATGCGGAACTGCCTAAGAATGAAGATGCCCCAGCGGTGAACCAATGAATCGTAAGTAAAACTCTCCAGTGCGAGCGTTGGAAAGCCAATCTGTGTTCCATGCGTTTCTCGACTTGAAAAGGGTCTTAAGCACTCGCGCATTTTGCTCGATAATTACCATAGCCGAACAATTTTGAACATCTCAGCACCGCGAATATCTTAACAGTACCCCATTACGGAATCGCCTATAGACTTCCAGGATGAGCTTTCTTAAGAAACTCTTCGGTGATATTTCAGTTTTGTCCATATGCTAACCACTCAGTCTTAGCTGGCTCGCCTCACTGAATTTACGCTGTCCTTGCGAAAGGCGATTTTACATGCGCGAAAACCCCTCAAATGCACGCGCGCGACGCATTTAAATGCACTTCTCAAGAGCCACCCGCCGCTCGAAATCCGCCCCTCGTCTATTGATCCATTTGCGCGCGCACACGATCCCGCATTCAGAGCGGGGTGCGCGCAAACCCGCGCGCCGGAATTTGAATGAATTGCGGCAAAGCGCTGGCGCGGATGGGAAGCTGTCGGATCGCAGTCGTCGTCGTCGGCGGCGGACCGACCGACGCACAGCGCACAACGAGTTCTCTCCCCGCAATGCGGCTGCGAGACGCACATTCGCCTGCTGCGCCCCGTCGCTCCCTCCCCTATCGCGGATGAGTGGCGCCTGCTCACGACGGGCCCCCTCGCCGGCCGCCACTCAGCCGGCCCGCCATACATCCATCCATTCCGCACACACCACCAGCGCCGCTGAGGACGACGGCTGAAATGCTCCGCTCGAGACGGCCTCCACTCCTCCGTTTCCTTCTTCTCCTCCCGACACCGCTGCTGCTGCTGCTCCACTCCCTGATAGCAATCGCAGCGCTGCATTGCTGCGCTGCTTCGATTTCGTGAGCCGTGCTGCGGCGCAGCAGACGATAGACAGTCCGGTTGCGCGGATCGATTTTCAGTCTGTTGCTAGCGGTGTTTTTGCGTGTTTTCATTTGTGTGCGACTGTGTTGTAAACAAGCCCGTTATGAGACCACGTGCCCCCATGAAGCGCCCGTATTTGCTTCCTCATGCATAAGCAAAAGCATAAACACAGCACGCAATATAGTGTCGCAAGTAAGCATGAAAGCGATCTTTTACATGCTTCGAAACTATGAAAACCAGCGTTAGAAATTTGTTAGGTATTATCAAGTGCGCGACATGACCATTTGCCTTTGTAATGTTTCAGTGAAAGCAGAAAACTTGAACTTTTTCTGTTTGGAAATTCAGCACAAAACGTAGTGCGCTGGAGAAAATTTTGAAAATGCGTGAGTTTGCCATCTTGCCCTGCGTAGTCTTTAAAACTTCGGCATCGTACATTGTATTCTATATACATCATTCTCTTTTCCTTGCATTCTCCGTTCTGAATTTCGATCCATGTGTTCGTTCCTCGATTTGATTCTGAAGACTGAAGAACGCGTTTTAGGCGGGCGGTCTCGCGATGGATGCCGCAGCGCAGCAAGCTATGCTCTCGCCTTCAACCAACCAGGCGGCGTTTACACTTCGCCAGCAGGTATGTTTCGCATCGATTTAGCCATGTTTTACGTTCCTTACTCGCTGAGTCCTGGTAAAATCTTTTCGGAATTCACATTCCACTGTGGCTAATCTTTGCTCAAGAATTCTGCGTAGTGTTCAGGAATTTTTTGATTCATAATCTTGGTTCGTTTCACGGTAATGCGGCCAGTGGACCTGGGAATGCTAACGTAAGAAAATCCAGAAATTTCGGGAAATGGAGGGTTACCGAATGTTTGCATGCCATGAACCCAGGTGATAAGATAAGCCTCCTTCCTACAAGTGTTCATTTCAGATCAGTCTGATGGCCTCGCTTCACAACGCTGCTGCCGCGCTGTCGTCCGCCAGCTCTGCGACTTCCACCTTTCCACTGCTCGCCGCTGCCACGAACCACTCGATGCCCACGCACCCGGCGTTGATGAGCCTCACGTCGGTGCAGAGCTCCGTGCTTGAGCCGTACGTCACGGCGCAGCCGCAGGGCAACGTCTACTCCTCTCCCGCGACCCTCTACGAATCCGCCGCCGCTGCCTCGATCCTCGCTGCCGCTGCGGTGACGAGCCAGGCAGCAACGGCTACGACCGGCGGCCATCATTCCTACCTGCTGTCGTGCCCGTTCAACATGCCCGCTCCGCCGAATGCAGCGCCGCAGCCGTGCGTGCAACACCGGTACGGCGCTTCACCCGCCGGGCTGCAGCCGTCGGCAACCCTGCTGACCTCCTCGATGTCGTCTGCGACGCTTCGGCAACACCATGCGCTGCAACAGGCATCGTCGTCGACGGCGCAGCAAATGCCGCCACCGTCGGGGCCGAATGGAATGCCGTCGATATCGGCAAACGCGTCGCTATCGGTGCAATACCGAGGGCCGACGAGGATCATGAAGCGGCCCGCTGGCTACGGCACTAGTGGACCTTCTTCAGGTATGTCATTTTTTACGATGCAATATACCCAATCAAAACCTGTGTAGAACCTTTAAGTTATCGTCAAAGATTTTTATATTTGTAAAACCATTAAAATGTATTTTCCGTTGATGACAGTGTACGTTCAGGCTCAACAACCGGCGGTTACTCCTCAAACAGCTCGTCCAGTTACTCCGCCACCGACGACCCCGCTGCCACCTCCTCCAGAGCACCGAAGCTGCGTCGAATAACCTCCTACGAGGACACAACCCCGTCCACCGCCTCCATACAGGAGCAACCGCCAGCGCAGCTCGCCCATAACGCCGCGTTGCTCGAGTCTCGTCAAGTGGTCAGCTCTATGGCTGAGCTCGTCGCGGCGGTCAGCGAAGCGGCTGCGAACGCCGCAGCTTCGAGTATGGCCTCTTCGCAGGTGCCGGCTGCGGCGCAGCAACTCAACGCATCGCCCTACATCCCACAGTGTCCGGTGTGTGTCGCGTGCCAGCAGCATTTGCCGACGGCGACGCAACATTGTGGCTGCCACCACCACCATCATCACTGCCATCACTCCGTGTGCAGCATCTGCAGCGCTGCAGGGTCTGCGGCGGCAGCCCAAGCGGGATATTCCTCGGAGAGGTAAGGACTATCATGCTACTTAGACAGCCGGGCATTGGATTTCAGAAGTTATCCTATAGGGGTAACAATGCGTTACGAACTGTGCATGATTCTGCCCATTTTAGACCAGTCCCGTCTCCTGCCGGTTCGTCCTCGTTGGCAGCGCTGGGACAATCTTCTGTCGGCGCAGCATCGACGGTAGCGAATGCGACCGCACTCGTCAACACGCTGCAGCAGATTCAGCAACAAGCTCAGCAGCAAGCGTCAAGGTACACATTTCACGCGTCCATGTTACGTTACGTCCATGTGTTACAGCGTTCCACGTCCCGATGTCCACCCACTGCACTCGGCCCTTTTGGCGAGTCGATACGCGCAACAGGAACGCGAGCAGCACGCGAACAACATGTGGTACCAGCGCCAGCAACAGTCCCTGCAGTCCATCCTACGGCTACAGCCGCAGCCGGTGATCATGTTCCCGGCGCGGCAGCTGCACCACCACCACCATCCGTCGATGATGGAGCTGCTCGTGTTGCACCCGCCGGACACGCTCGTCTTCAACGGCACGCACCATCCGAACCCGGCGGCGGCACATGCCGCGCAGCATGGCGCGCCAGAGCCGCAGCCGATCGGCGCCACGCCGGATCAGATCAAGGTAAGGGGATAATTTTGAAACACCGTGAAACACTTGCTTGTCTTTCAGAGACACACCAACGTGCTGCACTACGTCAAGGATCCGAACGTACCGGAGCAGGAGCGCGAGCGATGCACAGTGTGCTTGACGGACTTCGAGACCGGCGATGAGCTGCGCACGCTGAGCTGCTCGCATCTCTTCCACGTCGACTGCATCGACCGCTGGCTGCAGTACAACAAGAAGTGCCCGGTGTGCCGAGTGGACATGGACAAGCTCTCGGCGCCGCTCGTCGTGGACGCCGCTTCTATCAGCACTTGAGGACGTGACGAAATACATGCATTTTCGGTGTGGATACGGACTGTGTGCTCGAAAACTGTTTTTGTTGGTTAGCAACTTGAGCGGTGTAGGAAGTGAAACAACACATTTTCGAGCAGACTGCCGTGTATTATTCCGAAACACGCCGATTGTATTTCGTTGTGTGTCCCAGCTTGTCTTTTGCCCGCTTGTTGTCGGCCGCGCCGTTAGGATCAACGGGTATCCTCTCTTGTCCGGCCCGGTGGAACATTCTGCGATCCATCTAGTGGCGTCTTTGCTGTCTTTTCTACGTTTTCCCACTGTATTTCCAATCCAGACGCCTTTCCCTGTCGGTCGGATCGTCCGCAAGTGCCTGATTCATGCTTGTATTTCCCGTCTGCACACATACAGACCCTCTTTCCCGGCTAGATCAGTTGTCTTTCTCCACATTTTGACATACTTTTATAAAGACGTATCCCTACCGCTGTGTTTCCCACATTCTTTTGTGTCGATTGCATTGTTATACATCGTTCTCAGTCGCATGGTATGCTTAGAGTGGCCCACAACCCGTCTTATTGTTCTCCGGTTCCAAACGCTCTCAGTTCTTTCAAATGCCTCTGCGTGTTTTCTTGTATTTCATTGTCTTTAGTGCAGGGAACGCCCGAAATGTGAGTCTCGTTGGCCGGAAATCGGAGTATTTGACGTCGCTGTCTTGCAAAATTATTGTCGCTGCAAGCTCAAAGAGGTTTTTATCAGCGTTAAAAGCTTTCTGGCGTTCCACTGTCACTCAGTCTTCGCTTAGCGCTTTTCACGCCCAATAAGTTGCCCCATTTTGTTGACGCTTGAAGAGTTTTATCCCTCCTGAAGAGCCTATATTGCGCGAATAATTGTTGCCTGAAGTCGATAACGTTGTATATGAATCGCTTTTTTGCCGCTAATCTCAGCCGACCACGTAGCGCCTGTTATTTGTGTATGCAGGCATAAATTGGTATGTATTGATGGCCTATATTCGAGTATGCACAGTAAAATACATAAAATGCGTCGTCCTAAGCGTTTTCAACTCGTTCGATGTCGCTTAGCAATCGCAGAGTTATCTCAGACGACTAACGAGGAAGGGAAAAAACCGAGAATCTAGCGAGCATGTCGGCAGAAGTAGCGCAGCAGACGGTGGCAACCAGCACCGCGGACGCAGCGGCATCGGCGGCACCGCAAACGGTCGAGGACCGCATGGCGAAACGAGGAGTCCCCATCGCGAAAGTCGTGGTCAGTACTTCTAGCAGTACTTGGCTTGGTTGAAGGACACGAAAAGTCGGGGAATAAGCTTTACAAACTCGATGATTATAGAAGATTTACTAATGGCCCCATCGTTTAAATACGGCCTCTACACCGAGTGTTTTGTGCAAACAGTTGTGGACAACTCCGAACACTTTTAAATAGCTTAGTGCTGTGACGTCAATCGTTCGTACCCCGCTCAGATCCGTACATTTTTTCCGGCTGATAACAATCCTCGCAGCCACATTATCACCTCCATAGCAAGCCCGTCCCGAGCGGATTCCCTTGACCCCACGCGAGATCTGGCGACACGCGGATCTCCGCCGACAGGTATCAGGCCACAAGGGCATCCATCGTACGCGGCATAGCTGTGATCCGTACTCGTACCGGGTCCGACGGCGTACCGCGCTAGGTGACCCCTGACCCGCAAGGTCGTGCTGCGCGCTGCCGCCCGTCGCACCTCGGACAAGTACTTGCGTACCACTCCGTACCGCGCAGTGCGCGTCCTCGGCGTGTCGAGAGTGACCCTGTGGGTCTCTTGGGCGCTGCAGCCACGCCGAAGAGTGCCGAACCCGCGCGCCATTCCGTCGCACGGCAAACACGAGCCGATGAATGAGCGGCGCGGCGCGCCGATGAGTGACGAGTGCAACTGTGTGGGCGCACAATGTATACCGGCGAGCGTGGGTAAGGCGAGATTAAAGGGCGCGTCGCGGCGGGAATGAGAAGAATGCAGCATGCATATGCCGCGTTTGTGCGTCACAGGCGGGCGTCGGCTAGCACTGAGAGCTGAGCATGAGAGCACTGTCACCTGCGATCGGAGAACGTTGGGAAATCATGTATGACGTACGCTTTACAGGATCTCTGTAAGATTGCTTGGTGCGTGCTACAGTGTCCTGACAATACGGAAGACACCATTAGGCCGATATCTGAAATTCTGGAGGGCGGCACACATTGGTTAAGCAGTTTCGGGAGTTTTTCCTGCCGGCAGCATTAGTCATTCTGGGAGTCTTAAGGAGAAGTGTCTGCTTGCCAGTCGTATAAACGTAAGAATACAGGTCATTTGTATCCGACGCAGACTAATTACGGTATGCCTGATGACTGTTTTGAAACATCATTGCTTTTGGGTAAGCGTCATGGCATCGATTGCATCGAAGAATATTTTACGGCCTCCCCAAATAGAGCAGATAAAATCGGCATTCGCAAATCCGATAATTTACGCGATTTTATCGCTGTCATTAAAGGGGTTTCGTTTTCGTAAAGAAATCTAGTTGCGTAGCGACTAATATACAACAACGTGCTCCTTAAGGCAAGCAGAAGTACGCTTTCTGTTTAATTTCAGGAGGATGTGGAGCAGTACCTCAGCGAGGCTAAGATCTCCATCGAAGAGGCGCAGAAGAAGGTGGACGAGGACTACCGCAAGTACAAATATGTGGAGGCGAATCTCGCCGAGCAGAAGACTAGGTAGGTGCCACATGGTGACGACAGGTCGCTAATGCTCGACTTTCAGAGTGTCGTCCAATCTGCCCGACTACTTGAAGAGTCTCAACGTGATCTCAATGCTGGCCGAGGAGAAGGTATAGTGCTTGCTGGTCCTCCTACGCCAACCGAATACACATTTTTAGGCAAAGGAGCGCGATAACCTGGAGGTGAGCTTCAAGCTGGACGAGAACGTCTACTCAAAGGCGGTGGTGGAGAGCCTGGACAAGGTGTGCCTCTGGCTCGGTGCGAGCGTTATGGTAGAGTACGAGCTCGAGGAGGCTCAGGCGGTTCTCCAGAAGAACATCGAGAACGTCGAGCGAGTGTGAGTTTCTCATATAGTGAGTTTACTTAATTCTGCTTAATACGTCCACATACGTTGACACTTCCGCTTTAGCGTGAACGAGCTGTCGGACGACCTTGCATTCGTCCAGGACCAGATAACCACGACGGAAGTAAACATGGCGCATCTCTACAACTACGGCATTCAGCAGAAGCGTCTGCAGTCCACCAGCGCTGCAGAAGCCTCTAAGTGATCTCTCGGACTCGGCACATGATAACTTAAGGCCGCTTTGTTGTGCTTGAAGCGCTTGATACTTTGAAGTTTTGTTGTTGTTTGACTTCTGAGATAAACCTGTGGACTCAAGCTCAGCACGTTCACTCAGGTAGCCGTCGAATGTTTTAAGTAATATTGACCGTTCCTTAGAGAGGATTCCGAATGGCTTAGAAGGAAAGCTTATGATGATAAGAGATAACGCAATTTGAAACCCGGTAAGAACGCGCCTAGCAGAGCTGCATCATCCTAAGCCTATATGCAGGTAAAAGTTTGGTGCTGCCTGCATAGGACCTAGGTCTTTCGTTGCTAGCAGCTATGTTGCACGTTCACTGCTACACAGATAAGTGTCATGACGCGGTGTTTCATCAGTGGAATAATCCAACCAAAATGTGTTTCCCCGTAAACTTGCTGTAAGACTGTCTTTGATCGTTTAGTGTTTACATTCTTAGCTGTATCTCAATAAGTCATGATTACCTGCTGGGACGCCCAATATGTTGCCGCTTTAAACCAACGTTCTTCATTCGGCTCTCGCAGCGAAGGACCTGAATGTCACTAACTATGGTCGAGCTACCAACCTGAAGGAGCGAACTAATTCCCCATAGAACTTGAACTTTACCCACCGGCTTGAACTTTACCCACCGGCACACGAACTCCAGTCTGAAGACAAAATAAACATCCACACGCATTGGCTTTAGACACGATGAGTCTGCCGGAGCAACTGGAGCAGTTGAGGAGCAGCGTAAAAGAGCTGGCGGACCAAATGGAGTCCTCCTCCAAGGCCAAGGTAAGGCCCATTGCCCCACTTAAATATGTAGCACTACTAGTTTAGCCGACGAAAAATGGCCCCTCCGCTTCTGGAAGCAAGCCCGCTGGCCGGGGCAAAATCGCAGAGATGAGCGCGGAAGTCGTCGATACGAACCCGTACAGTCGGCTAATGGTAACTCATGCTTCTCCCGAATGGAGTGCTCATGTAAGCTGAACTTTAGGCCCTGAAACGGATGGGCATCGTCCAGGACTACGAGCGGATTCGCGAGAAATCCCTCATCGTCGTGGGCGTCGGCGGCGTTGGCAGCGTCGTCGCGGAGATGCTGACGCGTTGCGCGGTGGGCAAGCTGATCCTCTTCGACTACGACAAGGTTGAGCTGGCCAACATGAACCGCCTGTTCTACCAGCCACACCAGAGCGGCCTGAGCAAGGTGGAAGCGGCGCGGGATACGCTTCAGTAAGTTCTAATAATCAAAGATGAGTAAAACCCGCATCAGGTTACCAGTACGCGAACCTGTAGCTAGCGATTTTCCGACTAGCGTTTGTTTATCCTACTGCTTTCAGGCACATAAACCCTGACGTCGAACTCGAGGTGCACAACATGAACATCACAACCGTCGCCAATTTCAAGACATTCCAGGATCGCATCAGGTACGATCCTTCCTCCTGCCTTCGTCGTTATGGCGACACGATTCAGACACGGCAGTTTGACGGGTGGAAAGGTGGACCTTGTTCTTAGCTGCGTGGACAACTTCGAGGCGCGAATGACTGTCAATACGGTTCGTTGTGAAATGCGGAAAGACGACGCTTACAAAGAGGAATTTTAGGCATGCAATGAGGAGAACCAAATATGGCTAGAGTCGGGCGTCAGCGAGAACGCAGTGTCCGGACACATTCAGTTCCTCGATCCCGGTCGAACGGCGTGTTTCGCGGTATGTGCACTTCTCCTGACTGTCCATGTAGTCGGTAATCCATCAAGGTCATTTAGTGCCTTCCTCCTCTGGTAGTAGCGTCCAACATTGACGAGAAAACGCTCAAGAAGGAGGGCGTCTGCGCTGCCAGCTTGCCCACCACAATGGCGATCATTGCCGGCTTCCTCGTGCAGAACGCTCTGAAGTACCTGCTCAACTTCGGTGAAGTGGCAAACTACGTCGGTTATAACGCGTTGCTCGACTTCTTCCCGAAGCAGGAGATCTTGCCGAACCCGCAGTGCGAGGACCGATTTTGTCGGCAGCGGCAAGCTGAATACCAGGTACGCATCAACGCGAACGTTATCGGCCAAATGGTGCCATTTAGGAGCGAAAGGCGAAGGAGCCGAAGAAGGAAGAAGCGAAAAAGGAGGAAGCCGCTGTGGTTCACGAGGATAACGAATGGGGTCAGTTAGCACTCTGGCGTCTGCAGATCATCACAGGGCGTACGTACACGACTTTCTTGTAGGCATAACTCTGGTGGGCGAGTCCGAAGAAAACACCGCGTCCACGCATCCTGCTACAGCGGAAGGACTGAAGTTCGCCTATGAGGTGCCCGCTGCGNTTCCTAAATAAGCAGAGATTCGAACATGTCAAGGTACCAAGTTTTCTTGGTGCTAACCGGCCGATAGGTGGCTTGGCTGTCTTGACAGCCAAGGATTCCCTTCGTGCTCCTGCCTTTGGGCCGGCTAATCGAGACAACACCATGTACGTTACGAGGTGACCGGCCAAATAAAGCGCGGGAACGCTAATGACTGTTCAGGTCGTGTCGAGGGATGAGGTTTCGGGTATCCCCTCGTGGGCCGACGCCCTCTCTTACTGGCACTCTACGTGTAGCGGTTAACCTAAGAGTACCTATCGTCCTTGACTCCTTCACTGCGACATCCAAGTCCAACCAGTTCCTTTATTACCAGACTAGCAGCATCAATATAAGTACGTACGTTCCGCAACTTGGGCAAAGCAAACACTGACTGCGAAATGGGCGGAATGGCTCCGAGGTGGCAGGAACGCCGAACGCCCGGAGGGGCGGATGCCCAGAGGGAAGTCATTCCTATCCTATTGGTAGCTACTAGGAGACCGTATGTCTACAGTCGTGCAGTTCAAACTACAAAGCGTGTATGAAGCGTGTAAACGGATTGCGCTACACCCGTACCAAGCCGATGTCGACAATAGATAATGGCTAATTGCAAAAGCAAGTGACGTTCCGTGATTCTAATCTGAGAAGAAGATTCGCGCCATCGCAACCAGATTGACCTCTAAGAAGGATGCCCCAGCAGCTTAGTCTCGTGATCTCACTGGTCAGCGAGCGCCAAGTATGCGGAACCGAAGAAGTTCAAGCAGGCTGCGACAACGGTGATAACATCATGAGCTGCTTGCGAGCGCAAGGATGACCCCTGCTAGTAGCGAGTGACCCTAGCATAAACGTCGACGTTTCCATTTGACCCTGGTCATGCATCCCAACTGCGACAGCAAACAATTGTGTTCTGTGCATGCTTAGTTGAGTGTGTTGTAACGCATACCGCTTCGTGGTATGTGATTAACTTGACTTCACCTTTGAAGCTCTTCTTCCAGATGTCAGACGAAGCCCTATTCGGTTTCCAGAAGGCATCTGTCGACTTCGCTGTCGCCGTCCAGTCGTATGCAGCAGCGACGCTAAACTGCGACGAAGCCGGAAAGGCCTACCGCAACGCTAAGAAGGAGTTGGAACGAGCTGAGAGGAAGTACAAAGAGTGCGTGAAGAAGAGCTGCCAGAATGTAGTGTGTAAGCAGATGGCTTCCGGATTTCGAGACCGGCTTATGAAATACACGGATTTATTGGTGCAGCGCAATAAATGTGGATAACGATGTTTAAATGTGCTTCTTCCGTGCAATGCTTTGGCCATACTACTAATGGAATGGGTACTATCTAGTTGCGCCTCGCAGCTCGCATTCGGTCCATATTTACGTAGTCCAGTTGGCCATTGGTTATGGAAAAATACGGATATTTTTATCAGAGCAGATCAGCCTGTTGAAAATGCGTACGCCTTCAACTAACTTAGCCCTTTTGTTCAGCTGTAGCTCTCGCATGTAGTAATTTATTCGTCGCAAACAGTTAACCGCTCGATGAGCAATATTAGCGCAACCAAAATTGGAAAGTACCCGTACTCACATAGGACATGGACAACAGTATACACATTTGGCACCAGGCGCAAGAGATCCACGAGAAGAGTCGTTGCATTCATTCGTCGTCCGATTTGGACCGCTCTGTCGCCGAGGAGACGCTAAGCGGGATTTCGAGTGCCTCCTTCCGCATGCAGAGGTATTCGCCGAGCACCGTGCAGATGGTCGCGGAGAGCACCTGCAGGAGCCACCACGTGAGCTGCGTGGGCAGGTAGCCGTTGTAGAGCGAGGTGCTGATCACGTGCCAGAAGTGGAGTGTGCACACAAAGTCGAGGCACTGCTTTGCGCGCTGCACTATGTACGACAACGCGACCGCGCAGCATACCGCCGAGACCAGTTGGATGACGGTCATCGGGCGGATTGTCTAAAGAATGCATTGCACTGTCAGCAGAATACATTTAGGGCAGTAATACCTGTGGTGCGAAAACGTAGTCGAGCGATGGTCGAAATCCGAAGCTGAAACTCCAGGCGGTCATTAGCACGCACTCGGCCGCGTAGAAGATGCTCTGCATGGCGAGGATCTGCCCGATGATCAGCGACGGGTCCCATACGTACGAGCGGAACGTTGCCATTTTCTGAAAGACAGCAAGTCTTCGAATATCTCAGGAATGCCATTATGGTCGGTTTGAGCATGCTCTGCTCCTTTGAAGAGAAGTTAAGCGAAATCTTGTGAACAGCATCAACGCGTTCCTGTGTTCCGTTACTTGTTGTTCTTGGTACTTTTTCCTTGTGGGCAGTGAAAAAACGTAACTTGGAACAAAACACATCATCCGTGTATCCAGCGTGTCAGCTTACTGCGCCCGCTTTCTGGCGTTTTGCAAAATTCGTGTCAGTACTCCCCGTGCAATAGCTTAGGACGCCTGTCTTGTAGAACTTTGTACTTACTAGTAGTTTGCATTTTACGGTCTTAATGTTAAATCAATGAGAATGGATGTTATTCTTGTCGAAATTCGCTAGTGACCTGCTGGTTTCTGTAAGGACCATTTCTGACACTTTGTTCGTATGGCAAACACATGCTTGCCGTAGTTGCGAATCATGCCGTGCTTCAAATACTACCTTGGTACAGGGACAAGTATTTTAGGACTCCAGTTCGCGATGGCGAAAAGGAAAGCTCAAACGGCTGCCCCAAAGGAAGAGGCGCAGCTCAAAACGGAGACCACTCCGAAGCCAAAGTCTGTGCCAAGGACAAAGCCGCTAACGCGGGCGGGCATAAAGGCAAAGCCAGTTGTGGACGACTTTGATTCCAGTGATGAAGAGGTCAGTGAAAGTTCAGCTTAATTAACGCCAGCGTAGTTCTATCTGGAGTGCGTGTTTTGTAACAGGATCTTCGCAACAACATCGGCAATATCCCGCTGCAATGGTACGACGACGAAGAGCACATCGGATACGACCTCGAGGGTCGGAAGATCCTCAAGACGGGCGCGAAAAAGGGCGAGATCGACGCGTTCCTGGAGAAGATCGAGGATCCTGACTATTGGTTCGTGCATTTTTCGCGAGTAAAAACTAAACTCGATGATTACAGGCGGAAAGTGTTCGACCGTCAGACGGGTGGAGATGTGGTCCTGACGGACGAGCAGGTGGAGAAGCTCAGCGCCATCGCACAAAATCGATTCCCGCAGATCGGCTACAATCCGTACGAGCCGTTCTACGACATCTTCTCCTCGCAGAAGGAGATTCACCCGATCTCGAATCGACCGGAAGACAAGCGGTCATTCATTCCGAGTGCGCATGAACGGCGCATTGTCGGACGCATGGTGCACGCCATCAAGATGGGCTGGTGGAAGCAGCATGAGAAGAAGGAGGAGCCCAAGGTTTGTGTGCAGGCTTAGGAAGCGGTCTCTTAGTAAACTGCTGTTCTAGGTGTACGATCTGTGGGCGTCGGAGGACAACAACTCGAAAAGCAAGAATGAGCTGTCGCGTCTTCGCATGCACCTTCCTGCGCCGAAGATGACTCTACCCACGCATGCGGAGTCGTACAACCCTCCACCGGAGTACCTGTTCGACGAGGAGGAGCGCAAGAAGTGGGAGGAGACGGAGCCCGAGAAGCGACGCATTGGCTTCATGCCACAAAAGTACGATGCGCTGCGAAAGGTTCCCTTCTACGACCAGTTCTACAACGAGCAGTTCGAGCGCTGCATGGACCTTCACCTGGCGCCACGCCAGCGAAAGCTAAGGGTACGTGTATGATGCCAACGTTCTAGTTCGGTATCCACAATGTTTAGCTAAATGTCGACCCGAAGAATTTGCTGCCGGACCTTCCAAATCCGGAGGACTTGCGGCCATTCCCGACAACGCTTGCTTTCGTACGTTGTTACATGACCTTGCTATGATTGCCTGCCTTTTTTTCCTTTTAGTACATGCGCGGCCACCAGGGCCAAGTACGGTTCATATCGGTGGAGCCCGACACCGGTGAGCTGTTGGCGTCCGGTGGCCAAGACGGCACCGTACGCATCTGGTACGTGCCGACTGGTCGATGCCTGCGCACCTTCGAGATGGGCGCTCCCGTCACGTGCGTCGCCTACTGTCCGAATTCGCAACGGACGTTACTGCTGGTAAGTGATCTGCCTTTGTTGAAGAAATAATAATAATTGCGAATTCTTTTTCAGTGTCGCATAAAAGCTTATTGTCAAAATGCTATCATTTTGCATTTTTTTATAGTAATATACCGTATTTCTTCGAATATAGCCCCAGGGGCTATATTTTTCGGAAGGGATTTTTTCGGAAAAAAATAAATTTTAAATATTATTTTAAACTTTATTTGTCATCAGTAAGGCTCGTTCTCCATTCTAAAATTCTTCTTTTATCGTTATTTACCCGAATATGGCTTTAGATTTGAAGTCCGGACACCCCAGATGCGTATGTAGAAATCTTCGGGTGGGGCTATATTAGGGGGGGGGGGCTCTATTAGAGGTGGGGCTATATTAGAAGAAATACGGTAGCTCTGGTATGTTATTACAGGCTTTCTAAATATGGCTGCTTAACAAGGCCATTTCAGGTATCCTGCGAGAGCAACGTTGTGTCGCTGCTGAACGTCCAATCCGGCGATAAGTTGGCGGTGTCGCAGACGCAGAAGTTGCTCGACTCGCTTGAGCTACCCTGCGAATGTAGCGACGGAGACGTCAAGTGGACTCGCAACAAGAAGAACGGACACGTGGAATTGCACATGCCGGACAAGGTCCGCCAGGTCACGTGGCACCGCAAAGGCGACTACTTTGCCACCGTCGGATTCGAGTCGTCCGCGAAGACGGTCTTTATCCACCAGTTGTCCAAGACCAGCTCACAGGTGAGTCGGACGGCATAAGTGTTCGGAACAGAGGGTACCGTTTTGCCGTAATTACGGCACGTGTACAGTACGACTTTTCGGCACATCGCCGAAGAAGCCGGTACGTCTACCGTTCCGTAGCGCAACGTACTCCGTACTGTATTGCCGCATACCCCCTCCGGTACGGAGTACGCTACGCAGGTGCCCGAATCATCTATTGTTTGAAAATCCGAGCAACGTTTCTAATTTCAGAAACCGTTCTCGAAAAAGAAGGGGCACATCCACCGCGTTCTGTTCCATCCCACCGCACCGCGCTTCTTCGTCGCCACACAGCAACACATTCGCGTCTACGACTTGGCCAAGTGCCAGCTGCAGAAGAAGCTCTTCACGGGGTCGAAGTGGGTCTCGTGCATGGAGCTGGACACGCACGGAAACAATCTCTTCGTGGGTGGCCTCGATCGGGTGTTCTCGTGGATCGACCTAGAGCTGTCGGCGAAGCCGTGGAAATCGCTGAAAAACCACGGCGCTGCGGTTCGTGGAGCCGCCTACCACGGACGCTATCCTCTTCTGGCGACGGTCTCGGATGACGCGACGGCCATCGTCTACCATGNTTTTCCGACTAGCGTTTGTTTATCCTACTGCTTTCAGGCACATAAACCCTGACGTCGAACTCGAGGTGCACAACATGAACATCACAACCGTCGCCAATTTCAAGACATTCCAGGATCGCATCAGGTACGATTCGTTCCTCCTGCCTGCGTCGTTATGACGATACGAATTCAGACACGGCAGTTTGACGGGTGGAAAGGTGGACCTTGTGCTCAGCTGCGTGGACAACTTCGAGGCGCGAATGACTGTCAATACGGTTCGTTGTGAAATGTGGAAAGACGACGCTTACAAAGAGGAATTTTAGGCATGCAATGAGGAGAACCAAATATGGCTAGAGTCGGGCGTCAGCGAGAACGCAGTGTCCGGACACATTCAGTTCCTCGATCCCGGTCGGACGGCTTGTTTCGCGGTATGTGCACTTCTCCTGACTGTCCATGTAGTCGGTAATCCATCAAGGTCATTTAGTGCCTTCCTCCTCTGGTAGTAGCGTCCAACATTGACGAGAAAACGCTCAAGAAGGAGGGCGTCTGCGCTGCCAGCTTGCCCACCACAATGGCGATCATTGCCGGCTTTCTCGTGCAGAACGCTCTGAAGTACCTGCTCAACTTCGGCGAAGTGGCCAACTACGTTGGCTATAATGCGTTGCTCGACTTCTTCCCGAAGCAGGAGATCTTGCCGAACCCGCAGTGCGAGGACCGATTTTGCCGGCAGCGGCAAGCTGAATACCAGGTATGCCATATGTCAATGCGAACGTTAGCAGCTAGATGGTGGCGTTTAGGAGCGAAAGGCGAAGGAGCCGAAGAAGGAAGAAAAGAAAAAGGAGGAGGCTGCCGTGGTTCACGAGGACAACGAATGGGGTCAGTTATCATGCCGTTAGCTTGGCATTTGTGTGTCCTCACCAGGCATTTTCCTGTAATCCTGTCTTTTATAGGCATTACATTGGTGGGCGAGTCGGAAGAAAACACCGCGTCCACGCATCCTGCTACAGCGGAAGGGCTGAAGTTCGCCTATGAGGTACCCGCTGCCAGCGACGAAGCAAACGGTGCTGTGGAGGATGCACGTCCTGCCGAGACGAACAAGAAGGACCTTGCGGAGCTGATGGCACAGATGAAGAAGTTATGAATTTCTTTACCCTCCAGAGATACATCACTTTCCGTTATGGATTCGACGCCACTTTACTGTGTTTCTTTCCTTCTGGTCCGACTGGGTTTCGGGTTAATACTTGACTACTCTATTCCACTAAACCGCCAACTATTATTGCTCGCGGAGAGCGTGGTGCTCGTAAAGAAAGCAGTGTTGTTTGCTGTTCTGGAATCTTCCTGCTTTCAGTTTGATCATTCCGCATATCAGCGTAATAAAGCATGCTTACGCTAAGTTGCATTATCTTCCTAAATAAGCAGAGATTCGAACATGTCAAGGTACCAAGTTTTCTTGGTGCTAACCGGCCGATAGGTGGCTTGGCTGTCTTGACAGCCAAGGATTCCCTTCGTGCTCCTGCCTTTGGGCCGGCTAATCGAGACAACACCATGTACGTTACGAGGTGACCGGCCAAATAAAGCGCGGGAACGCTAATGACTGTTCAGGTCGTGTCGAGGGATGAGGTTTCGGGTATCCCCTCGTGGGCCGACGCCCTCTCTTACTGGCACTCTACGTGTAGCGGTTAACCTAAGAGTACCTATCGTCCTTGACTCCTTCACTGCGACATCCAAGTCCAACCAGTTCCTTTATTACCAGACTAGCAGCATCAATATAAGTACGTACGTTCCGCAACTTGGGCAAAGCAAACACTGACTGCGAAATGGGCGGAATGGCTCCGAGGTGGCAGGAACGCCGAACGCCCGGAGGGGCGGATGCCCAGAGGGAAGTCATTCCTATCCTATTGGTAGCTACTAGGAGACCGTATGTCTACAGTCGTGCAGTTCAAACTACAAAGCGTGTATGAAGCGTGTAAACGGATTGCGCTACACCCGTACCAAGCCGATGTCGACAATAGATAATGGCTAATTGCAAAAGCAAGTGACGTTCCGTGATTCTAATCTGAGAAGAAGATTCGCGCCATCGCAACCAGATTGACCTCTAAGAAGGATGCCCCAGCAGCTTAGTCTCGTGATCTCACTGGTCAGCGAGCGCCAAGTATGCGGAACCGAAGAAGTTCAAGCAGGCTGCGACAACGGTGATAACATCATGAGCTGCTTGCGAGCGCAAGGATGACCCCTGCTAGTAGCGAGTGACCCTAGCATAAACGTCGACGTTTCCATTTGACCCTGGTCATGCATCCCAACTGCGACAGCAAACAATTGTGTTCTGTGCATGCTTAGTTGAGTGTGTTGTAACGCATACCGCTTCGTGGTATGTGATTAACTTGACTTCACCTTTGAAGCTCTTCTTCCAGATGTCAGACGAAGCCCTATTCGGTTTCCAGAAGGCATCTGTCGACTTCGCTGTCGCCGTCCAGTCGTATGCAGCAGCGACGCTAAACTGCGACGAAGCCGGAAAGGCCTACCGCAACGCTAAGAAGGAGTTGGAACGAGCTGAGAGGAAGTACAAAGAGTGCGTGAAGAAGAGCTGCCAGAATGTAGTGTGTAAGCAGATGGCTTCCGGATTTCGAGACCGGCTTATGAAATACACGGATTTATTGGTGCAGCGCAATAAATGTGGATAACGATGTTTAAATGTGCTTCTTCCGTGCAATGCTTTGGCCATACTACTAATGGAATGGGTACTATCTAGTTGCGCCTCGCAGCTCGCATTCGGTCCATATTTACGTAGTCCAGTTGGCCATTGGTTATGGAAAAATACGGATATTTTTATCAGAGCAGATCAGCCTGTTGAAAATGCGTACGCCTTCAACTAACTTAGCCCTTTTGTTCAGCTGTAGCTCTCGCATGTAGTAATTTATTCGTCGCAAACAGTTAACCGCTCGATGAGCAATATTAGCGCAACCAAAATTGGAAAGTACCCGTACTCACATAGGACATGGACAACAGTATACACATTTGGCACCAGGCGCAAGAGATCCACGAGAAGAGTCGTTGCATTCATTCGTCGTCCGATTTGGACCGCTCTGTCGCCGAGGAGACGCTAAGCGGGATTTCGAGTGCCTCCTTCCGCATGCAGAGGTATTCGCCGAGCACCGTGCAGATGGTCGCGGAGAGCACCTGCAGGAGCCACCACGTGAGCTGCGTGGGCAGGTAGCCGTTGTAGAGCGAGGTGCTGATCACGTGCCAGAAGTGGAGTGTGCACACAAAGTCGAGGCACTGCTTTGCGCGCTGCACTATGTACGACAACGCGACCGCGCAGCATACCGCCGAGACCAGTTGGATGACGGTCATCGGGCGGATTGTCTAAAGAATGCATTGCACTGTCAGCAGAATACATTTAGGGCAGTAATACCTGTGGTGCGAAAACGTAGTCGAGCGATGGTCGAAATCCGAAGCTGAAACTCCAGGCGGTCATTAGCACGCACTCGGCCGCGTAGAAGATGCTCTGCATGGCGAGGATCTGCCCGATGATCAGCGACGGGTCCCATACGTACGAGCGGAACGTTGCCATTTTCTGAAAGACAGCAAGTCTTCGAATATCTCAGGAATGCCATTATGGTCGGTTTGAGCATGCTCTGCTCCTTTGAAGAGAAGTTAAGCGAAATCTTGTGAACAGCATCAACGCGTTCCTGTGTTCCGTTACTTGTTGTTCTTGGTACTTTTTCCTTGTGGGCAGTGAAAAAACGTAACTTGGAACAAAACACATCATCCGTGTATCCAGCGTGTCAGCTTACTGCGCCCGCTTTCTGGCGTTTTGCAAAATTCGTGTCAGTACTCCCCGTGCAATAGCTTAGGACGCCTGTCTTGTAGAACTTTGTACTTACTAGTAGTTTGCATTTTACGGTCTTAATGTTAAATCAATGAGAATGGATGTTATTCTTGTCGAAATTCGCTAGTGACCTGCTGGTTTCTGTAAGGACCATTTCTGACACTTTGTTCGTATGGCAAACACATGCTTGCCGTAGTTGCGAATCATGCCGTGCTTCAAATACTACCTTGGTACAGGGACAAGTATTTTAGGACTCCAGTTCGCGATGGCGAAAAGGAAAGCTCAAACGGCTGCCCCAAAGGAAGAGGCGCAGCTCAAAACGGAGACCACTCCGAAGCCAAAGTCTGTGCCAAGGACAAAGCCGCTAACGCGGGCGGGCATAAAGGCAAAGCCAGTTGTGGACGACTTTGATTCCAGTGATGAAGAGGTCAGTGAAAGTTCAGCTTAATTAACGCCAGCGTAGTTCTATCTGGAGTGCGTGTTTTGTAACAGGATCTTCGCAACAACATCGGCAATATCCCGCTGCAATGGTACGACGACGAAGAGCACATCGGATACGACCTCGAGGGTCGGAAGATCCTCAAGACGGGCGCGAAAAAGGGCGAGATCGACGCGTTCCTGGAGAAGATCGAGGATCCTGACTATTGGTTCGTGCATTTTTCGCGAGTAAAAACTAAACTCGATGATTACAGGCGGAAAGTGTTCGACCGTCAGACGGGTGGAGATGTGGTCCTGACGGACGAGCAGGTGGAGAAGCTCAGCGCCATCGCACAAAATCGATTCCCGCAGATCGGCTACAATCCGTACGAGCCGTTCTACGACATATTCTCCTCGCAGAAGGAGATTCACCCGATCTCGAATCGACCTGAAGACAAGCGGTCATTCATTCCGAGTGCGCATGAACGGCGCATTGTCGGACGCATGGTGCACGCCATCAAGATGGGCTGGTGGAAGCAGCATGAGAAGAAGGAGGAGCC
>JNEY01000032.1:464980-534684 GCA_020875895.1 Aphelenchus avenae | reverse complement strand
ATGTCCTCTTGTACCATCGGTAGAGCTCACTCGGCCAAGTCCATAAGCCTCATTGCCCGTACTGGCAATGCTCTTACCGTGGTTTCTCCAAGAACGTCTAGGAACCCTCTGTTCCGCGTTCCTCTTGGGAGCCCTCTGCTCCTTACTCATAGGAACCCTCTGTTCCTTACGCATTGGAACCCTCTGTTCCGCGTAGGTCATGGGAGCCCTCTGCTCCTCATTACTGCTGAGAGCCCTCTGCTCTTTAGCACATTGTAGAGCCCTCTGCTCTTTCACTTTGCTTAGAGCCCTCTGCTCTGTAGCAACTCTCGGAGCCCTTTGCTCCTTACTCCGACGTTTAAGCGTACTCTTCACGTAGAAGATACTGAAATCGTCGTCGTTATCATCATCATAAGTGCCACGACGATAGAAATCGTCGTCATCCGATGAGACACCGTGAACTGAGTAGTTCACCTGGCCTACTTTGGCCCGTCGGTGGCTTCGCTCACTATCACTGTCACAAGTGAGACCGTGATTTGAGTAGTTCACCCGGCCCACTTTGCCCCGTCGTTGAACACCATCTTTTAGAGTGTTCAACGACGGCGGCCACTGGGACGACTGAAGCTACTACGGATGCGGTTCGACTACAACAACTCTACTCTACCGACGTCTCATCTTAAACGCGGAGGAGTGTCGTGTCCGTACTCCGTATGCTAATTCCCCAGTGTGATCTCTATATATACCGTTGTTGTATACAAGAGGTGTTCTTGTGCCTGTCGTGCCAGTAAACCATCTACCGCTCCTGTCTACTCTCTCGGCTCCCGGCGCTAGGACATAACAGTTTGGAGGTATAGCGACGGAGCGACGGCAATCTTACTGATCAGCCGTCGTCTCCATCGAGCTATCACGTTTCTTCCCACTTGTCTAAATGGAGGCTAAGATGACCATAAATTTGAACTTAGGGGACGCGTTTCAAGAACCCATGCGCGCTCAGGTGGAATGAAAATTTCATTTCTCCATTTCTAGTTCATCTACGCTGAGACATTTCGTTTGCACTGAAACGCAGCTTTTCAATCTGAACTCGAATTTGCCATTTCCACACGCCCAAAACGTCGCGCTAGTTTGTCCAGGGCACTAGGTGGCTTCAGATGAAAAGGAAAGTCCAGTCGCGCGTTTATGCCCCTGAACCGCTAACCCCGCTTTTCTTACATTCTCTTCTTCCTAGTATCGCGCGTGTCGGGTATGCGGGTGTTACCTCGTCGGCGAGGGCGGTTCATTCTCCTGCTATCTGTTCGCTTCATGTGAGTTCAGAGAAATGCATCGTGTTGTTATGTGTACCTTAGGCTCCGTCATCTTCCTGGTTCATCGAAGCGCTCGGTCGCCTCTGCAGTGGTTCTACACCCAGTTCCTCAACGCGCAGTACCTCTACGACATGTCCACGCCCTCCGATCCGTCCGTTTGCGCCGACAAAACGCTCACCATCGGCGTCGCCACCCGATCTGAATCGTTCGACAAGATAAGCTCCATTCGACGCTCATGGGGCGCTGAACTGGTATGAGCGGACGCCGCTGTCCTAGCTACACATCATTTTAAGCCGGACAATGTCCTTATGCGATTCTTCGTCGGCCGAACTGAATCAGTGACGTACACGAGGGAGGAGAAGCGTCGTTTTGGCGACATTGTTTTTTACGGTCTGCCCGACGCGTACGACAAGCTACACTTGACGGCAAGTCAGTCTCATAGTAATTCGAACATAGGCATTTACTGTTCAAATTTGTGTTTATTCAGTGCATGGGATGATGCAGTGGCAACAGACGTTCTGCCCGCAGGCAGCCTTCTTGCTGAAGGCTCTTCAAGCCTGTTATGGACGGAACAAAGGCGATCTTCTGCTTCGTGAAACCTCCGATCAATGTGTACCGCGACCCAAGCAGCAAGTGGTACGTGCCGTGTTAAAAACAGGACGCCGACAATGTATGTTAAGGTACGTTCCACGAAAGCTCTTCGCGGACGACGTCTACCCGCCGTTCTGCGCCGGTCCGAGCTACCTGGTGAACAGCGACGCCGTGGCGGCTATCCTTTTCGGGACCCACTTTGTGAAGGTCTTCACCCCCGAAGACGCCCTCTACACGGGAGTCATCGCTGGCAAAATGGGCATCCAGCAGAAGATTTCACAAACCTGCGTTTTTCACAACGCTAAAATAGTAAGTTGTTAAAGCCTGTAGGATTATGGCTTTTTTATATGTGCGTGCTTTCAGCTACCGAACGTGACGAAGTGCGACGAGGCCGGCGTTCCGCTCTCATCGGCCGCGTACATTCACGACGGGGATCCGGCAGGGCTTCAGGCGGACACTCATTCGTTCATGAAGAACCGAACATGCGCCTAAGGATGTTGCTTGGTGATCCGAAAGGGCTTTCTTTGAGGTACGACACGACATTCTACCATGACATGTACTAGCAGTCATGATAGCGACGACTGATGATCGTTGTCTTTGTCACTATGGGCGTTTGTGCCCCCGAAAGCTTCGTCGATTTTTCTCTGATACCGTTAAATTTTTCATAACTACACGGCAGTGAGGTACCTAAAACCAGGACCAGGAAAAAAGTAACGTGTTGACAGTCGTCACCAGCGCACCGCGTAAACCTTCAGAACTTCCGATACCGGCTAGCTTCGACGTGCAGGCGCTACACACGTTGATCGGAGCTGACGGCAAAGTAATTCCGGGACACCACCGTCGCCGAAGGAACCGTTCGTATTGCCGTGCTACTTTATCGGCGGGTATCAGACATGGCCCAACACGGGTCCTGTAATGGTATGTCGCGTTCGCAAGCGTTTACTGATTCATTCAGTTACATCTATTCAGAACGTAGCTCGTGCGCGTTCGGCGCTGGCGACCTGCCAGTTTTGTACCGTCGGGGTGAGCTGATACCGCTAGCCTAAAGTCCCCTGCCTCAACGAGGAGCCGGCGGCATTCTTCTGCCTCTACGAGCGGGTTCGGCTCCGAGTCTTCGATCCTCTGCAGCAGAGTTTTCGCGGCTCGGCCTACGCGCGCCTTCCACAAGTGCAGTGCCACAATGGTGTTAAGAATCAGTGATGTGCATAATGTTTCTTACTAAGAGTGCTGGTGATTCTAACTTGGGCAGATCTTTGTTATGATAAAGGGACGGCGTTACATGCCGGAAAAGCAAATAGATCTGACAACGCGCCTTGAACCTGTAAGTATAATAATGCAAGCATTTGGAAATAGACTTGGCCCTGACGAAATACCTAGTAGGTAACCCTTTGTTTGGGTCCCGTTGTTTGGGTGCCCGGTCTTTTGGGTCCCGGCTGTAATTTCGAAAGGTCTTTTTGGGTCCTGTTATTTGGGTCCCGGTCTTTTGGGTCTCTTTGTTTGGGTCCCGGTCTTTTGGGTCCCGGTAACAAAATGCCCCAGCAGCTTAGGACACGTCACTATGCCATCTTCCTAGCTTAGGTTTAGGCTCAGTCTTGTGGTGGTTGCCCATTTTCAGGCTTAAGCTCAGACTTAGAAACAAATAAAATCTGCAACTTGCTAATATTTCCTGAGACCCAAAAGACCGGGACCCAAACAACGGGACCCAAAAGACCGGGATCCAAATAATGAGATCCATAAGACCGGGACCCAAAAGACTTTCCTGAATTTTACCTGGGACCCAAAAGATCGGGACCCAAACAACGGGACCCAAAAGACCGGGACCCAAACAGCGGGACCCAAACAACTAGTAGCCATCTAGCACCCTTATTAGGACAAACAATTTTGCAACGGTGATAATGCATTCTACGCTAGCTTACCCCTACTGTCCACCTAAAAGCTTGGAACGTCGAGTTGGGCGCTGAATGTTAAAGATTCTGAAGATGCTGTTTTGATTTCCTGTGACGACGCAAGTACAGTGATAAATGTTTAAGCATCTTCAACTGAAGAGCAAATACAGATACGAAATGCTTCTATTGTATACTGAACGATTGTCTCGCTATGTGCCGTCGAAGCGTTAAGAGAACGATGGCATTTGAAGGGCCTAGGCTGCTTAGGCCCTGCTAGCTTTGACGTGTACGGCGGTAAGCGGTGGCAACGTCGGACCTGGACGGCCGCTTTTGTAACCCTGAAAGAATCCTGGAAGTCAAGGGACCGACGGACGGCTCATTAGGTCTCAGTTATTCCACCTCCATTCAATTTTGTTTCTAGAGTAGCTTAATGCTGGTTTTTATGATAAGCTTTTGTGAGTCGTTAACAATATCTTTGTTACGACGCGTAGACAGTCGGTCTCAGGGCATGTCGCTGGGTCCTTGTGTAGCTGAGACCATCGCAACGCGTGCAACGAAATCCTACACATTTATGGCCGCTGCCGCGACGCTCCTCGCGAACGGGCTCGGCTGGCCGACAGTGATAGTGGTCGCTCTCCAACGAGTCGATTGTGAAGATGTCATGCTCTCTGTTACTTTCTCTTTCTTTCTCTATATCTTTCTTGTATTTTGTCATAACAAGTAACGTTATCCTTATTCCTGCCGGTTGGTTTCGGCTTGTTCGTGGACATCTGGTGGGGTAATAGCGTGCTGTAACCTACGCCAATTCAATGCCGTTGTTGTGTGCTCATAGAGAGAAATTCGTTACTTTTGGCCACGCCTATCGAGGAAAGTTATCGGTTAAGCCGACGTATAATCGCCAAAAAATTTTATTTTGAAATCCAATGAAAAAATGTAATTTTGACGCACGTGCCATGCACGCAATTTTGATGCAATTTGCGTCACGCACGACAATGCCTTCGATGACGTTCTGATTTATTCGAAGCAGACGCGCGTCATGTCAGGAAGGAAAAATACCTTCATGTTTAGTCATTCACAAAACATGTTATTTCGATTTTAAGACTGCCTTGACGTATTGGCATTTTAGGCCATCCGGCGAGCTTCATGGGCGGTGAAAACGTCGCGGTCGCTGCAAGCGAGCGGTCGACGTCCAAGTCGCGTCGTCTCTGCTTCTTCTGTGCGTTGGCGTTTTCTAGCGTCGTTCTTTTGGTCTTTCTGTTCGCGACGGATGAAGGCGACGAGTATGTCTCACATATTATGAAAAGTAAGTTCAGCCAGTGGTTGTACATTAAAGTATTTCCGAACAAGTTGAAGCTTCACAATAGTCGAAGTCATGGTTGCATTGATGCATACGTTTTGACCTTTCTGCTTTCAGTGGTCGGTCTCTCGCGCTCGCCTGAAGAACTTCACACGTACTCGTCGACGGAGCCTTGCGTGCTGCCGAAGCTGGACCCACTGGACGCAAGCATTCTGCCATACCTCAATCCGAGCTACGATCCCATGAAGAACTGCAAGCCAACATTTGTGCCTATGACCCGCGTCCGCAAAGGGAGGGTGGAAGTCGTGCCAGAGTTCGAATTCGCGAGGCACTTGACTGGCTGCGAGTTCAGGTTCGTCGACGAATTCCGTGCTTGCTAAGCCCCAGCTAACGTCCATCTACGCTGTAATGGGGTCGTTGTCAAACCATTACCGGAGGAATTTCGAAGCGCCGAGAGTGGCACCAAATAGTCAATCGTACTGTCGCTTGTAGATACTTGTAGGTACTCAGTGCGTGGGTGTGTTCGAAGCACTTTTTAAATATTTTCTACTCGAATAGCCCGCCGCAGGCGTCGTCAGAGAAAGTTTTAGGCTTCCTCTGCGAAAACTCGTCAAAGATTTGCTTTGGTCCCCACTTAGGAAACCGAACGGGGGGGGGGGGCACGTGCCCTCCCTTCCGCTACGCCCATGTTAAGCGGAGTCTCGCCAACACAGAAATTTCAATGAATTGTAACATGTACATATTTAAGGCACTTCTTGTTGATACACGTAAAAGCCACAAATGACCCATAAATATAGCGGAAATAGGAACGATATTTGCTTCTCTTCATTCGTTCGTTATACCTGTCCTCCTTTTCCTGTGCTTATAATTAACGATTGTAACGGCACACATGCTGTAATGCAACACATCGGGGCACTTAAAAGTAGATGGAGTAGAACGGGCCAGGACCCTTGCTAAACGGCGTTGACTCTTAGAGTTATCGGTCCTACCGCTGGTTAGCTCTCGTTTAGGTGCCATTACCCTCAAGGAGACTGGCAGTCACGCCTGGGAGAATGGCTGAACATTTCGCTCACGCCCGACTGCGACGTGATCGAAGTCCGCTGTCGCGACGCTTTCGGGAAGATCACGTACGAGTACGCCCACACTCAGATCTTCGCGAATCGGACCGGCGTCGTGGCGCCTTCACGGGTGCCTAAGAATGCTACCATCCGACCTCCAGACGTCCACATCATCATCTTCGACGCGGTCTCCTCCCCGCAGTTGATGCGATCGATGCCGAAATCGCTAAGTTTCCTCGAGGAGGAGCTGGGAGCCATAAACTTCCGCTATTTGAACAAGGTCGCGCACAACAGCCGCCCGAATGGCTACGCGATGTTCCTCGGTAGGTGCAATTTAAACAGACTTTTTAGGTTTGCTCTGAAGGCAACCCATCCGCCCATCACTAGCGCCTTTAATTGCTTTGAAACTAAAGATGGCAAAAGGCCTATTTTTAGGAAGACTGCACAATGCTTCCGGCGACACCGACGAGTGGGCGCTCTGCAAGAAGGCCTTGGACAACGAGCCCTTCATCGGCTTCGAGTATCAGCGACGTGGGTATAAGACGATGATGGCCGAGGACTGGGTCCAGGGCTGGAACTGGCCCAACTGCAAAGGATTCGAAAAGACGCACTTTGACCACTATATGAAGTTAGTTCCCTTCTTACGCTGATTTACATTACGTCAATGTTAAGACCCTTCCAACTGCTCTATGAAGGGTCCGAGGAGAGCAAGGCATTGCAAAAGAAGCTTTCGGACGATCAGTGCCGTGGTATGCACCTCTACCTCTTCGACTACTTCAAGGGCTTCCTGGACGCGTATGCGGATGAGCCGAAGTTCTCAATCATGTGGCCCGTGTACCTTGCCCACGACAACGTGAACGGGCTGTACCAAGTGGACGACATCTTCTTAAAAATGCTGAAGGACTATAAGTCGAAGGTAAGCTGCGCATAGATCCGTTCAAGTCTCTTCAGTTAGACAACAGCCGCGTTTAGCTCAACAACGCCTTCTTGTTCGTGATGGGCGACCACGGCATTCGCCACACCGGCATCCGCAGCACGAAGCAGGGCGAGATCGAGGACAACAACCCGGCACTCGTAGTGGCTGTGCCCGAACATCTGCGGAAGAACAAGCAGCTCGTGGCGAACCTGAAGGCGAATTCGAAGCAACTTGTCACGCACTACGACAACCACGCGACCTGGGTCAACATCGCGAGGGTACGTTGCTAAAAGTACCCTAGACCTAGAGGAGTTCTGTACACCATAGAGCGCATGCATCCGAAGGGCTTTTGCAGAAACCCGAATCGACCATTTGTTTCCAGGAATACAACAAAATGACGTCGGACTCGCCGTTCGATCGCCTCGACACCTCTACGTGGAACGTCACTCTGCTGGGCGAGAGCTACCTTTATCCGTTCAACTTGTCGAAACCGCGAAACTGCGCCAACCTTCGAGTGTACTCCGGCTACTGCATGTGCCAGAATAAAGCCAAAGTACGATAACATTTGGCGTCCCTTGCGATGACCATGACTAATATTCGCTATCCTTTAAACGACTCCGATTCAGAACGTCACCGTCAAGAAGCAGCCGTTAGCGAGGCGGATAGCGACGTTCCTCGTCGGCCACATTAACGACTTTCTGCAAACGAAGAAGATTCTGGACGTCTGCAAAGAACTCGTTGTCCATCCTAACAGAACCGTGGAGCTCCTTAACCTCAACGCCGACGAAGGCATGCATCGCGTCACGTTCCGGACGCTGCCAAATGACGGGAAGTACGAGGCGCACGTGAGGGTAAGCGACAGAAGGGTCTAAGAATCCCGTGAAATACTTCGCCCTGCTCCTTGTTCCCTTGCTGAGCGGGTCATTAACCAGCTGAACAGATTCTTCCTTGCATATCCACCCTGCTTATCATCCTGGTGGCCTTAGAAAGTTCATGCCGTACCAGACCCCAAACGGAAACCTACCCCGTCAAGCTTTGCTGAGCTTTTCCATCTTCAGTGTTTTGAGTTCAAGAATGGTTTTGCAGGTCTCCCATGAGGACAACGTCGGCGGAGCGGAGGCGTACTCGATCGTTACGAACAAGATCACTCGCCTGGATTCGTACGAAGCGCAGGTGAAGTGCACGAAAGACTACGAAGCGAGGCCTTTCTGCCACTGCCGGACCCTCCTCAAGAGCTAGTATTGTGAGTCGCTTCTTTCAAGTTATTTGCTTTCACCGGTTGCTTTCCATTCATGTCGGCCTGGCTTTGCCTTGTCTTTCCACATGCGGTTGCCTCTGCCCTACCCCTTTCTCCACTTCTCTCTAGCGACACCTGCTTACTCGAATTCTAGTAGATTCGTTGTTGCTGAAAGTCCCACTTAGTCAATACCTGGTCGTCCGACGGGTGCGTCACTCTGGTCGAACTGTCGTTATTGGCCGTTATTATTGGCTGTCTTGAGTAAACGCTCTTGCGCGAACAAAGCTCCCTTGGAAATGGTGCCATGCTACCATGCCAGATTAGATCGTTCAAATTAGCTCTACTTGATGACAACGATCAAGCGGACCGCCATGCGCGACCGCTTTAAGTCAACGACTACGATGAATGTTTCTGTACTGAGTTAAAGGCCATTGAGAAAAAGTTTATAGATTCGGTCAAACTGTGCAAGGATTTTAGGCCGGACAACGCACGTAAAGCCAAGTTCACAAGGCGACAGATAAATCCGAGGATGGGGAAGGTTCCACACTTTTTCCTTGGTCCCATACAATAACCGAGAAGAGTCTGTCTATGCGTCTGTATGTAGGGCATGCTGTAACGTTTTTTCAAGACTATGTTTCCACGTCTGTCGCGGCACAGATTGTCCGTGCTTGGGGTTGTTGATTGCGCTGATTAACAAGAACCATGCTCGTAATCGACACGCTTTCCGAGGCCTGTTCCAAGTAACTTTTGGGATCTACACATTTTACGCAAAAGACTACAACGGGACTAAGTGACTGTGTCACTGAACAGCGCGGCCTTAGGGTTAGTAGAGAGATTGCACAGTTCCATTGTTTCCACTTGTCGGCAGCGCTGATGATGATTGTTACATGTTTTGTCTCCCGCCAGAAGAATGAATTCGATATTTACAGGGCGCGACAGAAAGGCTACGTTTTCGCATACATTAGCCGGGATTCCATCAACGTAAAGGGTCCTAAGCGTTTCCTGTTCGTTGCTGACGAACGCATTCCCACCGAGCGGCTTCCTTGAAGTAGCGCCTCGTTTGCCCAGTAATACATCACCGTACGTACCATCGTTCATGTACATTGCGTGTCGGGTACGGCGCCACATGCTTGCCCAGAGACTGCGTCTGCCGTGCTACACGTTACTCTTCCGACGGATAAATTAGAGAAAATACGGTTATGGGGACAATCAACTCAGCGGGCAGAAGTCCGCGACAAAAGAATGCCGTAATTCTCCTAGGTAATTTTAGCCCACGCGGTGGAATTTGGAAATTTCTTAAATTTGGAATGGCCAAAACCGCATTGTTTAGCTGAGAGATGTGGGTGGGGGTCAAAGGTCTGGAATGGGTCGACTTTTATGAGAAGTACGATGTCTTGCGTTGGACCAAGCTATTTTGCAAAATTAAGTATCGTCTTTCATCCAATCTTGGCATTCCCCTCACTTTTGTCCTCTTCCTACAAGAGTGGCTTAACTTTGAACAACGAAGACTCCGACCGCTCCGAGTACCCTTAGGAGCTATGATTGGTCTTAACCATTATTTAGTTCACTCATTCCTTTCTTCGTCCAGAGATGGAACTTAAGCGGTATGGGCAGTGGCAGCTCTCCCACGTCCAAGAGAAGACCGACCGGCTGCTTCTCGAAGAGACACTGCCTTGTCGGTAGGGACACCGACCGAGCCGATGTGCTCGCAAAGAGCATATAGCTGCAGCAGGGTAAATTCAACCAGCCCTCGCCGTAAGAGATTTTATCTTATGGCAGTTCGGTCCGCTCCACCTGCGAGTCAGTTTTATTTTCCTTCCACGATAACTGATGGTAGTAACTGCATAGCCAGCTTGTCGTTGTCGCGGCCAATGCGTTTTCCATGCATAGCTACTCTACATTGGTGCTTACGTGTAGGACCTTCTGGCATGGCGATCTTATAACTACCGCGGAAAAGCGTCGCGTGCATTCCTCTGTTACCGTTCTATGCCAGTCATCATTCTACTACTCGGCGAAGTCACTACTCTGTTATTGTTTAGCCTCTACGAGCCTCGGCAGACGTCAATGCTCTACTGGCGTCGACCGTTTCGCCTTTGGATTCTCACAGCCACGGTGCTGCTAGTTCTCGTTATCGTCTCTGTTGTCGTCCATGTGCCCATAACCATCGAGTGGTCCGCTCGAGACAAGAACGGTAAGTTTGCCAGTAAATGGACGTATTGGTATACGGGTGCTTCCAAAGCTTCATTCCCTTAAAGTTCGATGAAAGTGCTCTTTCAGAGTACAAGATTGCGGTAGCGGTGGTAATCAATAAGCCAGGCCAGCTGGAGGACTACCGACTTGCGCACGACAGCGTGAAATGCTACTGCGACCATCATCAATATCCATTCTATCTAATCGTTCTGGAAGGCAACGGAACACTCGCGTCGGCATGCCCTCAAGAAGACGTAAGATGCATTTTACGCAGGCAAATGCCTTGGTGAAACCTAAGGCGATTCCTCCGACCTTGCCTCAACCGCCCTCTTAGCTGGTTTTAGTTCATGTTCCGTCGGCATTGCGTCGTGGCTCACTTGCTCGAGCGCCATCAGCAGGACATCGAATGGCTTCTCTTCCTCGACGCTGATATGGGGGTCATAAACCCGAACCACACGATCGAAGAATTCGTCAATCGCTCCTTTGAGATGATCTTCTACGAACGAAGTTTCAACGACGAAATCATGGCGGGCAGCTATATTGCGAGGTATTCACGGCGTCCATACAGGAGTAGTTGTAGAAACATGCGTTTCAGGAACACAGCGTATGCGCGGTCGTTCCTCATGGACTGGGCCAACTNTCCAAGATTGCGGTAGCGGTGGTAATCGATAAGCCCGGCCAGCTGGAGGACTACCGACTTGCGCACGACAGCGTGAAATGCTACTGCGACCACCACCAATATCCATTCTATCTAATCGTTCTGGAAGGCAACGGAACACTCGCGTCAGCGTGCCCTCAAGAAGACGTAAGATGCTCGTTGCCCCGGCGAACGCCTTGATGAAGTCCAAAGCGATTCATCCGACCTTGTCTCAACCGCCCTCTTAGCTGGTTTCAGTTCATGTTCCGTCGGCATTGCGTCGTGGCTCACTTTCTCGAGCGCCATCAGCAGGACATCGAGTGGCTTCTCTTCCTCGACGCTGATATGGGTGTCATAAACCCGAACCATACGATCGAAGAATTCGTCAATGGGTCCTTTGATATGATCTTCTACGAGCGAAGTTTCAACGACGAAATCATGGCAGGCAGCTACATTGCAAGGTATGCACGACGTCTATACAGGAGTAGTTGTAGAAAAATGTGTTTAAGGAACACGGCGTATGCCCGCTCGTTCCTCATGGACTGGGCACACTACTACTACAAGACCCCGCAGAGCTTTCATGGCACCGACAACGGCGCGATCCATGTAAGTCGCTTCCCGGCTGAGTTTCGCCAAAGTGCCAAAGTTTTCAGAGCCTCTTCCTCGATAAGTTCTGCGCCGGGTGTTCGCTGAAAGCTGCGGAATGTCTAAAAATCTGGGCGGGTTCGAAGTGCGTCCTGGGAGGAGACGGACATTCTGATAACTGCTTCTTGTAGGAATTACGGCGACCTCTCTCTATACACCTCCTGTGTGAGAGCTGTGCTAGGCCTTCGGAACAACTTCGATGACAAGGTCCTGCTGCGCACCGGGTACGCGAACGGTGGCTACTGGGCACGTGACGGATGGTTGACCGGCTCCGAATGGGCACCAAGTGACTTCATCCTTCACGGATGGCAAATGCAGTAAGCATTTTTCGTATTGGCCACTTGCAGAGGCATGCATTTCACTTTAGCAAACTTGACTGGCCGAGAACCAACTTCGCATGGTGGCAGACGCCGTTCACTAAGCATGACTTCGACTTCCCGAAATGCACCACCGACGCCGCCTACGAAAACTGGTCTTACAACGGCACGTTCATGCGCGACGACCGCCACATTCACGCAGCTATGGAGAAGATCTCGAGAAAAACTTTTCTGGAGCATCTCAAGCGCCTCGAGCGCCTAGCGTAGTAGCTAATGCCCAGCGTAGTTGAGTGAAAGCCGCTTGGTTATGAGCTAGTTAGGACTGTCTAGTTTCTCTTATCGGTCTATTTATGCTTCGCCCTATTTTTGGTGCATGATTCTATTCCTGTAGCTGGCACAATGGTCTTTAACCTTATTAAGTCGTTCTGAAGCTCGTTGTTACCAGTGCTCCGCTTTTCTCTCGGGTCGATGCATATCCAGCTTCTTGGTCTACAGGGTCGTCCTCCACATAATCAATGAACTCGTTGTGTTTTTTTTTTGTTTTTATATTTATGGATTATCGCGGTGAGCATTTCGGTTTCCACAAATACAACGTAGGTTGGGCTGTACGCTCTCTAGGTTACACGCAGTATGAGGGTTAGAGGCACGGTTAAGTTTCGAAAAACGGAGGGTCCGATATGCAGAACAAGAGAAGACCGACGGTCGGCTTCTCAAAGAGACACTGCCGTACGCTGGAAGACGAGACGAGCCGATTGGCTTGCAAACAGCACGTAGCGGCAATAGGGCGAATTCAACCGTGCCACGCTGTGAATATTTTTTTCTGCTGCAACTCGGTCCGCTCGACACGTGGCTTGTGATGCTTTATGCAGCGGTCGATCGAACTCCATCCAGTATGTTCGGTCGCCATAATCAGTCGTCACGATAGTAACTGCACGGGCCTGCTTGCGGTTGTCGTAGACAATGAGCTTACCATCAAGACTCACATGTGCCTTAATGTTCACTCACACACACGAGCTTCGAGCATGGGCAAGCTTTTGAGTACAACGAAACCTTAGTCTACTTTTTCCGTATCGTTAAGTTTTACCGGGTACCGCTATTGCCTGAACGTAGGAGTCGAGCAAACCGATTAATGTATGCAATGCAATGCTTAAATGCATTGATCGGGCTTCCATTTGAGCTATGACGTGGCGCCCCACAAGTACGTACTTTCAAACATTCCCCTTTTAGGGATGCCGCCATGAGCCTTATGGGGTACAATTGTGTTTTCTGTTATTGACAGCTTAGGGCTTTCAGTTTAGCCAGGACGCAATAGCCTATCAAAAATCGTCGTTTTGTCGACCTTTTTGGACGGAGGAAGTAAGGGGTTCTAAAGTTTTTCCAAATATGTACAATTTCGTACAATTCTTTTCTACATCTTGATTCCAACGCATGGACACTCGATCTCAGCGCGTCTCGCTGGTCCGTGTGCAGTTGCGACCATCGCACCTCACGCGGCAAGATGCTACGCATTTAAGTCCGCTGCATGCCTTAACGCTCCTTGCTCTTGCGAACGGCCTCTGCTATCTCGAATGTGCCTAGTGAAGATGCTATGATCTCTCGTACGTACTGCTTCCTTTTCTGTTGCGTTGGCAAGTAACGCTCACTTATTCCCATGTCCGGAAAAAATACTTCCTTGTTCTTTTTCATTCGCAAAGAACATGCTACTTCGAATAACCTTCGCACAAAATTTACTTCATTGCTTTATTTATTTTCGACCTCAACTGTTCTGACTTACTGACATTATAGGTCGGCCTGCGAGGTTCATGCGCGGTGAATACGTCCCGGTCGCTGAAAGCGTTCGGCTGACCTCCAAGGCGCGCCGTCTCTGCTTCTGTTGTGTGCTGGCATTGTCCAGCGTCGTTCTTTTGGGCTTTCTGTTCGCCACGAAGGAAGGCGACGAGTATGCCTTGCATATTATGAAAAGTAAGTCAGCCATTGAATGGACATTCAAGTCAAACTGGCCATGACAGCGGCTCATAGAGTCACACATGAATGTCTAGCATGTGGCAACTCAACTTTTCGGGACTCTAACCATCATATGATAGCCTTTTTGCGACTGTTGGCGTGCGCGAAACATGTTTCCGATGGTCTATGAAAGAGCATACCGCAGTAACAGAAAGAGCGCGCGAATCTGCAAAGTTTGTCACAGCTGCTAAGCTTTCTGATCAACTCCGATTTCAGCTGCATACGTTTGACCTTTGTCCTTTCAGTGATCGGCCTCTCGCGCTCGCCTGAAGAACTTGGAACGTACTCGTCGCTAGAGCGCTGCGTGCTGCCGAAGCTGGACCCACTGGACGCAAGCATTCTGCCATACCTCAATCCGAACTACGACCCCATGAGGAACTGCAAGCCGACATTTGTGCCTATGACCCGCGTCCGCAACGGAAGAGTGGAAGTCGTTCCAGAGCTCGAATCCGCGAGGAACTTGACTGACTGCGAATTCAGGTTCGTTGAGGCCGTGCTCGCTGAGGCCGGGCATACGTCCATCTACTTGGTAGCGGTGCACATTATCAACCATTATCGGATGGATTCCGAAGAGCCGAGTGTTCCACCAATTTTGGCAACCACGCTAGTCGCCTGCTTGCGCCTGCGGGGCGTTAAAAGTAGATGAGTTGGGACTGGTCAAGGATCGTTCCTAAATCACCTTGACTCTTACATTCTTACCGCATGCAGATTAACGCTCGTTTAGGTGCCACTACCCTCAAGGAGACTACAAGTCGCGCCTGGGAGAATGGCTGAACATTTCGCTCACGCCCGACTGCGACGTGTTCGAAGTCCACTGTCGCGACGGTTCTGGGAACACCACGTACGAGTACGTCCACACGCAGATCTTCACGAACCGGACAGGCGTCGTGACGCGTCACGGGTGCCTAAGAATGCTACCATCCGACCTCCAGACGTTCACATCATCATCTTCGACGCGGTCTCCTCCCCGCAGTTGATGCGATCGATGTCGAAATCGCTACGTTTCCTTGGGGAGGAGCTGGGAGCCATAAACTTCCGCTATTTGAACAAGGTCGGGCTCAACAGCCGTCCAAATGCCTACACGATGCTCTTCGGCAAGTTCAAATAGACCTTTTAGGCTTGTTTTGAGGCATTCGTTCCTACCTTCGCTAGCGCCATTTTTGCTTGAAACTCACGATTAGACAAAGTCTACTTTAGGACGACTGCACGATGCTTCCAGTGATCCCGACGATTGGGCTGTCTGCAAGAAGGCCTTGGACAACGAGCCCTTCATCGGCTTTGAGTACCAGCGCCGTGGATATAAGACGATGATGGCTGAGGACAACTCTTTCGGCAGCGCTCTGAACTGGCCCAACTGCACGGGATTTGAGAAGACGCACTTTAACCACTACATGCGGTTAGTTGCCTTCTCAGACTAATTCCCATTGCGTAAAAGTTAAGGCCCTTTCAACTGCTCTATGAAGATTCCAAGGAGAAGGACGCATGGAAAAGGAAGCTATTCGACGATCAGTGCCGTGGTAAGCACCTCTACCTTTTCGACTACTTCAAGGACTTCTTGGACGCATACGCTGATAAGCCGAAGTTCTCAATCATATGGCCTGTGAACCTTGCCCACAATGAGGTGAATGGGCTGTACCCAGTAGACGACATCTTCTTAAAGATGTTGAAGGACTACAAGTCGAAGGTAAGCCGCGCACAGATCCGTTCGAGCCTTCACCAAGTGAACAAAAGCCGCATTTAGCTGAACAACGCCTTCTTGTTCGTGATGGGCGACCACGGCTTACGCTATACTGGCATCCGCACCACGAAGCAGGGCGAGATCGAGGAGAACAACCCGGCACTCGTAATGACTGTGCCCGAACATCTGCGGAAGAACAAGCAGCTCATGGCGAACTTGAAGGCGAACTCGAGGCAACTTACGACGCACTATGACAACCACGCAACCTGGGTCAACATCGCGAGAGTACGTTGTTAAAAATTGTATTTGCTTGAGGCACCTAGAGCGACTTGCTCACCATTAAGTGCCGAAATCATTAGGACTTTTGGTCGTATTATGTATGCCAGTTCCATAAGCACGAGAAGCTTTTTGGCGAATCACCTGTTTTCCAGGAATGTGACAGAATGACGTCGGACACGCCGTTCGATCGCCTCAACACCTCTACGTGGAACGTCACTCTGCTGGGCGCGAGCTACCTCTATCCGTTCAACATGTCGAAACCGCGAAACTGCGCCAATCTTCGAGTGTACTCCGGCTACTGCATATGCCAGAATCAAGCCAAGGTACATTAATATTCGCTATCCTTTAAACGAGTCCGATCTAGAATATCACCGTGGAGAAGCAGCCGTTAGCGAGGCGGATAGCGACATTCCTCGTCGGCCACATTAACGACTTTCTGCAAACCAAGAAGGCGCTGGACATCTGCAAGGAACTCGTCATGCATCCTAACAGAACCGTGGAGCTACTTAAGCTCGACGCCGACGTAGGCATGTACCGCGTCACGTTCAGGACGCTGCCCAATGACGGGAAGTATGACGCGAGCGTGAAGGTACGCTATAGAATGGTTACGAATTCTTAGCTTCGACCTGTTGAGCATGATGAGCTGGTCATTACCCAACTGAACAGCTTCTTCCTTTCATGCGTTGGTCATCGTCCTGATGTGTCATCACCACGTTCGGATTAGAAAGTTCGGAGCGTACCGGACCCGAACGCAAAACTTGCCCTCAAGCTTCGCCTGTTTTACGATATATGTTTTTCATGCCAAGTAGTTATGCCAAACAATGTGCACCCGTATTGCAGGTCTCCCATGAGGGCAACGTCGGCGGAGCGGAGGCGTACTCGATCGTCACGAACAAGATCACTCGCTTAGATTCGTACGAAGCGCAGGTGAAGTGCACGAAAGACTACGAAGCGAGGCCTTTCTGCCACTGCCGGACCCTGCTCAAGAGCTAGTATTCAGGATCGTGTGCAAGCGGCCTTTCTCTCTCTCTCGCTCACTTAAGTTTTCCGTCATTTTTGTGCGCACCTGAAATGCACTCTATGTTCTGCTTGAGCCCCGTAATAAAGGCTGCTTTTTTCTAGTAGTTTACCCTCTTTGAGACTGTGAGATTTTTGAAACTCGAGACTTTATCGACGCGCAGACCGACAACAGGGGAGTTCAAGCAAAAAAAGCAAAATATCGGGACGTTTTGCATATAGTTAAGACGGCTTTCAGAAATATAAAGATCCGTTTAGGAGGATAACAGCGGTCCAATTACCAAAATGGACCCACATGTCCTTGGTGCTACAAAAAAAGTTTGATACAGGAGCGAGTATTGACTCCATTCGAACTGCAAGGGACTACTCATCACCGCTAAGGGCGAAATAGCCATGTTATGCTGCGTACTGAACGAAAATAGGTATGCGAACATAAAAATTGCTACCCCAAAAAGGATACAAGGACTGGGCTTTCCCACGACAAAGAGAAGACCGGCTTCCCAAAGAGACACTGCCTCGTCCGCGTCACACCGGCCGAGCCGAGGAGCGTGCAATGTCACGCCGTAACAGATTTTATCGTTTGCAGCGGGTACAATCTGCTGCAGCTCGGTCTGCTCGAAAACGCGTCTGTGGCGCTATATTGCAGCGAACGGTCGTGGCCTATCCAAACGGGTACGGCCGCCGTATCCAGCAGTCATGCTAGCGAGTGCACTGCCTGCGGGCGTGTTGTAGTTGTTACTGAGTTTACTTACATCAAAAGTCGTGTCTTGATGTTTACGCGCATGACCTTCCGCTGAACGATATGTTAGGTGCTCCGGAAGGTTTTCTCTACATTTCTCTGTTACGTTAATTTTTTTATTACGTGGGATTGTAGCTTACTTAGTGTACTTATATGGGTACAATACCAATCTCAGGATAAAACATATCCAGCTCCCGATGGTGTGCCTAATTTCGAGCGTGTGCGGTCCCAGATTCCTTAAATTAAACGCTGCAATTTACAGCCCATCTGCGTCGACGCAATGCGGCGCACCACCAGAAGGCGTCTTTATGGCACTCTCGTTAGCGTCGCAATCATCGTCTTGATAGTGTGCGTGGCGATGCAGAAGCCTCGGCAGTTGACACTCCAATATCGCGGCCGGAAAGCATCGGCCAGTCAAATACGAACGGTCACGGAGCATCTTCCGTACTTTCACGATTCTGTCAACTGTGATGCCGTCTTCGCTAACGATTCATCGGAAATCGACCGAGCTCGACAGTGGCGCTTCGATGGTGACGCTTTCTGGGCACGGACCGTCTCGACTGAACAAGGATACACGTTAGTCGTGGACGCTTCTTGTCCCGTTGTTAGGTCCTTCTACCTAGGTGCCGCTCTATTCGCGAGACATTCGGCTTCTTTGACCGTGCGCTTTCCGAAGAGGAGCGTCTGTTTCCGATCGCATACGGCCTCCTGGTGCACGCCGAGGCGACGCAAGTGTACTTCCTCTTGAGCAGCATCTACCAGCCGCAGAACGCCTACTGCATCGCTGTGGACGGCAAGAGCGCCGCAGCGTTTAAGCGTCGCATGGCACTCCTTGCGGATTGCTTTCCCAACATCGACGTTCTGGTAAGTGACCTAGTGGGATCCGTTAATCCCAGACTCTCTAACTTTGCAGGTCGAAATGCCCTCGACCAACCTCCTTGGAAGAGCTTGATTATTAAATATCGCGGACTAATTAGAACCCTTTTAGTTCATAGGTGGCGTTCAGTGGGGCAGCTACGAGATCGTTCGCGGAGTCTTCGACTGCTTGCGTCACCTGACTGCACTCCACCATGAATGGAGGTACTATCAGGTGCGCTTTGAGCCGTCGGAATAGCGTGTTTTGTCCTCTCGGCTTTAGTATCGAAGCGGTGTGGACGTTCCGCTGAAGACGAATCTCGAGATGGTACGCATTTTTAAGCAGCTGAACGGATCCTCCAACGTGCTCATTGATCGCGCCCTAAACCATTTATTAGAACCGCGAACGCAGTCCGTGCTTAAGGTATTCTGGCTTAAGTATATCCCTCTTTATAGATTTTTAGGACAAAAGTATCAAACCACCACTGCCCGTTTGGTCTTCGAGCATGTCGGCACTGTTCAGTCGTGAGGCGGCCAATGCCATGGTGCACAGCGAGAAAGTTCGGGAGCATCTCGAGTTCATCAAGCGACTCGACGTTCCCGACGAGAAGCTCTGGGGGTCGATTCTCGGCAACCCGAAGGGTAGGATTCGACAGTGATGGCTATGGCTAACACAACGTGCAAACTGTTTAGCACTGCCGATACCGGGTGGCTTTGATGCGCAGTCGCTGTACACGCTGATCGGAGATGACGGCAATGTAATGCCCGGACTGGCACTTGAGACGACGCCACCGTCACCGGAGGAACCGTTCGCATTGCCGCACTATTTTATCGGCTGGTACGCCACGTGGTCTCACACAGGGCCTTGTAATGGTATGTCCAGGGATCTAAGCTTTACTTTTTTTCATCGGTTATATGTCACTATGGTATTCGCTTGTCCTAACATAGCTTCACATGATACCAGGCGATTATAGGTCGCTATTTGATGGGCTCCTGCGTGTTCGGCGTCCGAGACCTGCCAGTGCTGTACCGTCGGGGAGAGTTGATGGCTCACAAGTTCTACCTTGACACCGAGCCGGCCGCGTTCTTCTGTCTCTACGAGCGGGTTCGGCTCCGAGCCTTCGATCCTCTGCAGCAGCGTTTCCGCGGCTCGGCCTACGCGCGCCTTCCACAAGTACAGCTCCACAATGGTGTGCGAAACGATGATGTACATAATGTGTTTTACTGAGAGTACTTGTGATTCGTACTTAGTCAGATCTTTGCTATGATAAAGAGACGGCGTTACACGCTTCAGGAGTAAACATGTCTGCTGTGCGACTTGGTTCTGTGGGCAGCAATAACAATTTCAAATCTTATCCAGTTTTTTTTAGTTGTTTAAGCAAGAGTGTCCCTCTCAACAAACTGTACGACTTCGTCCCCATTCTAGCTTTGAGAAAACTGTTTGTCCCTTAATTTGAAGAATGAAGACTCCGTCCGCTCCGAGTTCTCTGAGGAGCCTCAACTGTGTATTAAGAATTCGTTAGCTACCTCATCGCTTTCTTCGCACAGAGACTAAAATCAAGCGGTATATTTAGCGGCGGTTTACCACGACAAAGAGAAGAGCGACGGGCGGCTTCACAAAGAGGCTCGGCCTTGTCCGCGGGGACACTGGCCGGCCGATGCGCTTGCAGACAGCATATATAACGTGCAGTAGGGCGAATTCAGTCATCCCATGCTGTAACGGATTTTATCTGATGCACCTTGGACGGCCTGCTGCAGGGCCGTTTGACACGTGAGTCTGTGAAGTTTTATGCAGCGGACGGTCGAGAAATGTAGCGGAGGCTCTGTCGCCGTAACCAGTAGTCATATGTACGGCTGCCCAGCGCGGTTGTGGTTGCCATTGCCACTGAGTATGCCATGCATAGCCACGCAGGTATTGATGTTTGCGCATAGGATCTTCCGGAATGGACGAGCTTTTTTAGGTACTTTGCGAACAGTAAAAAACTATACTCCGTTCAGTGCGGTTTTTCTCTTTTTGAAACGGAGTACAGAACGGCAAACGGCGCCGCTTTCCCTTCCGCAGAATGCCCATACATAACGTTTTGATCAAAGGATTTTGCCATTCGTCTGTTAGTCATTTCCACTAAACTTTAAGCTGGGCTTCATGGCGGATCGGCTGCGACAAATTCTCGCCACTGCAGCTGCTGCCACGTTGTGCTACGTCGTCCTCTACGCGTCGCTCTCCGTCAATACCAACCTGTCTTTCCCCTCTAGCGCGACGGAGTATCATGTAAGTTCGCGTATCGCGTCATCCCCGTCTCGATTGTCAAACGTGCTTAGGCGGCTCGTTTAGGATGCGCTGCTCGTGGACGAGAGATGTCTGCGCAACATTCTTCGCAACGCAAGCTGCGACGTGCCCGTAAGGCTAGCCGTTGGACGGCAACAAGCCAGCAACCTGACCGCAACTGGGATCATCACATTCGCGGACTTCGAGGACGACCGCTCCAAGGACTACCTCATCTTTACCGTCAACGACTATCTTCTCTCGCCGGAGGAGCACAAGCGGGCAGTCGTTCGGTAAGCGTCAGTCCAGTCATTTTCGATGAAACGTTTTTTCGTCCGTCGCTTAGCTGCGTGCTTTAGGTACAACACGACGAAGCGTCGCGTGACGCTCAGCAGCGGGCATTACCTCGACGCGCTCGTGCCGACCTCCATACCGACCTTCCTGAGGCGGTGGCGGCGCGGACGGTTCCTGCAATGCAAGCCAGTGCTCACCCGAGCATCGAATGTGCGACGAGTCATTCCGCTCAGCTTCGTCAAGACGGTGGCCGCCTTCCGCGACTTCTGTGACGAGCACAACGTCACGTGCTTCCTCTGCAGCGGATCGTTGCTCGGTGAGATTCTCGTGCACCGTTCTGTGACTGACTGCACGTTTAGGCTGGTACCGCGAGTGCTCCATTGTTCCCCACACGCTGGACTTCGACTTTGCCATATTCTCGAGGGAACACACCGAGCAGTTCCTGCAGGCGTTCGTCGACTCAAAGGTGTTCCGTCTCAAGCAGATCATCGGCCGACTGAACGATTCCCTGGAGCTCAAAGTCCATGTGGATGAACACGCCATCGACCTCTTCTACCTCTACGAGGACGCTCGCCGCGGAGGCGAGTACATTCCCGGAATGATCCGCGAGAGGCGGCAGCAGATTCGATGGTACCAGCCCAAGACCGAAGGCATCTGCGCCGGCGACCTGCTCGGCAAGCTCGTTCACGTCCCGTGCAACCCCATCGACATGCTTACGGTGAGTGATTGGACTTGCCTGAGAGGGAGACGGTGCCTATTCCGATCACTTGGGCCCATACTGATTACCAACCTGGTATTTAGGCCTCGTACGGCGACCGCTGGTTCGAAGACCATCCGACGTCCTCATTCGATTGGTTGCACTCGCCGAAGAACGTCGAATTCGCAGAAATCTACTCGTCCGCCGAATGGCCTTCGGTATTTCGAGAATATTAACATTAGTCTGTATTTCACCGCACAGGATTTGTGCCCTTTCAACTCTTGTTTATTTGCACGATGCTTAGTGGTTAGAATGTACATCGGAAATAAAGGGATTTAAACCTTTTCCGGAACTGTTCCTGGTAATGAGATTGGTAAGCGAACTGGGCCACTGATAACGTGATGGTCGGGCGGAGCTAAACAAGGGTAAAAGGCCTACTCCCCAGACCTAAACCCAAGAGTGGACGGTATCGTTCTCGAGTCCAGGTGAGGTCACGCATGAACTTGAATCACGACAAGGTCGCAATGCTATCGAATTTCTTCACGCCGCTAACGAAGCAAGGTCTTGTTCGGTGCAGTCAAGGCTTCGGCCGGCCAAGTATTTCAGACGGACAACGTTCTTGACGCAGAATGTGGCCGAGTCGCCCTTCTTCCGCAGCACTTGTCGCCAACCCGTTGCGTGACGTTGCGGCGATTCTGATTCTCCAATAGGCATTTAAATAAATCTGCACTTATCACGTGGAAGCAGGCAACCTGAGGCGGACTGCATAGGTAGGGCGTCCAGAAGTTACGTGGTAATCACGACGCACTTATTACATCCGCTCCGCCGTGTCAGCCCTTAATTAGAACCTCTGACCTTCTGATGTTAGCGGAATTTTTTCTGACGGTATCAAGCTATGGCTCACGCTTCATAGCGCTTGTCAACTCAGAAAGCTAACACAAACCTTCGTCACCTGCCTAACCGCGGTGATGAAGCGCATGACCTCTGTCTACTAATAAGGCAAGCGGAGCGGTCCCGTATTGCGCCACCGCATATGGTGGCTGACTAGGATGAGTGCTTCTGCAATGAGTTAAAGGCCATGGCGAAAAGTATGTAAATGCTCTCACTCAGGCACAGTCAAAATGTTGTGAAGTACTTGAATGATTCGAATAGGTCAAAATGAACGGAGACTATTCATAGAGCGCGACTGCCGTACCGTACTACGGCCCGTACCGTATCCCGTACCGTACTCTACGGTACGGAGTACGGTACGGGGGTTCACGCTCAGTACGGAACACGGTACGGCATGACTTTCTGGCTAAAAATGCACTAGTACGGGCCGTAGTACGGTTTTAATATGGGCCGTACAGTATTCCGTACCGTACTCTACGGTACGGAGTACGGTACGGGAGGGGTCAGTACGGTACGGAGTACGGTACGGGGAGGGTAAGTCGCGCCCTAACTATTCATAGCAATGCAAGGATCTTATGCCGGTCGACGCATGTAATGACAAACTCACAATGCACCAGCCTTGTACGACGACGGGTGAGTCCAAGTATTTTGTCGACTGTGAATGACCCCGAGTCATTGGGTGGGCGTCCTCGGAGTCACGATCATCTGTTCGCTTGTTGAGCCACAACATTATGAACGAGTTACGGCCATAGGTTTGGCCGAATTTCGAGAAGATATGTTCTCTAATTTTCACCCCGCGGACCGGATGGCCCTTTGTGCACTTTCGAACTCTTGTTTTATTTGATGCTTAGATTGTACGAATGTACATAAGAAAGTGTCTTTCTGGTAATCATATAAGTAATTCATATAGGTAAGCAAATTTGATCACTGACAGCGTCCATGAATGCCTGATGATAGGGCGAAGGGGGTGATTTGCTTGATCACAGAGCTCAATTGTCACAACCACTAGCTCAAAGAGGTAGAAGCTCTAAATCCCAGACCCAGATCCGCAACACTTGTTAACTGGCCTTTAACTTGGTTTCCATCCCGGTTTTCAACTAGTTCTGGTACCGTAAAAGCTCTAATAGAAGCCGATCGGCTTCTAATTTTCGATGGTCAAATTTTGAAGGCCTTAGTGCAAAGTGCCACGGGTACCTGTGGTTTTGGCCGTGAAAAAATTGATTTTGTATGTTAAAATAGGACACCGTAACTATGCGAGATATGTCTAAATACACCTTTTAAAACATATCTCCCGTCAGGGGGATCGGTCGGTTTGGCACATGTTTGTTTTGGCACTGTTACGTTTTGGCACTGGACGTTTTGGCACTGGATGTTTTGGCACTGTAACGTTTTGGCATCGTAACGTTTTGGCACTGTAATTTTTTGGCATCGTAACGTTTTGGCACTGTAACGTTTTGGCACTGATAAGCTTGCATAAGCACCCAGGGTCCCACTGTCGAAGGTCCTTAGGCAAACACGTAATTTTTGGAAGCCGACCCTTCGGGGAAGGCCACTAGCTCTTCCGCAAATGCGAAGATCACACTCATTGCTGGGGCTGCCAAAGGACTGGTTTACGTTGTCCGAGGGCTCCCTGCACCCCGGGGAATTCGCAGAACAGCCTATAAGGGAATGCTTTTTAGATGTAACGGCCATCGAAAGTGTTCCATAAAGGCCATTTCTACCGCCTCAGCTTCTTCAAAAATGACAAGTGCTACTACGATTGTCATCGTCAACCATGCAATGGACGGTATGTAGCGTCAGCTCAATTTTTTTTAAAAAACAAAAATCCTTATTTAGCCTGGTGCCAAAACGTCCAGTGCCAAAACGTCCTTGTGCCAAAACATTACAGTGCCAAAACGTCCTGATGCCAAAACGTTACGGTGCCAAAACATCCAGTGCCAAAACGTAACAGTGCCAAAACATCCGGTGCCAAAACGAATGGTGCCAAAACGTCGGTGCCAAAACGTAGCGCCTTCCCCGTCAGGGTTTTTTGTGGGTCGGCTTCTATTAGAATTCGGCTTCTATTAGAGCTTTTACGGTATATCCTGCGATCACTCACATGATCACAAGAGTTAGGTAATTGACCTGCCGCTAAACAGTCCAAGATATCTTTACACTATGTCTGTCATTTGTAATCTCTGTGGCATTCCTGCGGCTACCGTTTTGGTCCCTATTTAGCTTTTTTCAATTAGCTGATTTAGCTATGTGTATTCATGTTTCCAGACGCTGCCTGATTTACGAAAACTGACTGAGCTGATATGAAACGAACAACAATAGTCTGTCCACTGTCTGGACAGACACTATTCCTTTAGCGGTATTAGATTCAGTTACAATCAAGCCAGACACACCCGCAGGCAATTTCAAAGGACCGAATTGGAGCGAGCGGAAAAATGCATGCGGTAGGCAACCACCGGAGCGGCGTCTTCTTGTAAGAACCCTAGTCTTGCTTGAAGCCTGACAAGCAATAATGTCATATGCGTGCAAAACAGTTCAATGCATGCATGCAAGGAGACCTTTATTACACTGCTTGCAGAAACTCATAAACAGTTTGTTGTTGAAAGAACGTTTTACCGATAGTGGGGCAAAACATGACGTGAGCATGCGGTATCAGCAGACCGTCTTATATGTAGCCTCAGGCTTAATCTCAGCTAAAGCTTTGTCCAGGCTTAGCCTCAGACTTAGCACGGCATTAGCTCATGGATTTCATTTTCTGCGTGCCCTTAGTTTTATTTCTGCCGTCCATCCGTAGACAGGCGCGTGGCTGCCTTTCCATCGTCACTGCCGTCCGACGCACACGGCTCAGGCGGCCGCTTGAACTGCCAGCGAGTCGTTCGGTGTAAAGCGACGGCAATCTTATTGATCGGCTGCCGTCTCCATCGAGCTATTCCCAACATTTCCAGACTGACCCGAATCATGAAATTTTGGCGACACCTTTCATCTATACTCTATCATTTTTTCTTGCGATCGCCTGTCGCTCTCAAGGATAACAGTCGCTAGCATTGATGCGATACCCTTATGCGTTGAAGTGGAACGAAATTAAAAATTCCTCCAGTTCAGTTTCAGCGGGAAAGGAAACAGCTTAATCCGAGCCTCCGTTGCGTAGTCGCGCGTCTTGGTCCCCCAATTTGACGATCCCACTTTACTCACATTGTCTTTATTCCTAGCACTGCTCGTGTCCGCTATGTGGGTGGTATCTCGTCGAAGGCGGTTCATTCTCCTGCTACTTCTGTTCGCTTCCAGTAAGGTCGGACAAATACGTCGCGTTATTAGGTGTATCTTAGGCACCCTCGTCTTCCTGACTCATCGAAGCGCTCAGCCGTTATGTACCCACGCCTTCCTGAGTCCTCGAGGCGCTCAGCCGCGTATTTCGCCTTCGCCTTGGCAGCGGTTCCACATCCTGTTCCCCAACGAGCACTACGTCTACAACGTGTCCACGCCGTCCCATCCGGACGTTTGTGATAACATAACGCTCTTCATCGGCGTCGGCACCCGACCTGAATCGATCGACAAGAGAAGCGCCATTCGACGCTCATGGGCCGCTGAACTGGTAAGACACCGGACGTCGCAGTCCTAGCTACACACAATGTTAAGCCGGACAATGTCATTATGCGATTCTTCGTCGGCCAAACTGAACACGCGACGCACATGAAACTGAAGGAGGAGGAGCGTCTTTTCGGCGACATAGTTTTCTACGGTCTGCCCGACGCGTACGACAAACTACACTTGAAGGCAAGTCACGCTGTGGGACAATATGAATGTGCCATAGCGGAGGCCGTATCGTAGTGCGCCATGTAGTTCGCATTGAGGAAAAAAGAAGGGAGTACCCGTGCAACCGTCTTACGCAAGCCGTAAGGCTGAAGAGAAATCGATCGGGGCCCATGGTTGGCCAGTGGTAGTGGGCATTTACTAAGATGTATGTATTCAGGTGCATACGATGATGCAGTGGCAACAGTCGTTCTGCCCGCAGGCATCCTTTTGGCTGAAGACCGACGACGACACCACCATCCACGTAACACGACTGCTGCACCACATCGAGAGGCGCTTCGTGCCCGCTATGGACGGAACGAAGGCGATCTTCTGCTCAGTACACTTGTCCGTCCCGGTTTCCCGCGACCGAAGCAACAAGTGGTAGGCGCCGTCTTAAAAAGCCGTACCCCGTCAGTGTACGTTAAGGTACGTTCCACGAGAGCTCTTCCCCGACGACGTCTACCCGCCGTTCTGCGCCGGTCCGAGCTACCTGATGAGCAGTGACGCCGTGGCGGCTATCCTCATCGGAAGCCACTTCGTGAAGGCTTTCCTCACCGAGGACGCCCTCTACACGGGAGTGATTGCGGGTAGAATGTGCATCAAGGGGATCTCGGATACCGACGTTTTTCACACCGCTAAAATAGTAAGTTGTCAACGCCTGCAGGGTGAAGTCTACTTTATGTGTGTCTGCTTCCAGCTGCACAGCGTGACGAAGTGCGACGCGACCGGCGTTCCGCTCTCATCGGCCGTGTACATCCACGACGGGGATCCGACACGGCTTCAGGCGGACACTCTGTCGTTCATGAAGAACCAGACATGTCTTCTTCTCAATCTTCTCAACATTTTTCGTTTTAAATAGTGTACCTCTTGAAGTGCTTCAAACCGTGCGCAAGCCGTCAGAGTACTATTTAACGCTTTGAGTATTAGTAATAGTAAGCATAGCTTTCAAACACTAGTAGGCCTTTAATGAAAAGTTTTTGCACCCGATCACTTGCAGCTAGCAGACAGTCACATTAAGATGCTTTTCCTTTCTGCATATTCGGTTAAAAAAAGCCATCCAATGTCTTCTTCCTAAGCTTCAAATGCAAATGCAGCAAGGAGACACTGCCTACGTGGCCGTAGGCAATGTCCAGCCTCAGAAAATGTTTACCCTGCCTAGTCAGGGGCACTTTACCCGAAAGATAGGACCGCGAGGCCAAATAAGGCCACTACAGATTTCTAACAGCTTGTTGTTACCATACTATTTATTAATACTCGAAGCACCCTTGAATTAGAGTCCTTCTGCGTTGTCGGAATGCGGCGCACCACCAGACGGTGTCTTCACTGCGCTCTCGTTAGCGTCGCAGTCATCGTCTTGATAGTGTGCGTGGCGATGCAGAAGCCTCGGCAGTTGACACTCCAATATCGCGGCCGGGAAGCATCGGCCAGTCAAATACGAACGGTCACGGAGCATCTTCCTTACTTTCACGACTGCGTCAACTGTGATGCCGTCTTCGCTAACGATTCATCGGAAATCGAGCGAGCTCGGCAGTGGCACTTCCACTGTGACGCTTTCTGGTCACGTACCGTCTCGACTGAACCAGGCTACACGTAGGCCACTTGCTTGCCTGCCACTTTGCTTAGCCCTTCTATTCAGGTGCCGCTCCATTCGCGAGACATTCGGCTTCTTCGCCGTCCGCTGTCCGAAGAAGAACGTCTGTTGCCCATTGCATACGGCCTACTGATGCACGCCGAGGCGACGCAAGTGTATTTCCTCTTGAGCGCGATCTACCAGCCGCAGAATGCCTACTGGACGTCTAGTCTGTGCGGCGTTTCAGTCTCAGTTATTCCACCTGATTCACTTCTGTTTCAAGAGTAAATGTTTCGTAGACAGTCGGTCTCTGGGCGTCTCGCTGGTGCTTGTGTAGCTGAGACCATCGCACCGCGTGCAACGAACTCCTACGCATTTATGGCCGCTGCCGTGACGCGTCTTGCGAACAAGCTCTGCTGGCCGACAGTGATAGTGGTCCCTGTCCAACGTGTCGATCTGCTTATTCCTGCTTGTTGCTGGACATCTGCTGCGTAATAGCGTACTGGTCGCCTGCACCAATTTATTATTATTGCATTCATAGAGAGAAATTCATTGCGTTTGGCCACCGCTATCGAAGAAATATGGTTAAGCCGAAGTATAAGTGGCGAAAAAGTGACAGGATGCCTTCGATGACCCTCTAATTTATTCAGAGCAGACACGCGTCGTGTCCGGAAGGAAAAAACGCCTCGTTGTTTATTCATTTCGTAAAAACATGTTATTTCGAAAAACGTTGTGCGCGTAATTTACTTTTTGCGTTATTTATCTTGGATGTCGTCTATCTTAGGACTGCTCTGACGTATTGACATTTAGATCACTCATTGCGAGCTTCATGGTCGGTGAATACGTCCCGGTCGCTGCAAGCGAGCGGCCGACGTCCAAGTCGCGTCCTCTCTGCTTCTTCTGTGCGCTGGCGTTTTCTAGCGTCGTTCTTTTGGGCATTCTCTTCGGCAACGATGAAGGCGACGAGTATGCCTCACATATTATGAAAAGTGAGTCTGCCATTGGTTGGGATGGTCGGGCATTAAAGTATTTCTGAACAACTTGAAATTTCACGGCTGCATTTGATGCATACATGTGACATTTCTCCTTTCAGTGGTCGGTCTCTCGCGCTCGCCTGAAGAACTTCGCACGTATTCCTCGACAGAGCCTTGCGTGCTGCCGAAACTGGATCCACTGGACGCAAGCATACTGCCATACATCAATCCGAACTACGATCCCATGAAGAACTGCAAGCCGACGTTTGTCCCTATGACCCGCATTCGCAACGGAAGGGTGGAAGTCGTCCCAGAGTTCGAATTCGCGAGACACTTGACTGGCTGCGAATTCAGGTACGTCGAGGGATTTCATGCTTGCCACGGCTAGTGTTTGCAAGTTGGGGTACAGGAGGGAAAACAGGACAGGATCCTGTTCCTGCTTCTCAGTCCTGTTCCTGCCGGTTCCTGTTCTTTGTTTCGGTTCTAATAAAGCTCAAAGTAAAACAAAACGAAGGATAAACGTAGTTGTTAGTGCGAACATAAGACGGGAATCAGCAACAATAGCACTCTAAAATAATAGGAGAAAGGTTGTGGATAAGAAACAGGATCTGGTCTGTTATAGGGGGAACTTTACAGGGGGGGGGGGAGTGACCCGAATCTTTATAGAGGGGGAAAGCTATTTGCGTCAGAACGACCATTAGAGACATCAGACGTCCTTTAAATGCCCTCAGAATGCCTAATTAGTGCATAAACACTAATCGCCTGCCTGCGCCAGCGGGGCATGAAAAGTAAATGACTTAGGATTGGTTGTGATCGTTCCTAAATGATGTTGACTCTTACATTTTTAGTCTTACCGCATGCAGATTGGCGCTCGTTTAGTTTCCACTACCCTCAAGGAGACTACAAGTCGCGTCTGGGAGAATGGCTGAACATTTCTCACGCCCGACTGCGACGTGATCGAAGTCCACTGTCGCGACGGTTCCGGGCGGATTGCGTACGAGTACGTCCACACGCAAATCTTCGCGAACCGGACAAGAGTCGTGGCGACTTCACAGATGCCTAAGAATGCTACCATCCGACCTCCAGACGTTCACATCCTCATCTTCGACTCGGTGTCCTCCGCGCAGCTGATGCGATCGATGCCGAAATCGCTACGTTTCCTCGAGGAGGAGCTGGGAGCCATAAACTTTCGCTATTTGAACAAGGTCGCGCACAACAGCCGCCCGAATGGCTACGCGATGTTCCTCGGTAAGTGCACATGATACGGACCCTTTATATTAGTCTTCTGTATTGCTCGTTTAGTGCGATTCTATATCGCTAGCGCCTCTTATTGCTTTGAAACGAACGATGACAAAAATGTCTATTTTAGGAAGACTGCACAATGCTTCCGGTGACACCGACGAGTGGGCGCTCTGCAAGAAGGCCTTGGACAACGAGCCCTTCATCGGCTTCGAGTATCGGCGACGTGGGTATAAGACGATGATGGCCGAGGACTACGGCCAGGGCTGGAACTGGCCCGGCTGCAAGGGATTTGAGAAGACACACTTTGACCACTACATGAAGTTAGTTTTCCCCACTAAGGCTGATTTACACTACGTCAAAGTTAAGACCCTTCCAACTGCTCTATCGGGAGTCCAAGGGGCACGAGGCATGGCAAAAGAAGCTAATGGACGATCAGTGCCGTGGTATGCACCTCTATCTCTTCGACTACTTCAAAGGCTTTCTGGTCGCGTATGCGGACGAGCCAAAGTTCTCAATCATGTGGCCCGTGGACATTGCCCACGACAACGTGACTGGGCTCTACCAAGTGGACGGCTTCTTCCTGAAAATGTTGAAGGACTACAAGGAGAAGGTAAGCTGGGCATAGATCCGTTCAAGTCTCTTCAGTTAGACAACAGCCGCGTTTAGCTGAACAACGCCTTCTTGTTCGTGATGGGCGACCACGGCATGCGCCATCCGCAGCACGAAGCAGGGCGAGATCGAGGACAACAACCCGGCACTCGTAGTGGCTGTGCCCGAGCATCTGCGGAGGAACAAGCAGCTCATGGCAAATCTGAAGGCGAACTCGAGGCAACTTACGACGCACTACGACAACCACGCAACGTGGGTCAACATCGCGAGGGTACATTGCTAAGTGTTGTATTTGTTTGAGGCAGCCTAGAAGGAATTCTGTTCGCTAGAACCAAAGAACACCGATAGCGCTTTGGCAGGAACCCAGATCCACCATCTGTTTTGCAGGAATGTGACAAAATGGCGTCGCATTCGCCGTTCGATCGCCTCGACACCTCTACGTGGAACGTCTCTCTGCTGGGCGAAAGCTACCTCTATCCGTTCGACTTGTCGAAACCGCGAAACTGCGCCAACCTTCGAGTGTACTCCGGCTACTGCATCTGCCAAAATGAAGTCAAAGTACAATAACATTTTGCGTCCTTTACGATGGCCCGATCTAGAATGTCACCGTCGAGAAACAACCGTTAGCGAGGCGGATAGCGACGTTCCTCGTCGGCCACATCAAACGACTTTCTGCAAACGAAGAAGTTGCTGAACGTCTGCAAAGAACTCGTCGTGGATCCTAACGGAACAGTAGTGCTCCTCAAATCTCAACGCCGACGAAGGCATGCATCGCGTCACGTTCCGGACGCTGCCAAATGACGGCAAGTACGAGGCGCACGTGAAGGTAAGCGACAGAAGGGCCTAAGAATGCTGATCGGGTCTTCGCCCCGTAGAACCTTATCTCCTTGACGAGCTGTTCATTAGCGAGGTAATCATCTGCTTCCATTCATGTCCTGCTCAATTTCATATGGTCGTGCTCGTCACTATTACGTTCGGCTTAGAAAGTTCAAGCCGTACCAGACCCAAACGGAAAACTTATTCCGTCAAGCTTCGACTGAGTTTTTTTAATCTTCAGTATTTCAAGTTCAAGAATAGTTTTGCAGGTCTCCCATGAGGACAACGTCGGCGGAGCGGAGGCGTATTCGATCGTCACGAACAAGATTAATCGCCTGGACTCGTACGAAGCGCAGGTGAAGTGCACCAAAGACTACGAAGCGAGGCCTTTCTGTCACTGTCGGACCCTCCTTAAGAACTAGTCTTGTGGGCCGTGCGCAAGCAACCTTTCTCTCTCTCTCTCTCACTTATGTTTTCCGCTATTTTTGTGAGCGCCATAATAAAGGCTGTTTTTTCTACTAGTTTACCCTGTTCCTTTTTGAGACTTGAAATTTTTGAGACTCGAGGCTTCTTGGACGCGCGGACCAACCACAGGAGACTCTAAGCAAAAGAAGCAAATCCGGCACGCACGAGGAACTCGTAGCACGCAAGGGAATCATCTACAACATGTTCGAGGAACTCGAGAATTCGAGCGGCAACGGCGATGGGTACCAGTGACCAGGAGCAGCCCGAAGAAAATCAGCTCCCCGTGACCCAAGTACACCACCGATTCGAGACATTCGGGCACTACACCTTCGACGCACAATGAGATTTGCGTGATGCAAGGAGAAATTGAAGTACGCATTCAGCGCTGATCAGTGCCGATCAGTCCTTGGAGGATCATTTTATTTCTTGTAGGAATCGACGGTGAAGCGCCGATGAGCAAGATCTTCCGCATGGTCAGGGAGTAGAGATCGGGACCCGTACCGTATTACGGGCTGTACCCGTAGCCGTACCCGTAAAATACGGTAACGGCTACGGTACGGGAGGGTCCGGTACGGGTACGGCTACGATACGGGGGGACCCCCCGTTACGGGCCGGAATGAAACCCGTAAAATAAGGTAAGGAGGGACCCTTTTGTGAGGAACCCCGGAAGCCGGCTAACTCCAAAGAAGGCAGAAATGCTCGTTTTCTTGAATCGAAATTTGGCCATTATCGACTGCAAATGTTAGCTACGTCCTAGCTGTCACACGTAGGAACAAATTCCTTTGCTTGTTGTTAAAAAAAATCACGTAAATTTGGACGTACAGATGTATTTTTGAGTGCACTACGGCATTTTACGGCTTACGGGCCGTAAAATGCACTACGGTACGGCTACGGTACGGGAGGGTCCGCTACGGGTACGGCTACAGTACGGGTGGTCAGCCCCGATCTCTAGCAGGGAGACCTGGCATTTCCTGCTAGCCGGCCTGATCGCTAGTATCGTTAGCGGCCTGGTCGCACCGTTTTTCGCCAATGTCTATTCGCAGATCTTTGCAGCAAGTACCCTACCAGTTGGGAATACTTGTTAAAAATATATGCGAAACTTCTATTGTTTCCCTTTAGATTTTCCATGAGCATCGATCACCCCTCCCAAGAACCTTCTTGCACTTCCGTGGGAAAAGGATTAAAGACCCAAGGGCCATGCCGTCGAGATACTTGACCAGGTAGCATCTTTGAACGTTGACGGGTAAGTGACCACTGAGCCAATCAGGTCCCTAAGGAACTCGTCGACTGTCCAGCTGTTTTCACCGTCAAACGGTTCAATTGGTAATCCCTCAGTAGGTAGGTGGATTGTAGTTGGCGATGGAGACCCGGGTGCAGTCATTGTTGCGCTCTTCACATTGTATATTAACGAAAGAAAAGTTTTTTTGTTGTTGTCGTCCGGTTGCTTCTTCTTTCTGCAAAAGTAGATTTCAGGTCGGTGGCAAGCTGCTTTTAGTCGATCGTCGGGTAGCTGTAGATAGCGTACAGTCCTGATGAGTGCCCGGAACTATCGCCAAGGAGTATCTTGTAGCACAGGCGTCTTTTGTGCTTTAGAGTATGCTAACATCGGTAGGCCTGAAGAATGCGCTGCTGAGCCAAGATCAAGGAAGAAGAGGGGGCTCTGAGCCCTCCAAGTCGGAAGAAGACCGCTCTCCAAGACACTTTATTGAGACTAAACCAACGACATACGATACTGGGCCGGATACACACTGGGAATTAGCGTATTACGACTGTTGGATTGGAGATCGCTTCGGTATCTCACTGCGATTCAAGTTTCAAGGAATGTAAGACTCACTCGGATATTTTCTAGAAATATGCGACGTGGTCCGTGTTTGTCGCGTTTTGTAGTTGCCTTCGGGATTACCAGAATAATTTTTGTTGCGGTTGAACCGTAAAAATAGCTATAATGAGATTTATTTTGGATCCTTGTGTTCCACAACGGGGTAATCGCAGAATTCGGGGGTCGCAAGGTAATCTTCTACAACATAGCCGAGCAAATCAAGCAGAATGTAGGCGGAGAAGGCCCTCGAGCAGATCAGGGGTCCGACAGGCACGTAAAGGCAAGACGCAGGCACAGCTAATGGCTTACGGAGGAAAAGTTGCTTCCTTGGTAAATTTGCCGTCGGAAATAAACGAAACCGTGAATTTCATTACATGAAGACAGCACGCGTGAAAGGTGTTGCTAAAAACCTGAAATTACGAGGTATCCTTGAAATGGCAGCCGCGGATGCCGACTCGTACGATCGGACCGACTGGAACTATAGCCAGCGTGGGTGCAACAACGTTACGAAATATCAGCACTGAGTGAGACGTCAACATCGAACGTGTTGCAATATGGTTTACGTCAGCAAGACAACGACAAACGCCCGAAGTTGCCCGAAACGCAACACACACATTTTTGAAGAAGTAAAGTAAAACGCAACGTACCATTGTGGCCCTAAGTGGATTTGCATATGACAAACTCGAAAAAAGTCGACGGGTAAACATGCATGGATGCATCGGTTCATCGGTTCATGCATGCATCATCTGACTTCCTTGAAGGAAGGTGCTCAAAATTCACGAGCAGGCTTTATTACCGATATTTATTTCACTTGCCATCGGAAGGATTACTACGGATCATTACTATTGACCAAGACACCGCCCTGAAGGAAACGGGGTACAAACGGATTAAATTATCTAGCATAATGGGGTAATGCGGGAAGACGTGGCGAAACTAGGACTTTTGCTGACGAAAATAGGTCTTGGTTGATGCAATGAGATCTCGGCAGAAGCAGTACGGGCGCACGCTGTAAGTTCTGATGCATCGCGACTGTTTTTCGTAGGAGTCCAAGCGAGCGATTTTGTGCTCCTCCAAGTCGAATCGTTCGGTGCCGCCTTTGTTATCTTCGAAGAGTACCTAAAATCGCGATCGCGCAGGTCTTTCTTCGCCTGCTACCGATGCGTGTTTACCTTCACAGTTGCCCAGAAGCGTCCTCCACCTGGCATTGTAGTGTACGTCACGCGGTAGATGGTGTCATCCATGTCCAGCAACTCCACGAGCTGATCCGGATATAGTGACAGCGTGGCGCAAGCGGATGAAGCTCCTTCCTTGCTCAGTTCTGAGTTCATGCGGTCCACCAGGAAACGGGCAATGCGCACAGCCAGCGGCTGCTTCTCTTGGGTGCGGTTTACTTGACGGCTCTGACAGAGGCAGTATTCCGCTGGAACTCGCTGGGTCTCACAGTTACGTTTCACTGCCGCGTTGAACGGGTAGAAGTAACTTTCGCCGTGCAGTGTTATGCCCCATCCGCTGGTGTCCAAGCGATCGAAAAGCGTGTCCGCAGTCATTCTGGCGCCCTCCTAAAAATCAACGATCGACCTTTGAACTGCGACGAGACGACCTACTCTTGCGAGGTTTTGTAGAGTCGCATAGAGATCATAGTGCGTGGTAAGCTGCTGCGCGTTTTTCCGGAGGTTGCTCATGAGATGTTCGTTCGTGCGAAGGCGTTCTGGCACAACGACGATGGAAACGGGGTTCTTGTCTTCCAGAGCGCCTTGCTTAGTCTGTCGAAGGCTACTGTGCCGCAGTCCGTGATCGCCCACGATGAAGAGGAACGCGTTGCGCATCTAAGCAGCCCAGGCGTCACGTGACACTGATATGGCATGTGTACCTTGCTCTTGTACTGCCTGAAGAAATTGGCGAAGTCATCGTCTGTAGGATAGAGCGAGTTCCCATTGTTGTGCGCCAGTGTCACAATCCAAGTCATCGTCCACTTCGGCCGGTCCGGATAGGCGTCGATAAAGTCCCTGAGGTAATCCATCGAATATTTGTACTGAGGGGTGCACGTGTTCTTCTCGAGATTGTTGTAGAGAGTCCGGTCTTCCTTTCCCTCTTTGCTCCAGTCGTAGCGGAGGGCGAAAGGTCTAAACAAAACGATGCTTACAACTGACGCCAAGCGAAGAATAAAACAGACACTTACACGAAATAATGGTCCGTTGGCGGCTTCCGAAATCCCACACAGTCGGGGTAGCTCATTGCTGTGTACCAGTCCTCGCACATCATGGACGCATAGCCGCGCCGGGTGAATTCGTAGCCTATGAAGGACTCGTTGTCCATCGCGCGACGACACAGTTTCTTTGTTGGATCCTCTGCTGGCATGGCATCGTGACCAGCACGCGCAGGTAGTGAGTACGATTGTTTCCCTGAAAATTCCGTGGTAGTTATTGTCAAGGACACTAATCGTGGACAATTCTTGGCTAGTTCAAATATTTCACCTATTTTCGATAGGGTACCATATGACATCAATAGGAACGCACCAAGGAGCATCGCGTAACCGTTGTCAATGCTGCCCTCTCCAACCTTATTGACGAAGGGAAATAGAACTGCGCCCAACTCCTCGCGAAGCACGTGCATCGTCTTGGGCCACGAGCGCAAGACTTGAGGTGTTGATACAGAATCAAGAACGAGTAGGTACACATCGGGAAGGTCGTTTTATGCAGCATCTCTTTGCGCCTCTACGGTCCGTGGACGTCTAAATGACAGCGTACGTGGAAGGATCTCGCTCTATGCTTACTGAGACTCATTCCGGTAGATTTGAGCATGAAGAAACTTGTAATCGATCTTTCCTGACGCGTCCTTGCACCGTACTTCGAAGACGTCACAATCCGGAGCATGCGATACGTTAAGCCACTGTCCAAAGGTGATTTTCCAGTCGTTCAAGGGATAATTGCACCTAAAATATATCAACCAACTCAGGCAACAGAGTGGAATAAAGCCTACCTGAATTCGCATGAATGATTTTGATGCTCGTCATCCACTTCGATCCTTCCGTTCCGCACACGGGTCTTGGGTATGAGTGTCGGGGTGCAACCTTTGAAAGGATCGTATGACGGATCGAGATGAGGTCGTAGATCGCTGCTCCACGGGTCGAGTTCCGCAAGTCGGCACTGGCTAACTCTTGCTTCTGCAATCAGCAGGTTAAGAATTACTACCCCTTTTAATGCAGTACCAGCGTGGAATTGGGTTGCAGTGCATACTTATAAGCCTCTGCAGTAATACACTTTGATCGGAGTTTGACCGCGCACTATTAGTTTTGTGGGTACTACAGTAAGGTCACATTCACAACGGCAGCGATGCGAATACTGGCTTACTATCTTACTGAAAGGGGTGATGATGGGCGGTGAGGGGGGGGGGGGGTCAGGCTAGACCATTATGACCCACCAGACCGGTTTGGACACAAAGAAAGTTTGGAGGCAACTTTTTGCCTCTGCCTCTGCTCTCTCCAACCCACTGGAAGCATTGGACAGCCCTGACGAAGAAGGGCCTTGGTTTCAAGGCCCGTTGTGCAGGGTTGCATCGGCTATGTCTAAAGTAAACGCCACGCGGCTTCTCTTAGCGAATTTGCCATATCGTCCCATGGCATGTGCATAATTAGATACCGTCTTTCATGTGATTTTGGCAGCCCCTCAACTTTTGTCCTCTCTCCAGATGCATCCCTTTATTTTGAAAAAGACGCATTGGATATTTACATGGCGCGCCAGGAAGGCTACGTTTTCGCATACATTAGCGGCACACATCAACGGAAAGGGTCCTAAGTTCCTTTTCGTGTTTGACAAACGCTTTCCAAGCAAACGGCCTTTATTGCAGTAGCGCCTCATCTGCTCAGTAATTCGTCACGGTACCCGCTTATACCTACATCGCTCATGTACATTGCGTGTCGGGTACGGCGCCACCAGACTCGCACGGAAACTGCATGTGTCGTTCTGTCTCATGTTCTTCCGCCAGCCCATGCCCCGGTCAGTTTGTAGTTACCTTGGGGCATGACACAGCTGCGTAAATTCTCAGAATAAGATGAATCAAAATGGGATTATAGTCTGTCAACTGTGCATACGCCATGTGGACAGCGGCTTAGAGCATTTTCAAGCATGAGAAAACACGAATAAGAAGCAACAACTTCATCTGCAGTCCAGTGACGAAAGAATGGCTTTTGCAGTGCCAAACAGTTTGCATAATTGGGCACGTGTTTTATCTGATTTAGGCATCCCATCCCCTGAGCTTTGTCCTCTCCCCAGATTTCTCCCTTAATCTTTTAAACGACCGCTCATAGTATTCTACTGAGCATTAATTGTGTATTAAGCCTTCTATATATTACTCCTGCTTTCATCGTTCGGAGACAGAGAGTAAGCGGTGCATTCAGTGGCCCCTCTCCCACCACAAAGCGAACACCGACGAGCGGCTTCTCAAAGAGACACTGCCCTGTCTGCGGCGACACGGTCCGAGACAAGGTTGCTATCCCAGGCCGTAACAGATTTTATCTGCTGCCGCCTGGACAATCTGCTGCTCGGCCCGCTCTACCCGTCTGTGCTGCCTGTGACGGCCGATACCTTTTTAGTGGGTTCGGTCGCCATATCCTTTAGGCATTATAGTGACTACTCAATCTGTGAATTTCCAGTGCTTGTGGTTGTCCTTGTTTCTAACTTTACCATCCATAGCCACTTGTGCCTTGATGTTTACCCAGCATGACGAGCTTTTTAAGTTCCCCGGAAAGCTTCGTCTTTTTTTTTGCTGTTTCCCTCAAATTTCTCTGACTTGTGCGGCATTGCAGCTTTCTTACCGTACTTCTTATATTGAACCCCTGTTCCAGTAAAACCCTCTTACAATAGACCTCAGGTCCAGAGGGATATCCAAAAAATAAATCACCTCCTTCTAATACACCCCCCCCCTCTAATAACCCCGCCCCCAGGAGGGGATGCCAGCTTCCTCAAGATTATTATTACATAATTACCTATATACCTACCAGGCTCAGGGCAAAAACATCCGGGTTGCGATGGCGTGCCAATGTCTTCGAGCATGAACGTACGGTGGCCGCGTTAGCATTCCTGTATCTATCATATGGTGCCGTACGCAGGTGAGGTGTCGTTTGCCTAGGAACGTGTCCGCCCAGATATAATCCTGGCAGTTGCCCGCAAGTTAGGGCTTTAAAACCGAACAATTTCACTTATGTTTGTAATTAGCGTGTTGTGATTATATTATTTATAACTCTACACGAAACCCTTAAATGAAACGCTGCAGTTTCAGTCCTTCTGCGCCGGCGGAATGCGGCGCACCACCAGGCGACCTCTTCACGGCGCTCTCGTTACCATCGCAGTCGTCGTCTTGGTAGCGTACGCAGCAATTAAGAAGCTCCAAGACCGAGGGCCGAACGCAGCGGCAAATCAAATACGGGCCGTTACGGAGCGTCTTCCTCACTTCCACGATTCCGTCGACTGTGATGCTGTTTTCGCTAACGATTCGTCGGCAATGAACAGAGCTCGACAGTGGCGCTTCGACGGTGACGCTTTCTGGGCAAGTACCATCTCGACAGAAGTAGGATACACGTAAGCAACTTGCTTGTTTGCCACTTTGCTTAGTTTTTCTATTCAGATGCCGCTCCATTCGCGAGGCGTTCGGCTTCCTCGACCGTCCGCTTTCCGAAGAAGAGCGTCTGTTTCCGATCGCATACGGCCTCCTGGTGCATTCCGAAGCGACGCAAGTGTACTTCCTCTTGAGTGCCATCTACCAGCCGCAGAACGCCTACTGCATCGCGGTGGACGGCAAGAGCTCCGAAACGTTTAAGCATCGCATGACACTTCTAGCGGACTGCTTTCCGAACATCGACGTTCAGGTAGGTCATCTAAGGCGAGCCGCTGTCCCCAATTACTCGGACACTTAATTTGTCGAATGAATTTTAACTCGGAATTTTTGTCGAAGTCGTAGCACTTCAGCCAAAACGGAGGAACTTCTCTCAGAGTTGGCCAAAATCAGACGACTGATTTGACCTGGCTTCTCGCAAATACAGCTGTGCATCTCGCATTTGGTTGTGTATAAAGTTGTCCACCTTGGGTTCAAGATCGAACTTTCCCGGAGTATCAGTCTCGGTGTTCCCAGCAGTCTCGTCCAACCCCGTTCAATGATTGAGCGAGTAAAGGCCGTGGATTAATCAAAACCCTTTTAGTTCGTCGGCGAGGTTCAATGGGCCAGCTACGAGATCGCTCGTGGCGTCTTCGACTGTCTGCGTCACCTGACTTCGCTCACCCATCCTTGGAGGTACTATCAGGTACGCTTTGCCTTTCGTAACAGCACAGGTATTAAGTCATGTTGGCTTTAGTATCGAAGCGGTGTTGACGTTCCGCTGAAGACGAACCTCGAGATGGTGCGCATCTTCAAGCAGCTCAATGGATCCTCCAACGTGTACATTGTGCCCGCTCTAAATAAGCAGGCTGAAACGCAAACTCACTCCGTACTTAAGGTAATTAAGCTTAGGCATGTCCCGCTCAAAAGGTGTTTAGAACAAAACCATTAAACCACCACTGTCTATTTGGGCGTCGAGTCTGTCGGCACTCTTCAGCCGCGAGGCCGCCAATGCCATGGTGCACAACAAGAAAGCCCAGGAGCATCTAGAGTTCATCAAACGACTCGACATTCCCGACGAGAAGCTATGGGGGTCGATTCTCGGCAACCCGAAAGGTAGTACTCGGACAGTTTGACAAACACAGGCCAACTTGCAGAACTCCCGATGCCGGGTGGTTTCGATGCGCAGGCGCTATACACGTGGTTGAGCGCAACTGGCGCCAATGAAATGCCCAAGCCCGCATTCGAGGTGACGGCACCGTCGCCGGAGGAACCCTTCGCATTGTCGTACTACTTTATCGGCTGGTACCAGACGTGGCTTTTTACCGGACCTTGTAGTGGTACGTCACGGACACTAGGCATTACTTATTCATTCGGTTACAGGTCGCTATACGCATGAATCCTGCGTGTTCGGCGTCGGCGACCTGCCAGTGCTGTACCGTCGGGGAGAACTAATGGCGCACAAGCTCTACCTCAACACCGAGCCGGCGGCCTTCTTCTGTCTCTACGAGCGCGTTCGGCTCCGAGCCTTCGATCCCCAGCAGCAGCGTTTCCGCGGCTCGGCCTACGCGCACCTTCCTCAAGTGCAGCTCTACAATGGTGTGCGAATCAATGATGTGCATAATGTGTCTTATTAAGACTTCCGGTGATTCTTACTCGCGCAGATCTTTGCTGTGATAAAGGGACGGCGCTACGCGCCAGAGAAATAAACAGATCCCTCCGATTTTGAACTAGTGACCTTCTTCGTCTCGACTCGATCAAGGAGCGTCGATGGGCTTGTGCAGGAACTCCCAAGTCCCCCTGTCCCTAAGCTAGTGTCATCATGTTGCGTAAACTACTCTTGTATAAATTTACCTCATTAGCTTCGAGACGCCTTAGTCTAGCTGGCTTCGTATTATCCTTAGCTTACCTAAACCTGAGCGTGTCCATTACCACTAGCCAGCAACCTACCTGCGTAGCCTCGTTAGGTTAGTAGCGAATCTTAGCCAGGTTTCTAGCTGTACGAAGCAAGGGTGTCCTTCTGAACCAACTGTACGAGACGTCGCACCATCCAATGTAATAACGGCATTGGTGATGAGGGTAACATAACAGGGATGGGGATTGGGATTCGGTAATTCGGAAAATCGGTCGTTTTGCTTCGGATTCGGATTCGGTTCTCGAAGATTCGACCTGTCATATGCTAATCATCTGTCTATATAAGTAGCACCTTTGGTAGTGTATCCTTAGACGTGTATAGTCTGCGTGCCGCTAATAAAAGCTCGCCTGCCTTTGTGTCTTTGCCTTTGTCTTAGTGTAGATACGACAATTGGCGATCAGGATTGAAGAATCCTCTACGCGGAACCATCGAGGGCCTGATCAACCATCGACCCGCCGTAGAGCGAACCATCTACCTATCGTCAGACGCCGTACCGTAGAGGCGCTTTGCACCGTAGCGTAGTCCCGTGAGAGCGTTCATCGTCGGAACGCCGCAGCAGTGTTTGAGAGCGTGCTGTACTAGAGCACCTCGTAGTACTTAGAGTACAAACCTAGTGAAAACCTAAGCCTACGAGTGAAAATGGGCGACAAAGAGATGAAAATAGTGGGAAAACTAATCGAGCCGTTTAACCCGCAAACAATGGACTGGGTTATCTATGAAAAACTGCTGAAGAACATGCTGACCTTAGACGGTGTGAATGATGACGCTTCATGGGACTCATTGGCATGCACGCGTATACTGAGCTGTGCCATGCCATGGAGGGAAAAGATATAGCTACGCTTACGTCGGAAAACCTGTTTGAGATGCTGCGAGACCGCTATGCCCCAAAGAAGCTAGTGGTAGCGCAGCGTGACAAATTTCTGGGGGTTAAGCAAAAACCTGACCAGAGCTTGGCTGAATTAGTAGCTGAATTGCAATACGTGGCGACTGCTTGCGACTTCGAGAAAATTACCAGCCCTAAAGAGGCACGTGAAGCTTTTATGCTTCAGGCTTTTCTGCGAGCCCTAAAATCGGAAAGTACACGTATCCGCCTTCTACAACAAGAAGACCTGAATTTTAAGAAAGCCTACGAAATGGCCTGCGTGCTCACAGAAGCCGATAAAGAAGGACCTGGTATGGGAAAGCCTAAAGAGAACATGTACGTCGGAAACGTACAGAAGGGGTATCAGAGAGGTCGCAGCAGGGGCCGTACTCCGTACCGTGGACATCCCCGCGGAAATAGCCATTCCCCCAGCCCAGGACGGGGCAAGAGACCCTGCTGGCGTTGTAACAAAGAACATGAATACCGGACATGTCACGCTTTTGGAAAAAAGTGTAACACATGCGGAGAACAAAATCATTTCGGAATCAACTGCCGTGGTCGCAACGGTCGTAGAGAGTCCGCTGGTAGGAATAACCAGCAGCAACGCCATCAAACTAACAACATTGGTCATGGATATGCTAACTTCGGTTATGGTACCGACGACTTTGACGGAATCGTACATGCCGTAAGCACGGATGAGCACAGGGCTGTTGGTAACTGTGCCTCGTATGCTGAGCATAAGGCTGAACGGAAAAGCCGTATCGTTTGAACTTGATACTGGGGCTGCGCCGACCATCATTACAGAGCGTGACTGGAAAAGAATCGGGCAGCCAATGCTAGAACCAGATAGTGGAAAGCTAACCGCGTACCAGGGACATGCTATTAGGACCCTTGGACAGTGCACTGTAAAGGCACAGTTGGACGGAAAACAGGCAGAAACTATTGTTTTCGTCGTGCCTACGGGAGTGGCACTTTGTGGACGTTCTATGATAAAAGGGCTGAATATAGATTGGGGACCTTATTATGCCACAGGGGTCCATCAAGCAAAGGATCGCGAAAATCTGACGCTGGAGAAAATCTTAGAGCAAAACCAGGAAGTCTTTGGCAACGACTCGGGCAGCGTCAAAGAATGTGCAAAACTAGTACCGAAAGCAGATGCTAAGCCGAGGTACCTAAAGTTTAGGAAGGTGCCGTATGCTCCAAAAGACAAAATAGAGCACGAATTAACCCGCCTAGTACAGGAAGAAGTGTTGACCCCAGTAGATAAGAGTGACTGGGCGACGCCGATCGTGGTTGTGCCAAAACCGGGCAACCAGATTCGCATGTGCGGAGACTTCAAAGTGACGGTCAATCCTTGCATGGACCTGACAGAGTACCCCATGCCAAAACCTGAAGATTTATTCCAAACTCTGAACGGTGGCAAGAAGTTCACTAAGCTGGATTTAAAAAAATGCGTATAACCAGATCCCGTTAGATGAAGAATCCAAGAATATTTGTGTCATAACCACACATCAGGGTTTGTACCGCTACAACCGCCTCCCCATTGGAGTCGCCGAAGCTCCAAAATTGTTCCAGAAGCTCATGGAAAAAGCTTTTGCATGGAATTGAAGGAGTGACAATTTACTTGGACGATATCACCGTCACCGGAACTACGGACCAGGAACACTTGCATAGACTAAAACTATTCCTAGAGCGACTCACACAACACGGGTTGCGCCTGAAGAAGGAAAAATGCGACTTCCTAAAAAACGAAGTGGAGCTATTAGGAAGAATCATTGATGCTAATGGTGTGAAACCGAACCCTAAGAAGGTGGAGGCCATAGTGAAAATGCCTGATCCACAAAACTTAAAGGAATTATAATCATTCCTTGGTATGGTTAACTACTACTGCCGTTTCGTGCCTAACCTCGCTGATAAAACTGCACCTCTAAAGAAGCTCAAACATAAAGACGCCGTATGGAAATGGGGTAAAACCGAGAAAGCCGCTACTGAGGCCATCAGAAAAGAGCTTAGCAACCAAAGCACTTGCACATTTTGATCCAAATGAAGAGGTAGTGCTTGCAACCGACGCGTCCGACTACGGGCTGGGTGAAGTGGTTTTCCATCGGTATGAAGACCGCACTGAAAAAGTCATCGCATACGCCTCCCGCACGTTAACCGCGGCTGAGAAAGGATATTCTCCGATTGATAAGGAGGCTTGTGGAATAGTGTACGGTGTTAAAAATTCAACGAGTACCTCTATGGAAGAAAATTTCTCCTGCAAACAGATCACCAGCCTTTAGTACGCTTGTTTGGACCGAAGCATGAACTACCGGTAATTGCAGCCAAAAGAGTGCACCGTTGGGCACTGAAACTAATTATGTATTCTTTCGACATAGAATATATCTCCACGCATGATTTTGGAAATGCTGACGGTCTATCGCGTTTGCCAAACCCTTCGGAAAAACCGAGCAGTAGCCAGCTAAAAGAGCACTAAGAAGTAGATCGAATACAAAATAGTATTTTGTGGCAGTTGCCTATTACCTACGAATTAGGTAGTGCGTGCGTTAGTCAGTGCGTGCGTTAGTCAGTGCGTGCGTTAGTCAGCCATCGCACGCGGTCGGTCCTTCCACCCGCTGTGAATTTCCACCGATTACGCAATGGTGGCGGTTGGCCTTAAGACCGACAAACCCTGCCACTGCAAGAAAAACCCTATTGCCGATACTGTCCGCTGCGATAAATGTACTGCGTGGGTTCACCTGAACTGCGAGAATGTCAAGCGCGACTTCCTACAGTCCCTCGACAAGTATTTCTGCACTACCTGCCGCAAGTCTGACTCGTCGCTAGCGCATATTCCTAAAGCTGCTGCCAGTCCGGATGCCGCTGCTACGAGCTCGGATGTCGACCTGCTCACTCTGCACAAGCTGCTGCTCGAGGAACTGCGTGCACTGACGGGCGCCGTGCAAGGACTCGCCGGCATGTTCGATTCGCTCGAGAACCGTGTCGCGACGCTGGAAGCCGAGAAGACGCCCGCCAGCAACAGTCAGGACTTCGCGCATGCAGTCGCCGAGGCGCTGGAAGAACAGGAGCGCAAGAAGCGTAAGGAATGCCGTGCAGTGATCGAGCGGATGCCGGAAAGCCAGGACGATGGACACGACACCCAAATGGTAACTGACATTGTAACTAAATGTGGTGTCTTCGATTCCTGTCTCATCGAACAAAGCCATCGCTTCGGCGTCGTGAAGAAGGGCGAGAACAAAAACAGGATTCTCAAAATCCCCTTCACGAACAAAGAAGCGAGGGACAAGTTCATTCGCAACTACTGGACTTCCTATAAAGACCCGGAATTCAACATGTTGTACAAAGGTCTCTATGTCCGTCGCGATCTGACCCCTTCCGAGTTGTCCCAGCACCAGTCTCTCCGCTCTGAAGCCTACCGCAAGAATCAGGACTGTGGTGAATTCCGCTATGTGTATCGTGACCTTCGCATTGTCGAGCTGAAGAGCCCGAAACCGCTCAAGACTCACACCTAGGGAAACGCGGGCAAATCTAGGTCCCAAACTCTCCACTCACTAACCTGCTTACTTATTAATGCTAGATCAATCGACGAAAAAATTACTGAGCTTGAGTACCTAATCAACGAATCTGACATAAAAATTGTATTAATAACTGAAACCTGGATTACCGAAGAAAACTTCCAGCGAATTGCCAACGAGCTAAGTTTCAATGGGCGTTTTAAGGTTCTTCTAACAAACCGCGATTCCACTGTCAAGACGAGGGGTGGTGGGTGTGCTATTCTGATTGCTTCTGAGATTGCTTACAAAATATTGCCTTGCATTTCGGAGAATGGTTACGAAATTGCCTGCGTTAAACTTCTTCTGAGTCGGTCCGTAACTATTTTCTGCGCATATCGCCCCGGCGATTGCACGCTCACAGCGACAAAGAGCCTCTTGCGCCGCGCTGAATCATCCATCTCTGAGCAGTTCCTGCTATGCGGTGACTTAAACCTTCCCTCCATTGATTGGGAAACACTGACGGCCAGCGACGCGCCGGGCCGCCGCTTGCTAGACTTCTCATTGCAAAACAACCTGACTCAGCACGTCGCGTCCCCAACCAGGGGCAAAAACATCCTCGACCTTCTGTTGGGAAACAGGGACCTTCTCTCAAACGTGCAAGTCAAAGAAAGCTTTTCTAACTCTGACCACAATATTGTGCAATTTCAACTAAACTGCGAGACCAACAAGCAGGAAAGTACCAAGACAGTTAGAAATTTTTCCGCAGACTACCTAGCTAGGCTAAATACCTACCTACTCGGCTTAAACTGGCATTCCTTCCTCAACACTGTCTATTCTACATCCGCCAAATACCAAAAATTCGTTGAAGCTATTAGCTCCTCAGTCAATACGACAGTTCCTCTTAAGCTAGTAAATAAAAGGAAGAAAAGCCACTATCCACCTTACTTAAAACGCCTAATTTCCGAAAAACGACGCATTCACAGACTTGTACGCAGGAACCCTACCCGATACAAACAGGCGTACAAAAGAAAATGTCTTGAAGTTAAATGCTCTTTGCGCAAACACCGAAACCACCTGGAGTATCGAGTCATTTCTAAGGGTCCTACTGCCATCTACAAATTTGTCTCCTCCAAACTGTCTAGTAACACCGAAATACCGACACTAGTATATAACTCGAACATATGTGTAAGCGATGCGGAAAAGTCCGAAGCTTTAGCCAACCATTTCTCCAAAACATTTTTGTCCTCCGCAACCCCATTCGTCCCGCCTGGAACTGGCTACCCTGAAGTATGCCTCTCGGACATTAACTTTGATATTCTTGATGTCCAGAGATTGCTAAGTTCCCTTCCTGATCGAAACGGGACCTCCCCAGACCAGATCTCGTATAAAATACTAAAAAACTGCGCCGATTCCTTGAGTCCCATAGTGACAGAACTGTTTCGGACGATACTTGACAGTGGTGAAGTCCCCGCACTTTGGAAGACCTCTATAGTTGTCCCCATCTTTAAAAAAGGAAATCCAGAAGACTGTTCAAACTACAGGCCAATTTCTTTAACTTGTACGTTATCTAGAACTCTCGAACGCCTCGTAGTGCGAGCTATGCTCCGTTTCTTCACCGAAACGTCATTCTTCGACAAAAATCAGTTTGGCTTTCTTAAGGGGCGATCCACAACCACTCAACTCCTGACAACCCTGGACGACTGGTTTTACGCTCTCGATGCCAAAGAAAACATAGACGCTGTCTACGTTGATTTTGCCAAGGCATTTGATAGCGTGAAACATGACCGCCTGCTCTACAAGCTGCATAAGGCTGGCATTTCCGGAAAACTTTACAAATTCATCGAATCCTTCCTCACCGGAAGGACCTTCCAGGTCCGGATAAATGACAGCTTTTCGCGCTCTTATCCAATAACCCAGTCAGTCCCTCAGGGCTCTGTTTTGGGGCCTATTCTCTTCCTAATTTACATCAATGACTTGCCAAGCTATATACCTCCCACTGTAGGCATAAAACTTTATGCTGACGACGTTAAGCTGTATAGGTCTCATGGCAACGACGCGCGACGCATTCCCCTCCAAGAAGCCCTTACCGGCCTAGAGCGTTGGTCACTGGACTGGTTAGTGGACATTGCCGCCCAAAAATGCCTAGTTATTCACTTTGGTACGGGCAATGCCGCTGCTAGCTACTCCATCCACGGCTGCCCGCTCCCTACCACCGACTGCATCCGCGATCTCGGCGTCCTAATCGATAACAAACTGTCATTCACGAAACATGTTTCGCACGTCATTCAGGTGGCTTACCTCAAAGCTCACCAGATACTGAAAATTCTGAAAACCAAAAATCTGAAAACGCTTATCTTTGCATACAAAGTTTACGTGCGCCCCCACCTCGAGTATGCAGTGGAATCGTGGCAGCCGAAGCTGAAAAAAGACGTTCTTAGACTAGAAAAAGTCCAACGATACTACACCAGAACGGCCTATAAAAAATGCTACATGAAGCCTGAACCATACAAAGAAAGGTTAAAGAAATGCAACCTGGAGTCGCTCGAATTTCGACGCAAAGTATCAGACTTAAGTATGGTCCACAAAATTCTGCATAAGAAAACTAGCATTGATCCCTCCAAACATTTTGCAAGGTCAACCCGACACCGCTTTAACTCCCTCCAGCTACTCATGAGGCATCATAGCAGCAAAACCCAGCACAACTTTTTTGTCCGGACAATCAATGTCTGGAACAGCCTTCCTGACACCATAGTCACAGCACAGAAAACTGAAAGCTTCGTGAACCAATTGACTAGCAGCGGAATCATCCCCAATGAACCCCCAACTTGAGCGGTTTCGTGATTTCTTCACCCCTTTATCCTCTTCCTCTCCACGCAGTACTCAGCATTATCTCCATTTCGTTACATGTTCACTTTTGTTCACCTTTTCTCGTTCGCAGACTCGTGGCAAATGTATTAGCGCATGTACTGCATTTTATACTGTATGCCTTTATTTGCCCGTTCGTTTCAATAAATTACATTACATTACATTAGTTAGGTTCGAGACAGCCAAAGATAAGACCCTTGAAGAAGTCAAGCAGCTTATGTACACTAACAAAAAACCTGAGAACCTGAAAACCCATCTTCTGCCGTACTACAGAACCATTGACAAGTTGCACGTTCACCGAGGAGTGTTACTAAAGAACCACCGGGTAGTGATTCCAGAGAGTCTCAGAGAAAAAGTTCTTACGGGTCTGCACAGCACACACATTGGAATCACACGTATGCAGCAGATAGCTCGAAGCTACGTGTGGTGGCCTGGCATGGATCAAGATATAGAGAACGTTGCATCTCGTTGCGAAGAATGCTGCCAACAAACAGGGTCTTGCTTTTGTACCCAAGACCATAATTGGGTTTTGGTCTTGTCTTGGTCTTGTACAAGGACTTGTGTTTATTTGGTTTTGTGTCCGGTCATAGTTGGCATTAACTAAATCAGCTACCTTAAGGACCCGCGTCCGATCTATTTCTCAAAGTCCCAATTTTTGAAAACCTGTAATTATAAACAACTGTTTCAATGTTTGTTTCTCCTGCATACATTTTATTTATTGCTTTAAAAGTCCTCTTTTATCATTATCTATTAAAATAGGGCCTAGAAGAGAGGTACATGTACGCCTACAAGGACATATGACGGATGGGCCGGTTTATTAGGGGAGGCCGGTCTGTTAGGGCGAGCCGGGCAATTAAGGGAAATACGGTAACTTGAGAGTTGTTGCCATCGACGTCGTTGCGAGCAACTTGAGGATTGTCGTCGAAGCGTAGCATAATAACCCAACGAAAGCTGGCGTCACACCTAGCTTTACCACCTTGCCTTTAATCCAAGCCACAGTGACACGTTCCGGTGGGCCGTAGATCCACTGACTAAGCATTGAATTTGGAAGGAACCAAGTCTTCGAAAGCGTTGGCGACATCGTTCTTCACTTCACAGTAAGCTCTGCTCGCTCCTTTCTGCTATCGGCGTTGGCCGGTTCCCGGAGTAGTAAGGACCCGGCACCCACTTGGCATAGTACTGGCGGTCGTAATCCGTCAGTGTGCCGCAACATTCGCACGATCCAGAACCCCGGTTTTTGCTATCGGCCTTGGTTTTTTTATCCGAGTACATAAAATTCCGTGCCAGAAGCTAAAAAAGCATTAGACGTATGCCCCACATTCTCGAGGGCCTGATTGTTCCCGTAGCGAGCTGGGAACGACCAATCCTTATACACTACAGCGCTGGTGCGTGTCCGTACCCCAAAACCTTTCGCAGTCGGTTCGATTTTGGTATTAGGTATTCGATAGGGTTTCTAGAGCTACATAAGCGTGGATAATAATGGCCGCATAGGTTGGCATAGATTAATTGGTTGCTCAAGATACGTACAGTTTCAGTGCCGCCGGTGCCTTGTAGTCCTCGAACCCCAAGTAGGACTCACACCTAAAATAGCTATTTTGGGGCTAGCTGTGCACCCCCAAACGGTGCTTCATTACTGTGAAAGCTTAATAAATGCACCAAAATATTTTCCTTTCAGCTTCGCTAAAGTCAGAGGTACTTAGGGCACTACTAAATTGGTTTTACAAGAAGGTGATCGCTCTCAGGCATTCGTAAGATTTTGAAAACGTGTTTTGCGAATCGTTATAGAGGTCTTTCAATCCGTGCACAGTTTTTAAAAAAATTATTGGGCACCCGATCGTATCGTATGCACTTAAAAATGTGAGTGAGCCTACGAATAAACCTTAGATCTGGAATTTAAGTGGGGTCGTGTTCTGTTACAACGTCTGTGCGTGGGCCGGCGGCCGTATCCTGTTGGTAAGACTGCAGGTCGTTGGCGTAGAGGGCGACTAGGGCGTACGGCACGGGTCCTCTAGCGGACGATGAGGCGGAGAGCGCTGTTCGTCCAACTTACCGCAACGGCGTCGATGGCGAGAATCCTCAAGTTACTCTAAAGGATGTCGATGGCGACAACCCTCAAGTCTCGCAACGACGCCGAGGGTGACAAGCCTCAACTTACTCGCAAAAGCGCGTTCTGGCCAAAGGACGACCAATGGAAGCCGGCAGGCGAAGGTAGCGGATCGTTCAAGTTCGAAGCAAGGGATGCGAGCCGTGGCTATAAATACAAGCTGTTCATGATTCAGTGACCATTGGGTGTCCGAGACCTATAAAGCTGAACTGTTAGCTCACTGATCTTTGATAGCTACAGTAGGAGCATCTAGTAAACGGCGATGCCATCCTTATACAGTAAAGCGCTGGCGTACTTCCGCTCCAAAAGTTCGCTATCTCTTCAAATTTTCACGTAGAGCCTGGAGACGCACGCTCCCTGTCACATGCTGCACGACCTACGGGTTAACGATCACGACAAGCACGAACTTGGACCGTGACCTATTGTTTTGTCGACGAACGGCAGCAGGTCGACGAACTGCTCCACGAAGCCGAAGTTCGTGGTGTAGACGTGGCAGAGCTCGCGGATGAGCTCGTCGTAGTCAGTGTTGTTGTCGTCGACGATGTAGTCGCGGCCTAGTCAGAACACGACGCAGCGCACTGAGTGGCCTGGAATGCAGTTGAGGATGGTCTCTCGGGTGGCTGCTCGGGTGTCGTTGCGGATGGCGACCATGCGGACGGTGTCTAGCAGTAGAGCGCTGAAGTGAACGTANCGAACCCCAAGTAGGACTCACACCTAAAATAGCTATTTTGGGGCTAGCTGTGCACCCCCAAACGGTGCTTCATTACTGTGAAAGCTTAATAAATGCACCAAAATATTTTCCTTTCAGCTTCGCTAAAGTCAGAGGTACTTAGGGCACTACTAAATTGGTTTTACAAGAAGGTGATCGCTCTCAGGCATTCGTAAGATTTTGAAAACGTGTTTTGCGAATCGTTATAGAGGTCTTTCAATCCGTGCACAGTTTTTAAAAAAATTATTGGGCACCCGATCGTATCGTATGCACTTAAAAATGTGAGTGAGCCTACGAATAAACCTTAGATCTGGAATTTAAGTGGGGTCGTGTTCTGTTACAACGTCTGTGCGTGGGCCGGCGGCCGTATCCTGTTGGTAAGACTGCAGGTCGTTGGCGTAGAGGGCGACTAGGGCGTACGGCACGGGTCCTCTAGCGGACGATGAGGCGGAGAGCGCTGTTCGTCCAACTTACCGCAACGGCGTCGATGGCGAGAATCCTCAAGTTACTCTAAAGGATGTCGATGGCGACAACCCTCAAGTCTCGCAACGACGCCGAGGGTGACAAGCCTCAACTTACTCGCAAAAGCGCGTTCTGGCCAAAGGACGACCAATGGAAGCCGGCAGGCGAAGGTAGCGGATCGTTCAAGTTCGAAGCAAGGGATGCGAGCCGTGGCTATAAATACAAGCTGTTCATGATTCAGTGACCATTGGGTGTCCGAGACCTATAAAGCTGAACTGTTAGCTCACTGATCTTTGATAGCTACAGTAGGAGCATCTAGTAAACGGCGATGCCATCCTTATACAGTAAAGCGCTGGCGTACTTCCGCTCCAAAAGTTCGCTATCTCTTCAAATTTTCACGTAGAGCCTGGAGACGCACGCTCCCTGTCACATGCTGCACGACCTACGGGTTAACGATCACGACAAGCACGAACTTGGACCGTGACCTATTGTTTTGTCGACGAACGGCAGCAGGTCGACGAACTGCTCCACGAAGCCGAAGTTCGTGGTGTAGACGTGGCAGAGCTCGCGGATGAGCTCGTCGTAGTCAGTGTTGTTGTCGTCGACGATGTAGTCGCGGCCTAGTCAGAACACGACGCAGCGCACTGAGTGGCCTGGAATGCAGTTGAGGATGGTCTCTCGGGTGGCTGCTCGGGTGTCGTTGCGGATGGCGACCATGCGGACGGTGTCTAGCAGTAGAGCGCTGAAGTGAACGTAGACCGGGTCTTCTGAGAAGACGATGGTGTAGGCGTCGAGGCACACTTTGCCTCGGGTCGTCTCACGGTCGGGCGCGATGTCAAAGCGCTTCCTGAAGAACGTCTCCTGGGTCAGTGCGGCGTTGATGTGGCGCAGCACGCACTGGCGGTAGATGACGTGGCGCAGGCTATTGAATATCGTCTCGGCGTCGTTGACCATGTGCGCGCGAACTTCGAGACTGCACGCTGGTGGCACGTTGGCGGTCTGGAACCATTGAGGGGCCCAGGTGGACGGGCCTGTGAGGTAGTTAAAGATGTAGCGGTAGGCGTGCTCGTGGCAGCAGGTCCATCGCTCAGCTCCGATGCGGAAGTCGACTTCCGACGGCCATGGGTCGGTGGTGCTCGGCGCGACCATGCGCGGCTGGTAGGCGGCGAGGAGCGCAGGGATCTCCTTTTCCCAGTCGAAGGACTGCAGCACGTGCTAGAGAAACTCGGTGATATGAGCGACTCTGGCGTCCTTGTTCTTGAGACGAACTGCCCACCTGACGATGATCATGTGGCCGAAGGTGTAGATAGACATTTCACCGATGGCCATGAGCATCTGGAGGAGAGCTGCGCGGTGAACACCTTGCTGGTCTTCCAGTGCTTGACCGGGATGTAGCGGCCCTTGTCGCAGGCCTGGTGGAATATGGGGTCTTCGGCGTCTGCGTTGCACTGGTTCCTCGGGTGCCATGATTGCTCCGGCGGGACGCTGAAGGTCTCCAACTGCGGAAGGTCGATTAACGTGGTGGAAAACTCGATGACGTGAGCAGGACGCACTTGGCGACCGGGATCCTCTTCGTTGCCTAAGTAGGTTTCGAAGAAGGCCTCGATGTCGTCCTCGAAGGGGTTCTCGATCTGCTCTGCCGGCATCGGGTGCTCTCGAAGCAGGTCGCGGGCTGTGGTTCGCCTCACCGCTGGAGCGGCGCCGGCATCTAAGCAGTTAGGCCTAACCCTAAGCAACTGCTCTCGCAGTTTGCCAACTAAAGCCACGCCGTCCGCCATGGGCCTCCGAAGAAGCACGGATCTCGCAAGCACGACAAGCACACCGACCGCAGCGACTGAACCATCAACGTCGTCAAGAACTACCACCGATTTCGGAGATTTTTGTTGTATAGTATTTCTAGTAGTTCTTAGTTGTTTTTTTATTGTTTTCATCCTCCCTCTTCTTTTGTAATGCTCACTTAATGCCTGCTTCCGCCCTTTACCTCTTCGCCCCACTGACACCCCGCCTTGTCGTCTTTGTCGAATCGTCGTCGTCGGGCGCCAGTGTCGCGAACGTAGCCCGCAAGTTTTCTGCTACGCAAATTCTCCGGCTATAGACAACCTCGTCGCATCCTCCACACGCCTTTCGCGCGCGCGCGTGCTCCCCGCTGGCTGCCCACAATGCAGCCGCGGTGAGCCGCAGCCCTTCCACTCCAGCGGCGAGGACTCCCGCCGCTGTTCAGACTCGTCCCCAGCTTTCCTGAATTTCTTGTGGCCGTCGAGCTTTGTTGTAACGCTTGTTGTCGTTAACTGGCTGCACAGTACCGTGATTTTGCTGGCGTAGCTTATCGACCAGGGCTAAATAGCGGGGGCACCCACTGTTAACATGCACTACCACCCACTATTACTTACCACCCACTATTATTTGCGAAAACACCCACTATTCTTTCACCACCCACTATTATTTGCGAAAACACCCACTATTATTTTAGCACCCACTATTATTTGCAAAAACACCCACTATTCCAAAAACACCCACTATTGCAAAAACACCCACTATTATATTTCACCCACTATTTTTTTGCGAAAACACCCACTAATTATATTTCACCCACTTTTCGAAAAGTACCCACCGTCTTTATCGAATGTGCTGTGGTGACATGTTCGAAAGGCTGTGAAGAGCATCCGAAAGCATGCTTGGTGCATAATAAGCCGGGGGAGTAACATTATATAAGCCGGGTGAATAACATTTATGAGCCCGGTGCGTAGCATTACGAAGCAATATTGGGTAAGTTAAAGCAATATGTTGCCGATTTACCCATACTCGGCTTAGTATTGTTACACACCCGGCTTAGTAATATATCCCAGCCACACGCGCGCTTAGGCTTAGGCTGAGGCTTAGGCTGTTCAGATTAGGTCAGGCTTAGGCTTAAGAGGTCATCACCGTTCTGGTTCTGCGATGCTAAGCCGGCATCCCTGGCCCAACAGGTCGTCACGCTGTGCCCGAGCTTGTTGCAAAAACCGCATATGGAGTCCGGAGTTCTGCCGTCTCCCGTACTATAAAGCGGTACGAGGAGGACTCGGCGTTCCGCGTTGGGCCGCATTTACTTGTTGTGCAACGTCACCCAACTGAGACTGAACTCATTTCTCGGGGTTCCGCCGTCAGCAGAGCCCGAAGGATGCTGAAGAGGGCTAAGCGCTGCAGCTTCCTTAATCCGGGGCTTCCTCTTCTAGTAGGGATTCCAGCCACTGGGCCCAGTCGACGGCGGCATCGAAATCGGCGGGCTCTTCTTTCTTGACCATAATCCGTATGGCGGGATTTAGCTCTCGAACACATTCGTTCAGCAGTCTGTGGCGCTTGACGCCTGAGTGTTTACCATACGTGGCGGTTTCTACTAGCTCTCTAATGCGGTTTGCGAACTGGACGGAGGAATCGCCGTCTTCTTGCTGGGTTACGCTGAGCTAGTGGTTTGCGAGAGACTTGGCTGCATTTGCAATAAACTTCTGCGCAAGTGCATGCGATTTTCTGGACGGACGTTAGGACGGTTTTTTTCGAGGTTAAAATAATCGTCGAGCTTAATTATCCACTGGGAGAAAAGCATTTCTCCAGTACTTGCGTTGCTTACGTCGATCCAACGCTGCGCATGATCGGTCATTTCCATGATGTTTACCTCGAGCTCGAATGCTTCGACCGCTGGCTCCGGTTCTGGGCCGTCTTCTTCCTCGTGATGGTGGCCGCTATTAGCCGGACCTGGAGTGGTTCCAACGCGATGAAAACTCTGTGGCACCGTCTGGTCTCCTCGCCTCGTTCAGCGATTTTTGATGCATCTTTGCGAAGCCTTGCGTCCATAATTTCCAAGATTATGGCCAGCGACTCCTGTTTGACAGCCACTCCTGGCTTCTGCCGTAACAAGTAATTAAGCCGGGTATTCTGTGCTCCTCGAAACAGTTGAACTGGTAGAACCATGGGATTTCTTTGGATCGGGTATTTCCATACAGGAAACTGCCGGTTCGAAAAAAATCAATTGGCAATTGGTCTAGGGTTGGCACTGTTTCACCGCTGCCATTGCTTCCTCCGAAGCTTTCTTCGCTACTCTCCATTCTTTTAGAAGCGTGCTGGGTCCAAATGACGTAACCACTCGCTGCTACCTAATGTGACACACTTGCGAGTTGTCTAACCCGCCTAGTTACCTAGACTTACGATGGGGCACCTCAAGCCTCTAATTTCGATCAACGGTACGCTCAACAGGGTACAGAAGACGCTTAAACCGCTAGTGGGCCCACCTAAGCGATCTAAGGCCAAATGCACTCCAAATTGAGCCCTATGAGACCCAAGTATTGAATCGGTATTGATTCGGCACTTTGCCCTGGAATCGCACATTTGTGCCTCTCCGGGGCTCAACTACTCAGTCCTGCCCTCCATCGTGTCCCTACGTTTACCCAGATCCGCTTAACTAACTTTGCAGCCGCTTGGATCTCCTAGCTAGACCACTGACGCCGATGGGTTTCCTACTGTAATCCCCACTCTCGAAAATTGCTCTTACTGGCAATTCCTCGGCCTGAAAAGAAACTATAGTCCTTTGGTATTTCCTGTGGCTCTAGCCTATAACCACCACTCGGGCACGACTGAAACTGACAAATAGACGGACGACGGAGACGGAGACAACACAGAGACGAGCGACAGTTTGTTCACCCAGGTAGCTGCAGTCCCACGCAGCGCCTATACAGGCTCGCGCCCGACTAGAGTATGTTAAAGAAACTGAATAAGGGAAACGAGCCGAAGTCAGGCAATACAAACTTTATTGGTTTTCCAGCCAATATTCAACAGACCTGGGTTTTGAACCGACCTGGACAACGAGTAAACAGGTAAATGTGCATTTTGATGCGTGGCGCGGTCGTGTGGTCTCTCGGGCGCGTGGACGACGAATAGCGCGCGCTCTCTCGCCGCCTGTCGCGAAATTGGCGTTCCGTTGTCGGATTTCTCTGAACATGCTTGGAATGGCTCTAAAGAACACTTTATTGAATGGAAATATGTTTCCCATGTCGAAGACTCGCCTTCAGGCCTAGATTATATAGCTCTAGGTCCTAAAACAGCCAACACCGTGACCGGATAAAAGTGCCTTTTTGTATCAAATTATCAAATCAATTATCAAATATCTGACACGATTTTACCCGTTTTCTGCATTTTGCGTTTGTCTCTTTTTTCTGTTTCTCAAACACGCATCTTGTGCGGCGGAATCTGCAAATTGTGTCTCGTTTTGTGTATTTTCGTGGTTATATACATAAAACAAACAAAATTTATTTCGCTAATTGTTCATATTTTCAAGCTTTTCGCGTTGTCTTCGGCACAGCCATTGACGTACTCTAGACTGATTGCCAGACTTGGCCCGTTACCAACTATTGGTCATTCCTCGATGTGCGCCAGATGAACCTCGGCATGTCCTGTCCACGCGCTTTCCGTCACTGAGGGCGGAGCTGGCGTAAGCCGGCGAAGCCCTCCGGGACGGCCCTTATTGGATTACCACCACGAGACGTGCCATGCCACCACGAGCACTGACGAGGGATACATGGTGTCTACCCAACTATTTCGTCTCCTCTCCAGCGTGAGCTGCTACGCCCTAGGGCGATACTGCTACCGCTACACCACTCAGTTCAGGAGACCGGTCGTCCAGCGAACAAGCTCCTGAAACCCCCATCGGCTTTAGAAGCTTAAGTTCGACATGAAGGCTCCACCAGCCCGCCCCTCGGAGTCCGCCGCCTTCCGAACTCCGACTCGGCCGAACTCACTTCGAGACCGGTGACAACTTCATTTCGTCCGCTCAGGCCGCAGCGTCGCTGGATGTCTTCTCCTCGCCTTCTCTTCCTCCTCCTGTCTCAGAAGCTAAGCCTCAGATCGCCATCTCGTCCACAAAAGCCATCATCACACCGAGAAATCCGTGCAAGAACCAGAACTCTGGCGAAGTGCACTCACAGCTGGACTCACTGCCGACTCGCAGCTGAAGAAAAGACGTAAGAATTGGAGGAAAACAACAAAGAAAAGAGCGTAAATTAAGCAGCAAGCAGACAAACCAATGAGTGTTAATTAAAACATGGAAAACGTAGTTCGCGGTTTTCCATGCTGGGCACACGAGGAAAGATGGACGCAGGGAGAGGCAGCAAACAAAGGACTCACAACTAAGCTGACAGGTGAGACTAACAGCTGAACCTAACAGCTGGGAAAACGAGATTAAGAGCCGACATTTCGTCTGAATGACAGTAGTTGGGACCGCGCGGCTGCTCACTCGTCTGCATCGCTGATGTCTTTGTCAGGTCCCTCGGCGTCAGAAACTGATTCGTCATATACGTCGGCGCCGTCGTCAGCCTGTTCGGATTCGTCTGAGTCTGAAAATGGTTCATCGAACTGGTCTGCCTGGTCGTTGTCCTGGTCGGAAGACGGTTCGTCGAACACGTCTGCATCGTCGGCCTTTTCGTAAACCGACTGTTCGAACTGATCGGACTCGTAAGTCGGCTGCTCAAACTGGCCGGAATCGTAAGCCGGTTCCTCATACTGGTCGGAGTCGGGCTCGTCTGCTTCACGTCGGTACTGGTCGGGAAGCGGGCCCTCGACCTGGTCGGTATCGTCGCCCTGGTCGGAGAACGCTTTGTCGCTCTGGTCGGTTACTGCCATTACCCTGGTCGGAATCTTTCATAACGGTCTGGTCCTGGTCTTCAGAACGCGAAGGCGGCTCGTTGTGAACTTGGTTCTCGTTCTCGATCTCGTACCCGGGACCATCGCTTGTCTGGTCGGGATCGCCATAGTGGGAGGACGGTTCACTGAGACCTTGACACGGAGGTTCGAGATCGTCAGAATGAGAGGACGGTTCATTGAGATCTTGGTATGGAGTTTCGCGCTCGTCATCTGAGTCATCGCTGGTCTGGTCTGGACCGCAATAACTTCCGCAACCATCGGTCGTCTGCACCGGGTCTTCGGAATCCGAAAACGGTTCGTTAGGATCTTGGTACGTAATCTCGAGCTCGTCTGGATGGTGACTGGCGTGTTCGTCAGGCTCGGTGTCGGGAGACGGATCCTCAAGCTCTTTCACCACAGTAGACTTGGAAAGCGATGTCAGCGTGCCGGACCGAGAGTCGGTAACTTCTTGCAAGCGATGACGCAAGAACCCTCCGCCCCTGCAGCGATGTGTTATCTGCTTGATCGGCTGGCATTCCGACTCGATGGTCTGGTCAGATTTCAGGCTTGCTATCTCGGGATGAGCTTGGAAACCTTCGGTCGGCTGACTGGTCAGCTGAGCAGTTTTCACCGGCGGCTACTGGAATGACAGCGTTTCCGTGGGCGTATGCAGCGACTGAAGATGCGTGAGTTTTGCCAGCAGGTGATCTGGCTTGGACGGCTTAGGGAACCTTTCTGTGTAGCCAGCGGAATCAAGAGTTGCCTCTAATCCGTGGGTATGAGTGGCTCCGTCTGCACGAACTCCGTACTGGTCATCGTACTGGTCGTCGCGCTGGTCTGTGCTAGTCTGGTCTGCGACACGGCGCGCACTTCTTAGTTCCTGTAGTCTGGTCGAGACTCGTCTTTAAAGGGAGAAGACGTGCAGGTCTTTGCGCATCGTCTGCAGCGCTTGGGACTCTGTCCGGTATCGCACAGGGTCCGTGGCTGCTTTCCTCATCCACTTCTTGGCAATCGTAGTTACTTGCTTGCTGGCTCCTTTGAGGACTTGGAAAACTTGTTCCTTTACGTGATCGTCACTCTGAATAAATTCCTTGTTGAAGGAGTCGTGATGTTTGTCGAACTCCTGGAGCATAGCGGCGAACGTCGGGACACTGGTCGCGTATTGGTCTGCACCTCAAACGCCGAAGAGACTGCTCCCGTCTCCAACTTCTGAGTCTCTGACTCTTTCACTGTTCTCAGCAAAAGGGTCTTGGAAGCTCGCGTTTGCAATATCACTATGCTGGTCGGACTGGTCACTCGCTGCGTCAGTTGAACCTTTGACGTCCTTTATTTCAATGAAGGAGTCAGGAAGGGTTACGCCTGCAACAGCATAAGGCTGGTCGGGCTGGTCTTTAGGTAGTCCAGTGGCACTTCTGGCCTCATCGTTACCAATGGGGTCCTGGAAGTGCACCTTCGCATCATCATTAGACTGTCCAGACTGGACTGAAGCTGTATCAGTTAAACCTCTGACTTCATCGCTTTCGATAAAGAAGTCTTGAAAGTCCTCGTCAGCAACAATAGGAGACTGGTCGGACGGGTCTGGAGTGGCGTACGTCGAACTTCTCACCTCATCACAATCTGCGAAAAACTCTTGGAGGTTCACATCTGCAAAGGCATTAGACTGGTTGAGCAGGTCAGGAACTGCTACTGTTGAACCTATGACCTCATCACGCTTTGTTAGGGAGTCTTGGAAGTTAACGTACGCAACGAACATACTGTTCAATCTGGTCTCGTGTTGCGTCAGTTCGACCTCTGAATTCTTCCTGCACCGTTGAGGAGTCCTGAAATGTCACCCCCGCGACGAAGTTAGGCTCGCCGGATTGGCCTGCGAGTGCATCGGATGAAATTCTGGCCTCATCGTTTGATGGGCCTTGGCGCTTAACGTCTGCAACATCAGTAGACTGGTCGGACTGAAACCCTGGTGCGGCGTCAGATGAGCCCCTGGCCTCATCACTTTCAGTGAACGGGTCTTGGAGGTTTTCGTCTGAAACAGTAATAGGCTGGTCCAATTGGTCTGCGTTGATCCGCTCGCGACTTGCCGCTTCGAGTTTGGACAGCGAACTGAGAAAGCCCGACCTGGATCGAGGATTCTCTGGCCACTTCCACTGGCTGGTTGTCTGGTCGTTGTACTCCTCGACGGCGCTGTTGGTCGCTTTTCGGAGGTCCTTGAGACGTTCGTGAGCGCGTTCTTCGAGAGCCGATACATCACGGTCGTCTCGCAGCTTCTTGAACTTTCGCTGCTTTTCTGCGTCTTGCTTGTGCGTGTGCTTCGATGCGTCGTGCAACCAGATTTGGGCTATAAATAGAAGGTTATTACTGGTCCTCTTGAGCTGAAGGTAGCGCTCTTTAAGCGGAGTTATGCGTTTTGTCACGCCCGTCAGGACACCTCCAGTTTCTGGCCCGTCAGAATTTACGAAGCTCCAGGTGTTCCTATCGTCATCGGCTATCGCTTCAGTCAGCAGTGTGATCGCTTCTGCATAGAAAAGTTCGTAGTTAGCTAGAGCAGGCAATGAAGTTCGTGACGTGGTGATGTTCTGGTCCGACATAGTTGTCTCTCCTTTTGCCCGGTGGGTGTGACTTGTTGATCTATAGCGGCGCGCTCTGAAGATCCTTGGCGGCGGTCCCGGGGACGGCAGAGGTCACGTCGTCGTCAGAAATACCACCTAAAATTCACTGGTCTGGCTTTCGCCTTACTTCGAATTCTCTTCGGCAAATTCGATCCTCTCACCGCGGAAAAGCCGTCTGAAAACGTGGGTTAACTAATCTGCTTCTGATAAGCGAACACTGGTCCTGGCCATGTGGATAGGCAAGAGCCCCCACTAACGAACTCCGCAATAGCGAAATTCGTGATAGTTGTCTAGTGGTTTTGCTGGTCTTGTAATAGCGGAATAATTAGCACCAAATAGCGTCTGGGTCAAATAGCGGGAGCAACGTCAGCACGTATTACGGGTCTAGCGTCAGCAGCATCGAAGCACAATTGCACAGTTGTGCAGCAGGAATTTATTTGGAGAGGGACGTGCACGTGGAGAGCTAGTACATGCGGTATCGACCGACGAACGTCTGAAGGATTGAGTGATAAACAAGCGACCGTAGGACACTGGCGGGAGAAATCCGTGCGAGAACCAGAACTCTGGCGAAGTGCACTCACAGCTGGACTCATAGCTGACTCACAGCTGAAGAAAAAGACGTCAGAAATGGAGGAAAACAACAAGGAATAGAGCGTAAATTAAGCAGCAAGCCGACAAACCAATGAGTGTTAATTAAAACATGGAAAACGTAGTTCGCGGTTTTCCACGCTGGGGTCCGGGGCCGGCCCCCAGGCCTCCACTTGTAAAAAATCTTTAATTTTTCCCACTGAATGTCACAAATATGGCAAATGCAAAGGGTTCGCTCTTCTCGATCATTCACGTACATGGGTTCTTTTGCTTGTGATGGCCCTGTGCGCACGATAAGCAAGCAATTCCACTAAAATTTGTGCGTTTTTACCCGGAAATGAAGAAAATCCTAGCAGAATTACACTTAGCATAAAGAAACAAAATAAAAGGACATTTTTTGTGTAAGAAACAAATTTTATTTCTTATGACTTAGCAATGTGTATTTTGAGACACAAAAAGACACTTTTATCTGGTTACCGACAACACGTTCCCAGTAACGAAGGTCGAGGGTTCGATCCCGCTCGGAGTTATTTCTTTTTACTTACCAAGTATGGCTCAAATAACAATTCGCTATGCCTGGCACTGTCGGTCTGACTGTTTAACCTAAGTCACTGACAGCTTACTGCTTTACTTGGTACAGATCCAGCGCGATCTGTAACGCTATCCAGCGTTAACCAGGGGATAAGTCAGTTTTTAGAAAAGTGCACGCAGCGTGCCATGCTCCGGGCAAAAATGCATGCGTACCAAGCGATATCGCATGGACAAGCATGGATGCGTGTATCCTTTTACCTTTAAATTCCTGCTGGTCGACGGTTTTTTCAGTGGTTGACGTTGTTCACTTATTGTGCGTACCGCTCCTCTGGGCAAAAGTCTACCCTCGCTGGGGGAGACCTACATTAAAATTTCAGTGTTCTTAAAACCGGTTATTGCTCCGGGGGTTATCGTCTTCTGGCCCGCCAGCGAGACAGCGACTTTTTGTATAGAAGGTTGTAAAACCCGCTCTTTTTCTTTATGTTTACATAAGCAATCCGTCGTCGGCGGCGTCTGACCAATGTCTGGGCTCAGTGGCCATAAATCAATGGCCGCGTATTAATTGGTGTATTTGGTAGAGATGTTGTCAGTCACCGTACGCTGCCGACTCCTACTTGTTCCCAGAAGAAAGGACAGTCTATGATCTTCACTTCCATCGTGGGTCCAAAGCATCTCAGCAGTTGCGTTGGGTGGCTGTGCATCACTAACGATGTTCGTTCCTTTGGAGTGCCGTCTCCGAATGCCATCCGTGGTGCTGTGTGGAAGATGTTGATGCGTTCGCATGTCCAGAAGCCTCGTTCTCTGTGTATTGCCATCATCTTCAGTGCGATGTATCCTTGTCGTTTGCGCCATTCGAAGATGTACGAGTGCACTAGTCCTTTCCGGCGGATGACGATGATGGAGTCTTGACAGACTGCCACTGTGTGGATGTCGCCGATGAGCGACGTTGAGTGCCCGTTGAACGCTAGTGCTTGGATCATCGTAGTGAAATCTGTTCCGAGATTCGTCTGGTTCGGCCCGCGAACGCGACTCCTCCTCTGGTGCGGCGGTTTTGAACGGGAGCGCTGCGGCCGCATCGCGCCCATTCTAGAATATATTCGAATTCTACCGCGTCCTTCGCTAAGGGCAACCGCCGTTCGGCGCCCGATCCTCTTCATATTCATCCCTTCGCCACCTCTCCGCCGGTTGCGTGGTGGACTGCCCCGTCCACCACGTATTTTAGGCCATCAGGCCTACTGCATTGCTTGTGCGCAACAGCGCTTTTTCCCTCATGTGTTGCGCGCACATTTGTAAATAACGTACATTATTTACTGGTTTATATACCCAAGTTTGAGAGCCACCTCTATAAAAGCTCAACTGAAGCTGTCGAGCCTCTCCGCTCAACTGAAGCGAATTAGGAGGTCGAGAGAGTACTGAGTACCGCAAACGCCCCACCTGGCAGACGGTAGAGCTCTCTACCACTGCTTCGACAAAACCACTAGACAACATGAGCAGGTTCGAAAGGACCAGCACACCATCTTCGCCACGTTCCGATTCCGAGGAGTCTGACCAACCCCGAAGTTCGGTTCGTGACACGTGGGGAACTCGACCTTTGTTCGACGCCTCCGTCTACAAGGTTAATTTGAACCGCCCAACCTGAGGGCTTGTTTAGGAACCCCAGCAGAGGAATCCTCTTGCGCAAGTCGGCCCAGCCCGTTCCGGACCGCACATCCGGACCGCTGCGCCGCTCGGCCAAGCTCCTACTCCCCTGCGAAAGACCCCACCCGAGGGCATACTCAGCGCAATCGCGGCCTACGCCCGGGATCATGATCGACGGAAACGGTAAGTCCCATTCCGTCCGCTGCAAACGCAGCCATTTCCGGTGGCACACCGCCACCCGGCTTTGAGTTGGGAGCTGTGAACACAGGCCCACTGGGCGGGCAGCCCCCCTGCGGCTGCCCATTCTTCTCGGTCTTCCTCTCCAACAGGAAGCATTAGCAGCATGAACACGCTGCCACCAGAGCCACCGGAACCGATCGGTCCCGAACCGCGGGCTAAAAAAGACCCGCTAAAGCACACACTGTGGAATCTACAGTATGCTCTCACACTCGAGCTAAGTGTGCTGAACGGCTTATGCTCATTCGAGCTGGAATCCTTCCCAAAGGACCAGCTCGACGAGCAATTCCAAGCTGAAATTTTGGGCGCTTATCGCGATTGCGTTGGCGCCCACTTCGTGGATATTGAGGCATCAATGAAAAAAGTGCAGAGCACACTTGACCAAGTGGCTGCCTTCATCGCTAAAGCTGACGAGGACGTCCGTCCCGAGCTAATGGAATTCATGAGTGAGTTTTCGGAAGAGAACCGCGTAAAGCTCTTCAAATTGGCATGTGCCCGATTGACAAATCGGATGCGCAGAGACCTCAACGAGGCCGAAAGGCGCCTTGCCATGCTGTGGCGTCATGAGTGCTCGGTCTTGAGCATTAGCCGCACTCAGCACAGCGGTCTGAATCCAGACCCTGTGCCTGGACAATCCAGGCTCGTCAAAACGCATTGTCCACTGTTAATGACAGCCCGAATGCGCATGGATTTGCGCATAGCACTCCGTTACCGGAGACGGAAGGGAATGTGAACACACTCCCGAGCGGTGCGGCGACCGGGACAAGGCCCGCCAACGCTATTCGACTCTTCCGTGATCTACACGGAGGAAAATGCGCGTAATCTGCATGACCATGCAAATAATAGCGCAGTGATTTTGGAAACGATGGTCATCGCCCCAAATCGATGTTTCGTCCTGGCCTGCATCGTGTAAACGAGGCAGGGTCGATCAAAACCATCGACGGCCAAGCCGAAGAGAAAGACGTCTCTAATGAGCACGGTGAACACCGCTCAAAAGAATCACCCCGAGACCATCGTGAACACGATGGATTTAGGGGTAACGGAACAAGAAACCCGGAGAACTCCGGCAATTGCTCCGTAATGCGCGGGATAACCACCCGCGACGCACCGGAAACAAGACACTCGGAAAACTCCGACAATCGTTTCCGCGTCCCGCACACAACTCGGCGCGAGGCGTTCGAAGCAAGAAACTCTGAGAACTCCGATAATTGCTTCCGCAATTCCCGACCGGCCGCAGTGAGCACGGTTATTTTGACCGTGCCATATCACCAGGTTTCGAGGGCCCTTCTAGATCTAGAAATAGCACGGACCGCCTGGCCAGGCAAACCCGACGGGTTCATTTTGATGAGAACACAAAACAGGAAGCGGACACTTCCCCGTCGCGCCGACAAGAAGAAGCAGCCAGCAGACCGCCCTCCGATCGATTCCCCCCCCCCCCGACTCAGGTAAGTCGTTTGGTGTCGGCTACTTCCTATAATCGCGGAAACCCTGATCGGGGTGGATTAAACGGTGGAGCAATTCACCACCATACTGCCCCCATACAAAAGCACTATGGTGGAGCAGTGAACATTCGGACTGCTCCCCATTCCTCACCTAGGTACCCGTCCGGGACCTATAACACACAAAGTGGACAGCAGAACGGATGGAACCATCCACATGCGAGCCCGCAACCGACCCCAACGCATGGACATGCGGAAGGCTCCTCGGTTCGCGGCGGCTCCCCGCGTCGACCGACAAGGGGGGTCGACGGGTTAACAACGGGTTCTATTCAGACAGTCCTGTCTTTGCTCAAACACGCAGCCTTATGTACACACAGCAGCCCAGCCTGCTTGAGCTAACGTCGTACAAAAAGAACTTCTGTCCAGAGTTCAGCGGCGATCTAAAGAAGCCATGTTCCGGGACCGCTTCATCCAGCTGGTAGAAAACCAAAATCCTCCACTTGCGGACCACCAGAAGCTACAAATTCTGGTTGACCATCTCAAAGGGCGACCTTATGATTTGTGTCAGCACCTACCGCTGACAGATCAGAATTACGCCGTGGCCACGGCCGTGCTCAGTAAGCGGCACGGTGTGGCGTCCTACCTGGAATCAGACCTGATTAACCAGCTAAAGGCGCTTCCGAATCCCGAGAACACGGCCACTGCTCTCGAGGATTTTCACGACCAGTCGTTCGTGATAGCGTCCCAGCTATCTCAAACGGGAGCCCACCTAAATGCGCGGTCGGAACTGACACGGCTATGGCTGGCCAAGCTTCCACCGTATTTCGAACTTGTTTGTCCGATTGTTTTGGGGCCTCGGATCTGAGGGCCTCCAGGGCCGAAGGTCATTATCGACTTCCTTTTCAGCCCTATAATGTCTTGAAGGACTTCAAGAGCATTATTTAAGGAACGGTTTTCTTTGCGGATTCGCTCGAAGATTCGTTCCAACCGTAATGGTTTCCAGCACGACCACGGACGTGGCCAGGCTAACGTTGCAAGTGCAGCGCCAAAAGGCGAAATAAAAGTCTTTATTGCGCGCTTTGTCCAGCTAGTGGTCACTGGCCGTCGCAATGCTCCTCATATCCGGTTCCGGTTGCTAGATGGGCATGAATTCGGGCCATGGATCTCTGCCCATGCTGTCTCCGCAAGGAGCAGTATAGCGGTCAAAGCGCCCGGCACACGATCGTGTGCAAGTTCTGCAATGATGGCATACATCACGTGGCGCTGTGCAAAAAGTACGAGGCCGAACGGCCACGCGCAAAAAAAACACGGCGACGCTCTCGCCCGCCGTACGGCGGAAAAGACCGCAAGCCCAGAACTGGGCGAAAGGTCAAATTCGAGCGCAGCTCGAAGAAGGAGGCGCGGAAATCGCACGCATCAATTAGTGAATCAGCTGATCAGCCGACGACTAATACGGGACAAGACTCGGAAGAGGAAGGACTCTACCCTTACGACGTCTCTATGAGCACTCTGAAAACAGAGGACTGTCCCAATTACAGTTCCAGGCCGGTGGTTTCCCCCGAGCCTGGCCTTGACTCCGAACCGGAGCCCGTGTTCACGGAATATTTGGAGTCGGAGTCATCTGACTCGGAACAGAGTTCAGACGGAGTAGCATACGGCTCCGTCGTCGTAAATAGGCAAAACGGAGAGGAGACCGCATGCGTGCTCGAGTTCGTTCGACTCTTGTTTTTGATCCGAAAACGGGCAAAAAAAGTGGAAGCGACCGCTTTCTTTGATAGTGGTTCCACGCACAGCTATGTTCATAGCTCGCTTGCGGACAAACTTAACTTGATCAAGTAAAGACCGTCAGGCCATATCGTACACACGTTTGGCCAGACCACTTCATGGACAGCTTCAAAGCGCGCATAGGCTTCCTTTTGCGCAATAGAAAGCAGCTGGAGCCGCTGGCGTGAACACATCCGACCATGTCGCTGACAGCACGGAAGCGGTCTTCATTTCGGCCAGGGTCCTGCCCGCTTTGAAGGCCAATAAATGCGCCATTGTTCCAAGTGAACAAAAAGTGGATATTCTCGTCGGTCGAGGAGATTTCCCCTACTTTAAATGCATGGAACCCGTCCGTGGCTTTGAGGCGATAAAATCACACCTCGGCTACATGCTAGCCGGTCACGGCTACGTGAGTACGAAGCAGCCGGCCCCGGCTGCACGCACTTGCCACGCCAATGCGAAGCCAGACAAATCGGAGGACCCTCTGGACAAAGTGGCTAACTCGTTTTGGCGCACCGAACAGATCGGGATGGAATCCTCGAAACCGAAAGCTGACAATGAAATGGTACGCTGAGACCATAACTAATGCGGACGGTAGCTACGAAATTCCCCTCGTATTTAAAACCCCGTCCGGGAAGCCGCCGTCCAATTTGGAGCTGCCGCCGCAAAAACAGGCGACAATCGGACGTTTAGACGCCGTGCTGCGCAAACTCCATAAAAATCCTAAGACCATAAGACAATACACGGATTACCTTGAATGCTTAATTGCCCGAGGTGAGGCGGAAATTATCCCACCGCATTAAATCTCCGAACGCGTGCCATTATTTGGCGCATCACGACGTGGTTAAGGAGACCTCCTCAACCACAAAAGTGCGTCCGGTTCACGACGCATCAGCCCATCCAAAGGGAAAACCTTCCCTTAATGACAAGTTGCACCGCGGACCGGTGCTTTTGCCAAAAATTGTAGAATGCCTCCTACGTAACAGGTTCGGCAAGATTGTCATCTTGAGCGACATCGAGAAAGCGTTCCTGCAAGTTTCGGTCCATCCACCTCACAGAGATCTCTTGAGGTGGCTTCGGGTTAAAGACGTGCATAAGCCAGTCTCGAACGAGAACCTGCTGCACGTACGCTTCACACGAGTGCCGTTTGGGCTCAAGATCAGCCCGTTCCTACTCGCAGTGGTGCTTGATCACCACTTACCAAAGTACGACAGTCCTGTCGCACGTGAGATGCTCCTCAATTGTTATGATGATAACGTGGTGTTAACGGCAGACTCTGCATCTGAAGCTCTTCAGAAATACCGAGAATCGAAGCAAATCTGCGCGGACGCGAAGATGCAGCTTCGAGAATTCGTTAGTCCAGGAAATGTTTTTGTGGAGCGATTCAATGACCGCTATCCATCAGGTCTTTCGCCCGAAAAGATCCAGGAAATTTGGCTGGAAAACCGGCCCAAAGAAATTCGGCAGGTCTGCTGAAAATACAACGTGACAGTGGGACACGTCAGAACTGACGATAATCCCGCTGATAACACTAGCCGTGGGTTATTACCCACCGAATTGCAGAACTGCGAATTATGGTGGCATGGCCCAAACTGGCTTCGGAAGGAACCTTCCGAATTTCCGCCGCAACCTGAAGCAATTCAGACAGCGACGCAACACTGGTTTGAACAAGCTAGCGACACGAAAGCGGGGCCATCGATCGATGGGCCCGCTAACGAGGAAGCGGCGACCGCCGCGCAAATTGCGCGAATTAATCCCGCGCCGAAAAACGCGATCGCGTGTTTCGGCTATATTGCGCGGATTAATTCGGCGACGGCTCCCGCCGAAATCCCGCCAAATAACCTCCTATCGGAGGAACAAATCGCGCGCTGCCGCACATGGCAGAAACTGCGGCGTGTTCATGACACAGTCTATCGCTCATGCGCAATTTTCTTGCGCCGCGGAAGCGCATCCACGGTTCGCGGACTGCTAATTACCACGGAGCAGATCTGCGCGACCACTTCCGAAAGACCTATCGAAGCGACCGAAAGTTCAGTCCTTTAATTTGCCTGAACTTGGACATGTGGAATCTTTCCTGGTCAGGAAAGCACCAGCCCAGGACCCTCCGACAATTTACGAACGTAAATTGTTAGAGATTTATTCGGACGGTCATTTCCTCCGCGTTCGCGGAAGAATTTCCGAGTCCGGATTACCGGTGAGTGCTC
>JNEY01000032.1:403692-449960 GCA_020875895.1 Aphelenchus avenae | reverse complement strand
GGCCGGCGCCGAAAAAATAGGTAAGGGTCCCCCCTTACCATGGCGCCCCCCCCCCCTCTGACCGGATCCTAGATACGCCACTGCTGCCGACGTACTCTTCCTCCGCTATTCTTGTACACGTACACAACGTGGACTCTGCCATCCTTGTACACATAACAAATGATGCTCACCGAGAGGATGTCCACCGGGCTGAGCTGATTGCACTGATCAGTGACGAACTTCGGTTCGAGCGGGCGGCTCGTGTTGAAGTAATGCACCAGCTTCCCGCGGAAATTCTCGATTGGCACGGTCACGTGCTAAGAAGCTCTATGTCAGTGCATTCTTATTCCAGTTTACACTCACATCCTCCCACGACTGGAGATCGACCAGGCCTTTGAGCTCTTCGGCCGACTCTTCGATGTGCTTTTGAACGCTCTCCAAGTCCTCGGCGACGTAGCCCCGAAGAGCATCCAGTGCCTCCTTACTCGGTGACGGCTTCTGAAGAAGTTCTTTCATCCACTAAACCCTACGCGGCGCTGTTCCCCGCCTTAGATTTTTCGGTTATTCAGATCAGATTTAAAATCTTTGATTTGAAGATTCTTTCTGACATTCTCCTTATTATAGTGACACGACAACATCACTAAGTTAGGTTCAGAGCATGGGTGGAATGCGCTCGAAAACAGCACAGTTAGGAATGCCGACTTTGGACGTGACGACTTCACGGCCGGACGACTAGGTAGCATCATCAATTATCGACTGATGATATCAAACGCGCGCATTCCAGTAACGCGTTTGCAGACATAGGCGATATACCACCGTGAGGCGCTTCGCCCACAGTTAGGCGGTACAGTTACAATCATGCGCAAGCGGCATGCACAAGGTCGCGCAGCCTGTCACTACAAGCTAAATCGCTGATGCCATTCGCCAAAAGTTTGGTATTCCCAATATGACTTAGCACCGCTGGGGAGGGCTTCTCGTTAATAGATACATGTCCCTTTGAACTTTTCTGCTGATAACATGTTCGCTAGCTTTTAGGAAACTTTAAGCACGCTTAAAGTTGGAAGTATGCACGCGTGCGAAGCGGTACCGCATGCAGGAGCATGCTGGTATTCCGAAAATGGAATACACAAATTCCAAATTTGTGCAATGCACAGGACGAGGCACTAAGCATAATTGGTAAAAATGCGTGCGCTCATGCGTACAAAGCGCTAGCGCATACAGAAGCAACAGGTTTATAGAGAGTTCAAATTAATTCTTTGCTCTGGATCCGGGTATATTAGGATTGTATGAAATTGCATGCTCACGCCTTGCTACAGCACATCGCATGCGTGCATTCATGCGTACCCAATGAAACCGCATGTAGAGGCATCATATATATCCAAAAGTTAAAAATGCGATTTTGCTTCGGATTCGGTTACGTGAAGCATGGAAGTGCATGCTTTAAGCCTTCCCGGGGAACAAGGCATGCATGCAGTCATGCGTGCCCAGTGGAACCGCATGCAGAAGTATGCAGTTGCTAGGATTTAGAAATTCTTGCATTCAATTCGCACAAAGGATGTACTGTGTGCACGAAATTAGAATGGATCGTGCTCGGATGCTTCCTGTTTTCGCATACGTTGTGTACATGCGTCCATCCCTACGGCAAGGCTTGCGCGCACATTTTACAAGGAGTGCGCATGCAGAAAATGTAAATCGCGATTTACCTGAGAGCATGCACATATATGTCAAGCAAAACGTATGTGCATTCGGAAAAGACTAGAGTATTGGCATAAATTCATGCTTCAGACCAGCCAGTTTAAAAACAGTCATGCCCGGAAAAAGTACTTGTGAAACTACAGTAGCGCACTGTAATTTGCCAACATTACTTCCGTTTGAACAGGCCGTGTGAAATTAACAGGGGACCATTTTGTGTATGGGCGTCGTTTTGGACATCCTGCTGCGCAGTTCACGTTTCGCAAGCCCGATACTAACCCCGAGCTTACCCCGGGCACAAAGTCATTCACGACGTTCACAATGGCGCTTGATGCCCCTTTCATCGAGCCGAGCACGCCCGCGATCTTCGAGACAAGCTCGTTCGCACTGCGAAGGGTTTTTCCAACGTCCCCGGCCAGGGTCTCGGTGTCGGAAATCAGGTTCTGCACAGTTTTGAGGTTCTCTTCGCCGTCGGACGGTGAGTAGCCGGCGACGACGCTTCCCTTGCGGGGTGGACGCACCTGCTTCGTCGTGAGCACGACGGCACCGACCGCGAGGCCAAGCAGCCAGAGCTGCGTTTGAAGAAGGCGCATCTACGAGCAATCGATATGGTTATTTCACGGTATTTTCATGGATATCCTATTGCCGGTTTTCATTTGCAAGGAATTTAATAGCTTGCAGCTACGGAGAACAAAATTCCATAGTTTTCGTAGTACCGAAGCGCCGTTTCAAGAGCGAGACAAAAATTTCAAGCTACGTAGGACATGCGGCTAGGACGCATGTCCGGTCTCGATAACGCTGCTAACCATTCGGCTGAGCACGTGAAACTATATGTTGCATGCGTGGACGCTACCATGCATGCGGTAGAGTAATGACGCATGTGCTAGCTCTCACTACGTGCAGGTCATAGCTATTTCGCTATGCGGCACCGCTACGAGGGGTATAGACTCTCTAGCATAAATGCGACTGTCGTGGGTGTCGCCTGCGGCGGGCCTCTTTCACTGAATTTAGAGTTTTCCAACAGAAAAATTCTGGGGAGGCCGAAAAATAGATCCGTGAGTTCGGCTTTAATTGTGTAGTTGCCAGGGGAGACGGGGGGAGGGCTAAGGTTGGCAAAAAATGGACTAAGGCGAGGGGCTAATCGAGAAAAAAGGGCGACATTGGAGACGGAAAACCTTACCGTGATCCAAGTTGCTTCAGTCGGAGCGATTTCAGTCGACGGTTGCTTTAGCTGAGAGCTGTAAGCTAACAATGGGGGTTTCACTCATTTTTTTCAGTTTTTATACGAGACCTTCCATACGGGCCAATTTCATACGAGCCAATCATCTTTCGCCGCGTTCGCGGTCTATGTCCCTCCCACTTTGGTAGGGTGCACTCCAATTACAGATTCCTCCCATGTCTTGAGAAAGCCGCCTGTATTTACACATCATTATAATGTCGACGCCGGCTGACGCTTTTTGAGCTTCATCCTAACAAACCGTACGATGGTGACGTATAGAACATTCGCAACGGAGGCAGACTTTACTCTCTATTTACCGTTGTACTGAATGTACATGTACATGCAAACCGCCGTTAAACGTTAAATAATGTCCTTGCAGATAACGCGGACTAAACGTTGGCATAAACAACTAGAAGACTTAGGCTATAGACGAACGGTTCAGTAAAATGTAAGACTCCTACTGTTGTGAACATCTGCAAACTTCCTCAAGTTTCTTTCAATTTCCATTGTTGACGTCTCTCGCCAGTTGTGCGTAAAACGATTAAGCTGCCTAGACGGCCTGTAATCATAGTTGCGCGATCGTCGGTGGGCAATAGGTTAACGCGTGAGAGAAACCTCTGCACCATAGCAGTTGTGTCTGGAATCGCGGCCAGAATGACGATCACCGGTGAACATTGGGACTGGAACACTAAATCCGCTCATGTGCTTGTTGTTGACGAAGATGCTATCTTAAACCGCCTTCGCGTCGAACAATGCTGGTCTTTTGGATGTTGTCCCCTGAGTGGTCGACGTTACTCCGTTCCGACTCCATACGAAGCTTTTCACCTTCATACGATGTACGTAAAATCACTACAAAATAAAGCGCCGATGTTAGGTGCCAAAAGTTTCGGATACTCATTGTGTCGTCGCACCTTTGGAGAGGGTTTCTCGGATACTTTAATTCGACGGCTGTTCTATAAAACGTTTCAAACAGTGACATGGGGTCACTTCTTGGCAACTCCATGCAGCATACCAAGCTGGGAGCGTTTGTGTACTAAGCGGTATCGCATGCGAGAGAATGAACAATTCGCGTACCATGTCGCGCTCACCTGCTGAGTGCTTCACAAACAATAGTTCCAGAATCTTGAGTCCTGCTGGCATGCGGAAGAGCATCCGAAAAAGGAATTCGATATTTTATGCGGTGCTCGGCCGTTTTCTGTTCTTGTACTAGTCTAGCGCACCGTTTGACTAAAAGTCTGGTGCGCCCATTGCTTACATTAATGTACGAAGTGTACGTTAAGGCGCGTCCACTACTAAAAACGTCTCACTGGGCTGCGCGCGGCGCAGACGGATCTCAAACGGGAATTGCGTAGCCGAGCAATACGTCGTCGCAGTTATCACATAGCCCTGCTCGTCCTAGCCCGCCGCTTAGCCCCACGCTGAGCAAATGATGAGCAAAAGAGGACAATGATCTATTTGAGTTCGACCTCACTATGTATCCCGCGTCGCTTGTCTGCAACTTGTCTTCGTTCGGACAGCACTACAGCATTGGACAGCAGAAATGCGATGGCGCTACGCTTTCAACTCTGTCGCAAAGTCTACGGCAACTTTATCATTGTACAATTGCAGTAATCCGTCACTAGCATCACTAGCGGGGAATGCGAAAGCATGTATTTTGCACAATTTCAAATTAAATGACTCGATCCGTGTTTGTGGGGCAATGGTGTTCATGAAATCAGGNACCGATACTTCGCTGAGAAGGAAAAGTATGGATCTCGCTGCGACCAGGGTTGGCCGGTGCCGAGCTGACTACCTATCCCGTGTACGCGAAGCTGTCCTCTCTCCAAGAGCTGACCCTAAATGGTTCCTGAATCTGCAAAAATATCGTCAGATTAACTTTGTGTTGATATGACCTGCCAATATAGCACGGTTCACGCCTGCAGCGACATGTTTGAATGGCATTACGGGCTACGACTGTTCAGAGCCGATGTCTCACATACCCGCCGTAATCCGAATACTTCCGAACAACTTCTTCGAACCGGCCCGGGTCCGGAATGTCTACCCTTGCATGTGACCCGGTAAGCAGTTAACCTACGAGCGGGAGTCAGAGGTGAGCCGTTAGTACTAATCACGTTATTAACCCGTGATACGGCCCGTCATACCAAACATGAACGTGAATGTGAATCAGCTGTAGAAATTCCCCTCCCCCCCCCGCCCACTTATCTAGAGCTAACCAATTTCGTCACCACAGCGGTGCCGTGTGCGGTCTAGACACCCGTAGCCGTAGAACTCACACGAAGCAATCAGCAGACGTTTCCGGCCAGTATGACGTTTGTTTCCCGCGAAAATAGCCCCAGGTCAAGTGTCGGGGTCGTACTTTGGCCCATCAAGAGAGTGTCCTTTAAGTGCTAATTTCGGGCCGCGCTCTACGGATGGTTCCTGGTATGAACAACAAGCGCCAAGAAGAGCCGCCGAGCGCTTTGAACTCGCGTCGAAACGCGCCTCAAATGGAAGTCGTCCGGGGAGAGCAATACTTAATGAGTTCCACGCCCACCGGTATGCCCCGCGTTTCCGCGCACGTCGACGATGCGGACAAAGGCCGGGAGCAAGAGAGAAGTGTCGGATTTCGGGTGCGTGTTTTCGGAGCACTTCGCGCGGCGGCTCGCACGGGTCCGATCCGGCATTGTTTGCGCATGCCGCGCGGCATCGATGATATTTGTCGGAAAAAATGGGCCGCATGAGACGAGTGAAATTTGCTTCGGCACACGGATTCGCTTATCGAAAAGTTTCCGCGAATGGGAAGTGCGTGGGATAAGCCGGCGCATGGCACTCAGTTGTTTTGCAAACAATGCTGGAGCGCGTACGCTGGCTACACGCCGTCAGCTATAGCGGTTCGGAGTACACGTTGGATGCTAAGATTCGTTGATGAACTCAAGCCGGGGATGGTCCCGCCAAGCGCCTGAATAAAAATTTTCAAGCGTACGGGTAAGATCGTAAGAGTGCGTACCAAGGGCGACTACTCTTCAGGTCTAGTTCCGATTCAATTCGATCCCGAATGATTACACAGATTGAAAATATCCCGATTCTAAAAAGACCGTCATTCACAAACTCGGCGTAAACAGCGCCTACTCGAGGGTCACATATGGCTGGAAACTAAAGGTCGGCAAGCCCTACCCGTACCGTACTGCCGTACCGTACTGACCCACCCGTACCGTACAGCCGTACCGATAGTACGGCAGTACGGTACGGTACTGGCCATAATACGGTACGGGTGCCTACCTTTACTGGAAACATCAGGACTAGCATAGTGATAGCACTCTGCTTGGCATCATGGTAACAATGAAGGAAGTGCCTGCGTTGACGCGGCAAGCAACTCTACGTGCTGAACCTGCCACAGAGACAGGTGACGGCGACTCTCAAGCGGTGCCAAGATAATGCTCACGATATACGTTTACGACATCGCGAGACCATTGCGTTTCTTCCGCCTTTCACATTCGTCATCGGCGCATTGCCATAAATCAACAGCTCGAAATGTGCGCATGTTTGTTTGCAATACGAAGCGGAGAGCGTGCCGAATGGTGCCAACAACATCCGAGCCCTTCCTCGCTGTGACGGAAAAGGAACAAGCCGGAGCATAGGCAGTTAAAGGGAACGGATCAGCGAATACGCAGAGCCACAAATAGTGAGGCAACATAGTCAGAGGATCTGAAGCAGGGATGGGCGGAATTTTTTCGACGACCAAGACCAAGACCAAGACTAAAACCTCCCGGACTACAGTACCAAGACCAAGATCAAGACCAAGATTTCAGTCTATTTCCGCCTCAAAACAGGGGCGGCTAGGTCCACGGTTTGCCGTTTTTTTTTGAAGATATTTGCAAAAAATTAGCCAGAAATTTTCGACATTTGGCCGCATTTGCGTGGAATTTAGCCCGCCGCAGGCGATTCCACCGAAATTTTGACTCACATTCTTAGATTTTGACCTAAAATTTGGTCCGGGCTCCGACTTCGGCAGACCGTCAAAAATTCCAGATGGGCTGAATTTTTTCGACCACCGGGACCAAGACCAAGACCAAGAATAAAACCTCCCGGACTACAGGACCAAGACCAAGACCAAGACCAGCCCATCCCTGGGCTGAAGGAGCCTACAGCGTCCCTCGAAACTTGGAAACCCCAAGAAGAACGAACTTCATGTGTCGTGAAAAAAGGCGGAATTAACCCCTTACATTTTCTTGGCAATTGGCCATTCAAAAGAACGCTTTGTAAGAATATACTTCGGGGCTCTTAGAATGTGTCCAGGTTGTTCCCCAAAAAATTCACATGGGGCGGACGGTTTAGATCATTTTCGAACTTCAACTTCGCCCGCCCCACGCGAATTTACGGCTGGCGGCGCTCCTGGGTGGGTCGGCCCGGCTCGGACGTACAGTTCTACTACCTAACCCGACCCCTACATGAGGCGTACCACGACCTGGTGAATCCCTGCTTATTACTCTAATGCAGAGCACAACAGCTTCTCTTAAACACAACGTATGATCATTCTATGCGTAGAAATAATGTCGTCGTCTTAGCGAACATTGTCGCAGACAAGCGTTATGCTCACTGTTACCTTGAACGGTATTCCCACCAGTACCGGACAAAGTACGCCCATTCGTGCCCGCCGTATGACTAAGAGCACATGCTGCAACCAGTGCTGAACGCACGCAAGCTCTGGGGGAATGGCAGCCCTGACGTCTCGAGGACGTCCTAAACGGATTAGCTTGCTTCTGAGGCTGGCTAATAACAACAGAGGGCAAAACCCTTTTGTCTCGAGAGGCCGATTAGCAAATCTGTCCTTTCTCCAGAGCGTCTCGTTTCCAAGGGAGTCGACGACGTAGTGTCTGGCCAAACTAGCTGCTGAACACCGACAGGAAGGAATTAGAAACTCTAGTGCAAAAGACATTGTATAAGCAAGCGGATCTCTAGCCAGGTTCGGCTCAGGCCCTCAGACGAAGCCTGACATTTAGCCGGACGTCCAGACTCGACGTAAGTTTTAAGACCTTCAAACTCTTCAAAGCAGTTTTTTCGAGGACGTCGACTGAATTGACGATGTCAAAAAATAATTTTTCTCGCTATGGTAGGCTGAAAAGAACTGCTTGCTGCTTTCAGCCTTGCTCTTTTTAAAGCCGCTGGAAACCAGGCTGTGAGTGCCGAGTGCTCGGACATAGCTAACGTTGTCCTACGTCTCTGCTGTGCGGCCAGGAACCGTCTTGGTCGACATTGCACCGCTACAGGCGCTGCGTTCCAAGACTAAGTCCACCACTGACCGACCGGCCCGAGCCGGAACTTTCATGTTTTTAGAACGTAACTGATGTAACGGTTGTGTAAACCGAACTGCCAAATGTCAAAATAAAAGCCCGCATGACACGAGGGACGCTCAAAAATCACATCCTTTCAGCGACCAGCACGCCATTTTGTTTTGTGAAGAGCGCACAATTTCCGAGCTCCGGGAAGTCCTCATCTGTGCACGATTTGACTAGTACTTTTACGCATGCATTCATTGCACACCGTCCTTAAACAGTCTGATAAGCCGACGTGACATTGTGATGACACTGTTAACGACGCCAACACATCCTGAGGTCGTCGGCATTGTGGAGAGCGTGTACAGTGGCCCACCGAGTGCGTCCGTCGGTGCCTCAGCCAGCCGGCCGGCTGCGAGTTTAAGAGCCTTTCGCGGCGCCTCAGCGTCGCCTACGACCATACCGCGCTGAGCGTACGCCATCCCGTCCGATCTGGCTTGTCAAGCAGCGCTGGGCTTCATTAGTACTAGGATCGGAGACGTCCTGGGAATCTGGGGTGTCGTAGGCTTTTTTGCCTTTTTAGGCAAAAATAATGTTTTTAAAATATGTTCTTTTGTTTCCTATACTATTTCTGTTGCAATAGTGATACCTAACTGGTGCGTTTCACGTGCCTCCAGCTAGAAAGTTTAGACGACGCAAGTACTGCTGTAATTAAGTTCATACACTTCGGAAAAAAATTAATGTGTCAGCTCATCGTTGCGTCAGCATCGCATCAGAAGTTGGCAACTCATCGTTACGTACTAAACTGAGCGAACATACTGGCCGAAAGCTATTGCTAAACAAAAGCTCTATTAGGTCTAAAACAAGCGCAGGAAACCTCTTCTTCATCAAATACTGAAAACAGTTGCGCTTCCAAGATGCTCCTACCAGAAAAGTCTCCCCATATTAACACTGTTGAATGTTGTGGACGGAAAAGGTGGGCCAGATCTACATTAAAACAAGTTTTGCTATCGCCTTAGCTATTTTCTTGTTAGGCAGTGATCTCTCCGTACCGTGCTACCGTACCGGAATACGGAAAAACGGATTATAGGTCGATTCGTGAAGGTCGACTCGTGGACGGTCGATTCGTGGACATAATCCGGTCGATTCGTGGACAGTCGTTTCGTGGACATCTTAAATTTGAAACAGTTTGCAGCCCGTGAGCCATATATTCTCCCATGTAGCACACACACACACACATTTTAAGTGTAGTACAAAAGGAAAAATCGACTAAAACTAAAAAAGTATGTCCACGAAACGACCGTTTTGTCCACGAATCGACCTTCACGAACTGACCGTTTACCGGAAAAACGGTACTGCACGGAATGCGCTACGGCATGGAGCATGTCTATGTGAACGGAAAAGTGCACTAATAGATTGCACGATCGCACTCCGCATTTAACTGAATCCCTGTACCGCAAGGAGTACGACACTGTACCGGCCGGCCCTAGGCCTCGGTCTCACCGGAACCCGAAAGTCTTGCCCAACTCTGTTCCGTCTTCGAATCGATGGACTATTCCTGATTCGTGCTTTGAGAGCGTTGACTGTACCGGCCACCACTAAGGTAGGACCATATCAGATGCCTTATCACCTGCCATTGCGGGATTTGGGCTAGGCTTAGCACTCTTCGCGAAACCTTTCCTGACGTTCGTGCTTGGAAAATGGGCTCGAACATGTTTACGCGAGTGGGGCAAAGTGCACTCAAAGGTTGCGTGATCGCGGCTCGAGAACCTTCCATCGAAAACGTGTGTAAATCCAATTGCGTGATTCCGCCTTGCCACCCTCACCTTCTCGAAGCCGCGAGCGGTGTCGGCGCGCAACGGTGCTAGAGACTAGCGGCCGGATTATTCCATTAAACCTGTGCGCCACCGGCAATTACCGGGCGCCATTGGCAACGAATTAGGTTGGGGCGCGCCCGTTGGGAATCGGCTCTACGCTCGAGCTCGGTAGTCGGGTAAGTCCATAAAATAAGTGTGCAGTGGTACCGGGTGTGAAGCTTGCTCTCGACGCATTGAACCACCTTGACGGATTGCTCTCGGATAGAACGACTGGCTCTCGGCTAGTAGAATGAGCACTACCGGATCGAACGTGTTCATAACGGGTGCCAACTCGGGTATCGGCCTCGCTCTCGTGGAGCACCTCGCAAAGCTCTTCGACGTGAAAAATATTTTCGCCGGGACGCACTGTGATGCCCGTTCGAAGGTATGTTCGTTCTTGCTATGTTGCTACCACCGAGCTACGGTGACTCACCGTCGAAAACATGGAAAACTGGTGCTTCGGACAAGCTAGCGCACGCGAAGGACGCAAAAGCTGGACATATGGCAGGGACAGGAAAACTATGACGTGTATTAAAGAGCTTAGGGACTGTCCAGAAAATATGTGAGGTTCACAGGGGGGAGGGGGGGGGTCAGCCAGTTGTTCACAGTTGTTCACAGAGGGGGGGGGGGTCAAGGGGCTGTTTACGTGAATTACGTGAATAGCAGAAGGCGCAAAATGTGCTCGCCGCAGGCGCCGACAAGCGAAATTTTGGCTTTGTTTGTGCAATTTTAACCTAAAATTTCGTTGGTATCGCCTGCGGCGAGCCATTTTATTTGTTCCATTTTTTCGTTCAGCGATGCTATAATCACACTGCCAAAAATGAGTCGTTGAAATTCTGGAACGTACACTAGGTAAAATGACCTATTTGTGAGTTCACATAGGGGGGAGGACCCCTGTTCACAACTGTTCACGAGGGGTGGGGGGGGGGGCTTTTGTTTACTGCGATTTACCACGAGCACGGACATAAAAGATTAGCGTCTTCGTGTAACTGTCGTACCCCCTAAAAATGTTCCTCGTAGCCTAGTGCCGTTCCAGGGCCAGTCTCGGCGAGGGGTAAGGGGCCGTCCAGAAAACCTGTAATCATTACAACGCCCTTTTTTGACCCCCTCCCCCTGTAATCAAAATGTAATGAGGGGTCTGACCCATCCCCTGTAATATTACACATGTAAAACCGGGTTTTAAGCTTTCCCATGCTCGGAATCTCAAACGTATGGGATGGAGGACGTTTCAGTACGCTTAGAAGGTAAGTTATTTGTCTTGTTTATTTATTAATTTACGTCATGAAGTTCTGGAGGTAATCTATGGCAAAAAAAAACATGAAAAATTTGGTCAGGAAGACAAAAAATTTGCCTGAAAAGTCACGAAAAAATTTGGCCAAAATGACGCCATTTAGCGGTAGGTAAAATGGCCCGCGGCTAGGCAAATTCCCACTACAATTGTCATATTTTCGCTTAAATTAGGCCTGATTCTGTCTCGGAACTGAAGAAAAAAATCAGTTCCGGGACATCCGTGACTGCCCGCCGCAGGCGACATTAACAAAAACTTTTGGGCGAAAATTGGGTGAATGTGGTCTAAGTATGTTCAAGACTGAGTTGAAAATAGGCCCGCCGCAGGCGATACCAACGAAGTTTTAGGTCAAAATTTGCAAAATATAGTCAAAATTTGCTCTAGCGGCGCCTAGCGGTGGACCCATTTTACCTAGTGGTGATTACATAATCAAGGCCCTGACCCCCCCCCCCCCCTCCCCTCTGTAATGATTACCGACTTTCTGGACGCTCCCTAACATAATGCTGATTCTGAAACAAATTAAGCGCCAGTGCTATATTTGCTTTTGTAGTTGCAGTTGTAGAGCAACGTAATAATTTCTAACCAGCATCGCTTTTCTGTCGAAACCAAAACGCTGGATTTGGGCGAATATTTTAGCATTTTAAACGTGTAAGAAAGAAATCCGACGCGAACGATTGACGGTCCGTTAGGCTCGAAGCCGCTGCAACCGCCGTAACGTTGACGTCAGGCTTGAGGACGTGGCGAAGATCACGATGCATAGTTTCATTTATCGATTATAAGGAGTGAATTTAGATACCCAAGAGACTCCTTCCCTGTCGGAAGGTGAGCTTTATCCTGGACTCCCCCTCTTCTGTGAAGAGCCGTTAGCGGGGGCCCGACCTCCGTCCCTGGCAGCGAGTTTCGCAGGGTGTCTGCCTATCCGAATGGCTTTGAGAAGTGTAAAACAGTTTACAAAGTAGTGCCCCGCATTACATACACGGATATTCGCAGCAGAAGGTGACGCAACGAATGTAATGCGCAAGTGCTGCGAATAAAATTCGTATGTATCTGCACCGTTCGCGAGTACCGTACGACTCGGCAAAAACGATTCGTCAAGATTTACTCGGCAATTTTCAACTCGACACAAATCAAATCGGCAAACGTACAATTCGGCAAACCAGTGGCGTAGCGACAGTAGGCGCAGGGGGGAACATGCCCCCCTAAACTTTCGGATGGTTCGAAAGATAGCAAAGGGGGACCCTTATGTTCGCGGCGGCCGAAGGCCGCCACGAAAAATATGGTTAGGGGGGGGGGTACCAAGGGGCATTTTCCGACGGACAAGATCTTGGCCCACCCTAGACTCTTCCCCCCCCCCCTAAAATCGGATTTTCGCTACGCCACTGCGGCAAACGTACAACTCGGCAATTTTTAACTCGGCAAAAGTACAATTCGGCAAAAGTAGCCTAAGCCTAAGCGAGTACACGCATCGCTCGCACGCTTCGCGTGCTCGCGGTGCGCTGCTGAACCTAAATAAACCGCCCCTAAGTCTGAGCCTAAGCGTATGTCTTTAGGCTGAGATAGAAACTAAGCCGCGTGAGTACCAAAACCTTCGAACGAATACGCATGCGTTCGACCAACACGCATCGCTCGCACGCTGCGCGTGCTCGCGGTGCGCTTGAGCACCGAAAAATTTGCCGAGTTGTACGCTTGCCGAGTTAAATTTTGCCGAATCGTACTTTTGCCGAGTAAAAGTTTGCCGAGCCGTGCTTTTGCCGAGATAAAAATTGCCGAGTTAAAAATTGCCGAGTTGAAAATTGCCGAAAGAATTTTGCCGAATCGTTTTTGCCGCATCTTTTTTGCCGAGCCTGTACGTTTCCCGACAATGACGTAACCCACAGACCCGTCTAGAGTGTAGGAGTACTGAAGATAGAAAAGGACCCACTCGAAGCATGGAAACTCTGACCTTTACGCGCTCGTGAACGGTGCAGAAACAACATGCGGGTTTATCTCCTTTCTAGTTTTTGGGATCACTGGAAGTATCCCCTGGAAGGCGAATGCAGTGTTTATCCATTCGTTGTCCTGCAATTCTGTTGAGTAGATGCGAAAGGGATGATCAGAGCCTGGCCCGAATGTGTTAGCGCCATTCCAGGCTTTTGACGCTTAGCAGCGCCGTCACAGGGTTTTCCGTACTTTATGAAGATTTACATGCGAGAGTAAGCTAAGTTATTTCTTGCTATAAGCGACCAAATCAGCCTTTCGATCGGTACGGTGACGGGTTCTTGCGGAGTGAATGCTTCCCTGAGAATGCTTGCCTGCCACGTACATATTTACGAGTCGATCAATAAAAGGCTGCATATTATTGTGCACTCGATCTGCCATCCTGGTGGTGCACAAGGAGTTTTGGAATTTCTTTCTTCCTGTGGATAGGTATTCCACTCCTTTAGCCCATTCGAATATGCAAACGACGAACACAAATTAACAAAGCGAGCCTGTAGGCCTGGGGAAGCCCTCTGGTGTTTTCCCAGGAAAGTTTGTACTAAGGTAGCGGCTTGATCGCGCATCGGGGCGTTTGTAATTTCTGGTGCGCCCATTGCTTATGTCAATGATGTGTGTACGTATGTAGAGGTGCGGTCATTACTAAACAATGTCTCCCACGGTCTACTATAGTCTAGGCTACGCAAAAGCGCAGACGGGGCCTATAGCGAGAATTGCGTACCGAGCAATTCGTCGTTGCAGTTCACACAGCCCTGCTCAGCCTAGCTCATCGCTTGGCCCACACTGAGTGTTGCGACTCTAAGGGGTTTAGTGTGTCTTAGACTCTTAGCTGAGGTGACCCCAATAACCGACCGTAGTAATTGGGTGTGTCCTATGTGTTTAGGTAACCTAGAAGTTGAAGAACGTCCGAACACGATGAGCCGATAGTTGCTACCCTTCGTTGCCTCTCATTATCTAAACTGTGCATATTTTGTGACGAAACCGTTGGACCAATCAAACGTGACCAAAAGTTTGTACGTATGACATAAATTACAAGAAATTGTTGCTAGTGCAACTAAGCGCTCTCCTACTCAATACGACTTCATTGGGGGAAGGGATAACGCCGGGGGAACGCTATGCTTGCATTCCGATGCTTCTGGAACGTAATTTGGCTGTCGTACTTACATGCATTACATGGTCCTCCATCCATAATGGTTGTGTCCAAAGTCTGGTGAGGGATAAAATAACACCGGCTGCAGATTTGGAACTAAGGACTCGAGTATTTGTCTTTTTTGCTGTCTTTCTGGCAGCTTAGCCATTCCTAATCGATATCTCTTTTTCCGCAGGTAACGGATAGTCGAAAGCAAAACGCTGGATTTGGGCGAATATTTTAGCATTTTAATAAGAACATGATCGACGGGCGATTCCATCTGACGACCGAGCTGCCGAACAGTCACCGAGTGACGCCTGGCTTGAGGACGTAGCTACAATTACGACGCACAGAATACTTTTGTCGCACAGGATTTGTGCCTACCTAATGACAGTGAGAAAAGTGAAACAGACCGCAAAGTAGCGCGGGGCATCAAATGAACGAATGTTCGCAGTAGAATGTCACACAAGCAATGCAATGCGCATGTACTGCGACTAAGATTCCGAATGTCTCTGCACCCTTCTCAAGGGCAATATTCGCATAAGTTCAAAAACAGCCCGACGCAGGCGACCCCAGCAAAATTTTAGGTGCAAATTTGAGAGATACAGCCAAAATCCGCTCTGCGCGGCGCCTAGCGGCGGGCTGATTTTACCTAGTACTGAGTACGTACGTAATCGTTAGCTCGACCCGAGCTCTCACCCCAACCTGTAATCAAGTGTAATAAGATACCCGACCCTACCCACCACCTGTAAGGACTACAGAGTTTATGGACGCTCCCTTGTTGGCAAACTACCAAATTCTGAATTCTGATTCTGAAAATTCTGAATTCTGGCGTTTTTGGTGATTCTGATTTCTGAATTCTGAATTTGGTTTTGAGATTCTGAATTCTGAAATGAAAATCCGATCAGAATGCAGCCCTGCTCCCGAGGGGTCCTAGCTACGCCCTTGCAGAGTCCAATACTTTAGTGACATCAGTCATGGTGGTTATTCAGTTAGTTCTGCTGGTGCAAGCAGATTTACCGTCTGCATGCATCTGTTGTACCTCCTAAGATGTCTCTTTGTAGCCTAGTCACGTTCCAGAAGCGAGTGTTGGCGAGGAGTAACATACCCCAACGTAGATTTGGAAACAATTAACGTAGGTACTAGTATTTGTTTTTGTTTTCTTGGCCGCGTAAACGTTCCTAACCGCCATCGTTTATTCGCAGTTAACGGATGGTCGAAGGCAAAACTGCTCGATTTGGGCATTTTTAAAAGCGTAAGCAAGGAATCCGACGCGAATAAATTACAAGCCCAACCGCTAGGTATGATATATCTTCAGTTACAATCAAGCAAGACGCTCTCCGCAGGCAACTTCAAGGGATCCAAGTAGAGCGAGCGGCAAGGTGAGTGCGGTAGGCAGCAAAAGGAGCGGCCTCTTCTTTAAACAACACTGGTCTTGCTTGACGGTTCTGAAGCCTGTATGATTGCAAATACAGCAAATCATTTTGATGCATGCTGCAGCGACAATAACACAGGTGCGCAAGGCAATTTGGTGCATCCATGTAGATTCTTCTTGCGGCTACTAGCCGGGTTATTATCAACTAGTACATTTCTTAGTTTTAGCTCACGGATTTGTTTTCGGCGTGCTCTTAGTATTGTTCCTGCCGTCCACCCGCAATCTGGCTTAACGCTGCCTTCTCACTGCCACTGACGTCCGACGCACACGGCTTAGGTGGCCGCTTAAACTGTCAGCGAGCCGTTTGGGCTCAAGCAACGGGAATCTTATTGATCGGCTGCCGTCTCCATCGAGCTATCTCCAACATTTCTTTCAACCAGCCCTAATTTTAGGGTACACTGACCCGGAACGTTAGACTGTGGCGACGCGTTTCACCAATATTCGAGGATATTTTCTTACGAGTCACGTGTCGCACTCAAAGACTGAAGTTGGTGCCTGAACCCGTGTTCAAGTGGAAGGACATGTTAAATTTGTCCATTTCAAATTCAGTTCCAGTTGGAAACGAAACAGCTTAAGCCTACGCAACCCTCGGTTGCGTAGTCGCGTATCTAGGATTCCTCTAGTCGGGTATGAGGGTGGTACCTCGGCAAAGAAGGCGGTTCACTCTCCTGCTTCTTCTGTTCGCTTCCTGTAAGTTCCCACAGGTACATCCGCTTGTTAGGTATAATTTAGTCTCCCTCGTCTCCGTGATTCATCGGTCGCCTTGGCAGCGGTTCCACATTCAGTTCCTCAACAAGAACTACCTATAGGAGATGTCGAGGCCGCCCGATCCGACCGTTTGCACCGACAAAACGCTCTTCATCGGCGTCGGCACCGGACCTAAGTCTTTCGACAGAAGAAGCTCCATTCGACGCTTGCGGGCCGCTGAACTGGTAGGACACCGGCCGCCACTGCCCTTGCTATAAACATTGTTCAGCCTGACACTGCCATTATGCGATTCTTCGTCGGCCTAACTGAACGCGCGACGTACGCGAAGCTGAAGGAGGAGGAGCGTCGTTTCGGCGACATCGTTTTCTGCGATCTGCCTGACGGGTACGACAACCTATACTTGAAGGCAAGTCACGATGTGAACGGGGGTTCTGAAGGTCGGGTGGTCAGAGGAGACCCTGTGATGGCCTTGAAGGGCTTCATGAAAGCCTTAAACTGCAAACACTTATTTAAACGAACTGCCTCAAAAGACATGGGCTATGCTCGGCCATGGTGATAAGCATTCCACCAAAATGTGCTTTAAGGTGCATGCGATGATGCAGTGGCAACAGAGGTTCTGCCCACAAGCGGCCTTCTTGCTGAAGACCGACGACGACACCACCGTCCACATCGCGCGGCTGAAGCACCACATCGCGAGCCGCTTCAAGCCCGCCATCAACGGAACGAAGGCGATCTTCGGCTCGGTGAAATCGTTCCGATGGGTGTTCCGTGAACGAAACAGCAAGCGGTAGGCATCATCTTGAATGTCGGAGCCGACTCTGTGCGTTTAGGTACGTTCCGGGAGAGCTCTTCCCCGACGACGTCTATCCGCCGTTCTGCACCGGTTTTAGCTACCTGGTGAGCAGCGACGCCGTGTCGGCTATCCTCTTTGGGAACCGCTTAGTGAATGCCTTCACCAACGAAGACGCCCTCTACACGGGAGTCATCGCTGGCAAAATGGGCATCCTGAGAAGCTCGCACGCCGATGTTTTCCACAACGCTGGATTGGTAAAATTGTCCGTAGCTGCTCAAAGTTGCGCACAACTGATTTCAGCTGCAAAACGTGACGAAGTGCGAGGGGACCGGCATTCCACTCTCGTCGGCCGTTTACATTCATGACGGAGATCCGGCCGGCTTCAGGCGGACACTCTGTCTTTCATGACGAACAAAACATGCGCATGAGGATATTGTCTGACCTACCAATTGTCGGTAATAAATTGTGAGTTGACATTATCAGTCTACTTTGTCCTGGAGCGAAAATATGGTTCTGCAGTGGCGGCTTTCCTACGACAGAAATAGGACAGACGGGCGGCGTCTCAAAGACACAGTGCCGTGTCCGCGGCGAGGCCGGCCGAGCAGAGGAGCTTGCTATTCCAGGCGTAACAGATTTTATCTGCTTCCGCCTGGAGAGTCTGATGCAGCTCAGTCCACTCGACCTCTTTGCGATGCTTTATGCAACGAACAGCCGAGACCTGTCCAGTAGGTTCGGTCGCCATATCCTTTAGTCAGGTGTACTGCCTACACAGCCTGTGTGTTGTCAGTCCTTTTTGTTCTCATTGCCACTTAGTTCACCATCCATAGTGACTACCTGAATAACTTCATCTGAATCCTCCTGGCTAGATGTTTACGCGCAGGACCTTCCAGCATTGGCGAGCTTTTAGGTTAGCCTCGTTTATTTGTCTCTGTTACCATGACTTTTTCCTGACCTGCGCGGGAGCGCAGCTCAATTAGGTGTGCAATACCAGGCTCAGAAGAGAAAACATCCAGTTCCCGATGATACGCAAAATTTTCGAGTACGCATGTACAGTGGCTGAGTTCGACATTCCTGTATGGCATCCTATGTAGCTGTAGGCAGGTGACATGTCCGCCTGGATAGGAAAGTGTCCTCGGACACAGGCAGGGACATTTACCATGCAACACAAAAGGGCCATGACGCCGTACGAGTTCGCTAAAGTTTTTAATATCGTGTTGCAATCATAATGTATTATCCCTACTAAAATGAACCCAAGCACTTTCAGGTTTTCTACGTCGGCGGAATGCGGCGCACCACCAGACGGCGTCTTCACGGCCCTCTCGTTGGAATCGCAGTCATCGTCTTGGTAGCGTACACTGCGCTGATGACGCTCCAACATCGAAACCGGAACGCATCGGCTAGTCAAGTACGAGCGGTTACCAAGCGTCTTCCTCACTTCCACGATTCCGTCGACTGCGATGCCGTCTTCGCTAACGATTCATTGGAAATCGACCGAGCTCGACAGTGGCGCTTCGACCGTGACGGTTTCTGGTCAAGTACCGTCTCGAATGAACCAGGAGAAACGTATGTCGTGATATTCGTTTTTTTTTGCACATTGCCAAGTCCTTCTGCTCAGGTGCCGCTCCATTTGTGAGGCATTCGGCTTCTTCAACCGTCCGCTTTCCGAAGAGGAGCGTCTGTTTCCGATTGCATACGGCCTCCTGGTGCACGCGGAGGCGACGCAAGTGTACTTTCTCTTGAGCGCCATCTATCAGCCACAGAACGCCTACTGCATCGCAGTGGACGGCAAGAGCTCAGAAACGTTTAAGCGTCGCATGTCTCTTCTCGCGGATTGCTATCCTAACATCGACGTTCTGGTGAGCCATCCAGTGAGCGCTTTGACTCAAGTAATTGGCACACTTTTAGTTCGTCGGTGAGGTTCACTGGGCCAGCTATGAGATCGTTCGTGGCGTCTTTGATTGTCTGCGTCATCTGACCGCACTCGACCATCCATGGAGATACTATCAGGTACGCGTTAACCGTCGCAATGTCATGTTAGCTCCTCTCGTCTTTAGTACCGAAGTGGTGTGGACGTTCCGCTGAAGACAAATCTCGAGATGGTACGCATTTTCAAGCGGCTCAATGGATCCTCCAACGTGCATGTTTTGCCCGCTCTAAGTAAGCGAGGTGAAACGAGAACTCAGTCCGTACTCAAGGTAGTTAAGCCTACACATGTACCGCTAAAAAGATGCTTAGAACAAAACCATCGAACCACCACTGCCCATTTGGTCGTCGACCATGTCGGCACTCTTCAGTCGTGAGGCGGCCAATGCCATGGTGCACAGCGAGAAAGTTCGGGAGCATCTGGAGTTCATCAAGCGACTCGACGTTCCCGACGAGAAGCTCTGGGGGTCGATTCTCGGCAACCCGAAAGGTAGTTTTCGACAGTCACCACGAACACATTTCGAACTTCAGAACTTAGGATACCGGGTAGCTTTGACGCGCAGGCGCTGTACACACGGGTGATCGGAGCTGGCGCCAATGCAATGCCCGGAACGGCACTTGAGATGATGCCACTGTCGCTGCAGGAACCATGCGCATTGCCGTACTACTTTATCGGCTGGTACCAGACGTGGGCTCACACAGGACCATGTCATGGTATGTCACTTTCGCTTCTCTTGACTTGGCATCGTACGATACTCTGATTACAGGTCGCTATGCGAGTGGCTCATGCGTGTTCGGCGTCGGAGACCTGCCAGTGCTGTATCGTCGAGGAGAGCTGATGGCGCACAAACTCTACCTCAACACCGAGCCGGCGGCATTCTTCTGCCTCTACGAGCGGGTTCGACTCCGAGCATTCGATCCTCGGCAGCAGCGCTTCCGCGGCTCAGCCTACGCGCACCTCCTTCAAGTACAGCTCCACAATGGTGTTCCACTCAATGATGTGCATAATGTGTCTTGCTAAGACTTCCGTTATTTCTTACCTGATCTTTGATCTCTGTCTTTGCTGTGATAAAGGCCGTCAGTAAACGGAACTAACGAATGAAACTTCGAACCTGTGAGCAACAAGAACAACATGGACTCTTAGCATGGTGTAAGCATGCCAAAACAAGAATTGGGCCACAAACTTCATTTGACAGAAACGCCTGATGAATAGTACCCTCTCTTAGGTCAGACCTGTTGTGCATTCGTTCATATGTCCGGTTTGCCAAAAACACTTCCAAAGTGTGAGGACTGAAAATTTGCGTCATGCCGAATTTTTACTCATGCCAAGCTATTTTCATGCAAAGTTTTACTCATGCCAAAGTGTGCTTACGACAAGTTGTTTATGCCCAACCCACCGTTCCGAGTACTCTAAGGAGCTTTAATTGCTTATTAAGCATTACATAGCTTACACATTGCTTGCTTCGTTCAGTGATTACTATAAGCATAGCGTGGTGTGGTCGGCCAAAAGTTTGAACCTGCGTGTTGTTGTATAGCAGCGCGGCAAGGACTCTCGTGTCAGGGATGCGGGTATCGGTATCGGTATCGAAAACCGATACTATCGGGTTTTTAGTATCGGTATCGGTATCGGTCATGAGAAAATCTGCCCGCATTAAGGTTTTTTTTAGTGTTTCCGTCAGCCAAAATTCAACGCAAATCTTAATGCAAACCTAACAAATTCCAACTCAAACCATTTAAAACATGTTCAGTTAGCAGCACAAGTTGCTTCGGCGCATTTTTTCGCTGAATTTTATTACATTTTTTGCGTTAAAAGATGACTTTGGGGGCTTCGGTATCGGTATCGGTAATGTGATAAGTATCGGTATCGGTATCGGGTTTTTGGTATCGGTATCGGTCTCTAAGTTTTCATCCCGCATCCCTCTCTCGTGTTAATAACCGCAATAGAAGTTTACTAGATTAACGAACGGCTTCTTCAGGGTGGGGGGGGGGGACAATAAAAACTTTTTTAGGAAAGTGCTTGCCGCATGCGAGGCTGTGAGCAGTCATGCGTGCAGTCATGCGTTCTAAGCGATACCGCATCGTTCATACAGAGCGGTACGCACGCACTAGCATGCTATCGTGTGATCCGGATCCATCGTGGATCACTATTACGAAAAGCGCTGGAGCGATTTCGAATAATGCATGGAGCATGCCGTCTTTGTACTGGAGGTCGGAGCTGGGCCCCGTGCCGACCCTGTACCCGTGGTGACCCCGCCCGTGCCGTACCGCGTAGCCGTGGTCGATTAAAAATTGCCATGCCGCATACACAAACACAGCACAAAATACGGCCCGTAATACGGCGTTTTTCGAGGCCGTGCCGTGTTGCCGTGCCGTATTATGCGGGTACAGGTACGGGTTTGGCCCGTAACGTGGTACGGGCGCCGATCTCTGCTTTGTACATGCATGCGTGCTGTCAGGCTTACCGAGCGGTACCCCATCATGCGTACCGAGCAGCTTGCACATTTTCACACGAATTCGTTTGATCCGCATCCATGGTATGGTTTGTGTTTGTCTATTCCGGTACGTGCTCGCATATTTTTGCCGCTTTATCATTATCTAATAATGGACTTCGGACGTTGCCATTCAGAGTGAACAACACGACCGGTCAAGATTCTTGTAAGGCCCCGCTAGCGTCGCTGCGTGCACATTAGCGCACGCGAGAGACTTGTAGGGAAGTAAGCGGCAGATGCGGTGGCGGCTTTACCGCGACCAAAGAAGACCGACGGGCGGCGTCTCGAAGAAACACTGCATTGTCCGCGGGACACCGGCCGAGGCGATGCACTTGCAGACAGAACACAGTTGCAGCATGGCGAATTTCACCATCGTGCGCTGTAACTGATTTTATCTGTCGCAGCTTGGACATTCGCTGCATCTTGGTCCGCTTGACACTTCTGTGACGCTTCGTGCAGCGGACGACCCAGACCTACCCTATAGGCTCGGTGGTCGTATCCAGCAGTCACTACAGTGACTGCGCAGCGTGCCCGTCGTCCCCACTGAGTTTACCATGTATTTTCACTTGATGTTACGTCCTTGATGTTTACGCACAAGACCCATGGTCAGCATGGAATGAGCCTTGGGGACGCCGGAAAGCTTCGTATACGTTTCTCTGTTATCGTTGTATTTTTCATCCCTACGCGCTAGTGCAGTTTACTTTGTCGTTGCCATTGAGTTGCTAATAAGATAGCGACCGTGAAGTCGAACGAATCCACTACAGATTCCTAATAGCGCGAGTTGTAACCGTACTATTTGAAACACCCTTTAAGTAGAGTCCTTCAGCTTCGACGGAATGCGGCGCACTACCAGACGGCGTCTTTACGGCGCTCTCGTTAGCATCGCAGTCGTCGTCTTGGGAGCGTACGCTGCGCTGAAGAAGCCTCCGCAGCTGAAGCGCCTTTTAACTATTACTGAGCGTCTTCCATCCTTCCACGATTCCGTCGACTGCGATGCCATATTCGCTAACGTTTCGTCGGAAATCGATCGAGCTCGACAATGGCGCTTCGACGGTGACGTTTTCTGGTCAAATACCGTCTCGAACCAATCAGGACACATGTAAGTCGTTTTGCTGCCACGTTGACAAGCCCTACATTTCAGGTGCGGCTCCATTCGCGAAACATTTGGCTTCTTCGACCGTCCGCTTTCCGAAGAAGAGCGTCTGTTTCCGATTGCATACGGCCTTTTGGTGCACGCCGAGGCGACGCAAGTGTACTTCCTCTTGAGCGCGATCTATCAGCCGCAGAATGCCTACTGCATCGCAGTGGACGGCAAGAGTTCGGACATGTTTAAACGTCGCATGTCGCTTCTCGCGGGTTGCTTTCCCAACGTAGACGTTATGGTATGTCATTTAGTGAGCGCTTTGACTCAAGTAATTGGCACACTCTTAGTTCGTCGGTGAGGTTCACTGGGCCAGCTATGACATCGTTCGTGGCGTCTTCGATTGTCTGCGTCATCTGACCGCACTCGACCATCCATGGAGATACTATCAGGTACGCGTTAACCGTCGCAATGTCATGTTAGCTCCTCGTTTTTAGTATCGAAGCGGTGTGGACGTTTCGCTGAGGACGAACCTCGAGATGGTGCGCATCTTCAAGCAGCTCAATGGATCCTCCAACGTGTTCATTGAGCCCGCCCTCACTAAGCCAACTGAACCGCGAACCCTGTCTGTACTTAAGGTATTTAAGCTCTTAGACATGCCCCACAAGGAATGTTTAGAACGAAAGCATTAAACCACCGCTGCCCATTTGGTCGTCGAGCCTGTCGGCATTCTTCAGCCGTGAAGCGGCCAATGCCATGGTGCACAGCGAGAAAGTTCGGGAGCATTTGGAGTTTATCAAGAAACTCGACATTCCCGACGAGAAACTCTGGGGGTCGATTCTCGGCAACCCGAAGGGTAGTGTTGGACAGTATTTACAAGATTCTGACCAACGCATGCTAACCTTTAGAACTGCCGATACCGGGTGGCTTCGACGCGCAGATGCTATACGCGCGGTTGGTCGAAGCTGGCGGCCACGTAATGCCCCAACCAGAAACTGAGTTGACACCACCGTCGCCGGAGGAACCGTTCGCATTGCCGTACTACTTTATCGGTTGGTACGCGACGTGGTCTCATACAGGGCCTTGTAATGGTATGTCGCGTACGCTTGCATTACTAACTCATATGGTTACAGGTCGTTATGCGCATTGGTCCTGCGTGTTCGGCGTCGGCGACCTGCCAGTGATGTACCGTCGCGGAGAACTGATGGCGCACAAGCTCTACCTGGACACCGAGCCGGCGGCATTCTTCTGCCTCTACGAGCGGGTCCGACTCCGAGCCTTCGATCCTCGGCAGCAGCGTTTCCGCGGTTCGGCCTACGCGCATCTTCGTCAAGTGCAGCTCCACATGATGTGCGTACTATGTCTTACTAATAATTCTGGCTATTCTTACTTACTCAGACCTTTGATCTGATAAAAGGCCGGAGAGTAAACTGAACTAACAATGGTGCACTATACCGCGTCCTGGTGTGTAAGTGTAATGGTGTACCAAGAACCAAGTGTGATGCTCAGCGAATGAGATGACGTGTTTTACTGTCCCTCCAAACCGCCCCTCGTTCTCATGGTGACTGCCATACCTAAAGCTTTGTGTATTTGAGTACGGAGGCTTGCGAGGCACAACCCACTTTGTGCGGTCAAGCGAACAAATGTTTGCTTATAAGTGACCGCTTTAGCAAACAAATGGGCGCTTGGACGCAGGCTACCGCTTGAGCGGTAGTGACCTTCATTCCGCATTTGTACGTTCTTTTGCGGTGGATAAGTCCTAACCAACCATTCTGTGTGCTGACATTCTACAATGTCAGAAGATGCTACTCCACCGGAACTGTCGGCGCAGAACGATCATGCTAAGGACGTGCCGACCTCGCCTCCTCCTTTGTACCAAGAGCTCGAAGATGTTGTCGCAACGGTGGAATCGTCACTGCCTGTAACCGTTGAAAGACCGAAAAATGCAGTCGACGTCCGGAAGGGATGCTGCACTGTAACCTTTTTCTGCTGTGGCGGCTGTCGGTCGGTTTTTGCCGGGTTCGCCTGGATGATCAGCTTTGTAAGTCTAACATCAGGGAGGATAACCTCTGCTTAGTCTAACCTTTTCTGTACGCTGCAGATCAGATTATTTTCCCTCTCAACGTATGCCCCTTTAGATCACTGCCATCGCGCAGTCGGCGCTGCTGTATTATTTACTGGACTCCCGACCACTGCACCGTCATTTACCAAACCACATCGACGAACTTCAAAAGTTTCACAAAAGTGGTTTGGAATTTGATCGCCTGCGTGCGCAGGTAAAACTACAATTCCTGACTTCTCTCATTCTTCCCGTCACCTGCCTGGTGACGACACTTCAAATCCGCTTTACAGTGAATCATAAAGTGTCCGCCGGCGGCAAGAAGCAGTTCCTAATGCAGTGCCTCATACTGTCTCTTCACCTGAATAGTGTGCTTACCAGCGGCAGGGTCTTGGCCGATCTGTCGGGCATCGTGCAGGAGACGAGGAACTACGTCACACCAGTGAATATCCTCATAATGGTAAGCTTGGAAACGATGCTTTTCGCCCCAGCAACCTGTGCGCAGGTCTCCAAAAGCCGGCTCTACGCTAGCCGGTATTATTGGACTAGTGATTTAAGACTTAGTTTAGACGCTTTCTGGGATTGCGACGCTTGTGCAGTCAGTCGCATTGCATTCGGGCTATGAGGCGAAGACCACCGTCGCAAACTATGAAAAATGTCGTAGCGTGCTTTACTGGCAAGCCTCGCTGGTAAGCAGCAGGTACGCGACGAACGTATGCGACAACTTCAGATAATTTATTCACTCTCCTTCGTTGTCACTCTATCTGCTGTTGAAATGTGCGACCAAGCAATGGTCCGTTTGACGTTTGCACTAAGCGCAGCGATCGCGCTGTTTATAACTCTAGCAAGGGCCGTCATGAAGTGTGCGTGCAGGCTGGTGATAGTCGTAAGTTTTTCAGGCCTCCCAATAGATCATTTTTACAACGGACTTCGACTTGATCTTACTTGACGGCATTGTAGGAGACGATCGCGTCAGCAACGATCTTCGTGACGATGGTTCTGACGACGCTATTCCTGCTACTGCAGACAGATCCTCTCTGTGCCAGCTCAGCGCAACGACTCGCATTGATCATCTTTCTGTTACCCACTCCCTGGTCGCTAAACCACATGCTCTACCTCATGCCAGCTATCACCTTTAAGTAAAATACGCACCCGAAAAGTCTGCATGCTTTGCCCCGAATAAAAAAAGAATGCAGCGAACGTGGAACGTACAAGTCGAGATATCAGACTTTAGTTTCCCAGGGCCTTTATAAACGCATTCTCGACCTTTGCCCACGCATCCGGCACTTAGCGATCTCGAAAGCAGGTAAAGTGAATTCTCGTGGGATCACTCGATGGTTTGCCCGGCTAAAGACTACCTGCGGAGTTACGTCGGCCTAGTCTCAATGCAACCGTTTGTAACGGTTTTTGTACGTTCACTAGCAGACATCTTTTGACGTTTAACTTACAGCAAACACCCATTCCCAGTGAAAAAATAAGCCAACGTCTTCTGACCTCTTAGTGCGCAAGTTCTTTAGAGGGACGGTTTCCTACACAACTGTGGGCTCCGTTTTTTTTTCTTGTACGTCGCTGAATACCTAACTGATATTTTGTTAATTTAAATGTGCTTTCCCGAACCATTCTTCATCGAGTTTAAGGGCTCAACTTCCGCATCGCATCCGAAAAAAACGAGGTCAAATGAGAGGGGTACGTGCGGTTTTTTCGATCCCTTCGCGCGCCGCAGGCGCTCGAGAATTTGGTTCATTCATTCTAGGGACTACTAATCCTGTGGCCAACCTTGTCCCGAACAGTCGTTGATTCTAAACTCATTTGCGTTCTCCCCGTTCCGTCCCTTGGAGGTTACCTCTCATGGAACACCAGGGGCCGTCGGTTAGAAGGACGCTTAAGTTTTCAGTACTTGAAATAAATAGGTAGAATGCGGAACTTAATCTACCTCATTCTTACCACGAAGTCGTTAATGGCTTTACATAATTTTGCTTAGTGTGGAACACGCATGACGCTATAATTCTTCAGCACGAACAATGAGCGCCGATAACTCTCAGGCACAGTGCCCGATTTGCTACGACGTCCTCGACCTCAACGATACTTACGCTCTTCTATGCCGGCATACGTTTCACGATCAGTGCATCACAAAGTGGCTCGATGACTCATCCAGACAAACGTGCCCATGCTGCCGAGTACGCTGCCCGAAGGGATACCTGCTGAAATTGCATTTTAACTTCCCTCAGGACACGGGCCATCCGAAGAAGACACATGAACAAGTCAGCCAGAGTCAAGTGAACAGATCGACGGCCTTCCTCAACCACCAACGCAAGGAGGTATCGTTCGCGTAGTGCAGTTTTCGTGGTCCGATTTGCGTGAGTTTCATTAGTTTTTCATAATGTCGTGCAGCATTGTGCTTTCGACTAGCCCTAGATTCGTTTGAATTAGTTTCGTGCCTTCTAGGCTGCTCGATTTAGTGGCAACATCACATCGCTGAACTTCGACCCGCTCGACTTCCCCTATTCGCGGCTTCTCAACGAGCTGTACTTGCTTCCGCACGAGCCGTTCGTTTGTGGACTCGACGAGCCGATTCTGTGGATTTGCGACGCCACCGTATGCGACTTGCAATAGATGCTCCTGCGTCCGTGCCCCTGATGTTGTCCTACATGTCGTGTGCCTTATTCTCCTTTGTAGTCTACTGCACGAACACAACAGCGACAACGGCTGGACGAATGGGCTTCAGAAACCTCTCTCTTACTCATGAGCTGTATTACACGACTTGTATTATTTGTCTTGCTGTCATCAGCTGGGGAGCATATCTTTGTTCGATAGATGCCGCATGTCGACCAAATGCTTGATTGTTTACCGCTTTGTCTATATCGCATTGTTTGACTTATTTCTGGGATCCGTTGCGTTTGATCCCCGAAGAATGGAACTGTTTTCTTCATGGGCATGATAAAAACCATTCTTTATGTACCTAACGGCTAAAATTAAGCTTGCCAAGACGCACTGGCCCCGCATGCTTGGCCTTAGTGCACTCCAAATGTTGGAGACGAGTGCATGCGCGCATGCAGTTCAGACCACTTCGGTTCAAATTAGGGGAGGAGGCAGGGATTTCCTGCTTACAGGCTATAGCGACCCCACTATGGCATGCAGCCCGTAGCGGGCAAGAAGGATAAATTTTGTGTTTTCGTACAATGATGACTATTTGATGATTTTTCGCATATTTGCATAAACAATGGAAGCGATGCGTGAGTTAAAGCGGTCTTCAATAATCGAGGCAGAACGTTGAGAAATAGACAACTTAGACGAACCCTCACGTTTCAATAAACCAATGACCCACTTGGTTGAGACAGAAGGTCTTGGGAACAGCCAATATTTCGTACAATGGAGCAAAAAAACCTCTGTACGAGCTTGCAAAGTGTCGAGTTCAAGCACTGGTGATGTGCATGCTATACCAATAGCGCCACCGTTAGCTGTTTGGTACAAATAATCCTCAATTGCGGCGCCGGCTGCTCGAAGCGCAGGCCAGCCGCCATTATGGGCGAATTCGTCTCAGGCGCGGGCCGGGCCTGTGACGAGTGTAAAGTCAAGTGTTCCGGATGGGAAACTTTCGCGAACGCTCAATTTTCAATAAACCGATGATGCATCCTTGGTTGAGACAGAAATCTTTGAAGCAGCAAATATTGGAGCCTAAATGTTATCAAACTGACTACCTAACCGGTAGCTAGCGTTAACCGGAACTAACCTAGAGCCTTAACTGACTACCTAACCAGAACAAGAGTCATTCCCGGGTGTGTCTATTTCCCATCGAGCGAGAATGTTGCTTTTGTTCCGAAACGTTAGGGGATTGTCGGTCTCGGCATTCACTCATCAAAGGAGGTAAAGAAGAGTACTGCGCGCTGACGCTGCTCTGGAACAATATCGTAGTTCGCATCGTTACCGAATGCAGCAAGCTCAATCGTAGCACGTACTGCTTGGTCTATACACGTATGCCAAAAACGGATGTACATAGGTATTGCTGCAGTAGTCTTTCGAGTTTTCAAATATATTCTTTATACCGTGTTTCTTCTAATAAACCCCCGGGGAGGAAGCTTTGTTCGATCTTTCATTTTTCGAAAGTTTCACAGTTTAGAAGATCGTAACTTTTTTGTGTCCGTATGATTCGTTTTCTGTCTAAACCTGTTTGCTTCCTCCTTATGAATTCAAATATGACCTTGGGTTGGAAGTACACAACCCCCTAGGCCTGCAAAAAAAATTGTTGTAGGGGGTTTATTAGAGAGGCATCTAAGGTGTGTGGGAATATTAGAGGAAATACGGTATAATGATCTGCCGCCAAACAACGAGAGAGGTCCAACCGACGACGTAGCGACATAGATGAACAACGTCTTGTTATCCGAACGACACCTGAGCTTGTTCAATCGACTTTTTCTTGGTGTGCATCTCGCTACAACGCATACAGTTTCACTGAGCACATTTAGAGACTTTTCATTTTGGCGTTGGTCCAAACGTTTTACCTCATCGAGCTTCTAGTCATCGTCACTGATTTAGCTAATATCCAGTTAGCCTTGTCTAGCCACCACCAACCAGGCTCACCCGGCTAGAGGAATATGAAAAGTCAGATGCTATAGGCTGACTATAGGCTCTGAAATATCCCAACCGCCCGATAAATTGCGTCACTGGGCGCACTTATGCAATCGCATAACCTTGCATGCCCTTCACGTGAATGCGTCTGTAATGCGGCTTCGTGGACCACTTGAGGAGGTCGTCTGCTTGCGTGGCGACGCTGGGAAAACAATGGCGCGGATGCGGCACCTTTAGCCCCCATCCGATGTGGACGCTCGTTTGCCCAGCGGCACGCGCCCCGGTCGTCCTTCCGGTCCGCTGGACCGTCGGTGACCTTATTCGATTGCGGAAATCCGAGAGCTAAGTTCAGCCATGTGAGGGCTTCCCTTACCTCTTTGTTTTCTGGGTGGTAGCGGGCTGAGACGTGCCGCAAGGGATTACAGCGTTGTTATCCTTGGCCGCATTTCCGGGTTCATTAATGTTTCTTGTTCGTTTTTGTGTCTTTTGGACCACGTGGTCCATTCTACAGGCGGCTTCCCTAGCGACCGTCACCTCTGTTATTCAAGCATTTGTTTTGCAAAAAATGTTTTCAGACTCTCTGACGTAAACCCCTTTGTTCAGAGGGTCATGGAGGAATTTCCGAAGACGTCTCTAGCAACAAGAACCTTGGAGCGGAACCTCGAAAAATATTTTGTTTCGCTTGTGCAAGCAAAATTCAGGCGTTGTCAACATAGCAGGAAGAGATTTTGTAATTTTGCTTTCTCTACAACTGTTTCTGCATGTTCTCCCTGGACGTTGTCTCTTCATCTAAAAAAACTTCCGAAAATCTCTCGTTCGTTGGGCGATTACGTTGTTAGACGATGCATGGCATGTAGCTTAGGGTGTATATCAAAGCTTTACGAAGAAGGCCCCCTCGATCGACTGCGACGGTACAAATTTGTAAGAGACATTCTAGCCGTTTGAAGGAAATGGGCGACTTATGTCAGCTACATTCAGCGCTCAAGCATAACATCAGTCTGTGCATCGAACTGGTCAAGCTTTGGTGCCTACATATCTATTTGGTGTCGTTGCGTCTAGATGCCAGGCTACATCCGCGAAAGAATTCGGCATGAGGCAACCCTTACTTTGAAGAATTAGGCGTTCGACGGCATTCCGACTCTTGAACTTTTTAGACACTAGTCCTGCCCTGAAAAAAAAACTTTTGGACTTTACTCTTTCGTCTGTGACTAATGAACGTTCTATTCTCGAACTCAAATGATGGATTTAGGTAAGCGTTTTTCTATACGCCCACCCATCCTCAAATAGCCAAAGTCACGATTCTTGACCAATGCGGAATTGACAACGCGCTTAGCGCCGTGGTTCGAAGACAAATGAGACCCTCGCGCGAGGAGCATTCTGGCCCTTAGGGATGGGGATGGGCACAAGTTTAAGTTAAATTCACGCTCGAAATGATCGCTTTTCGAGCGGAGATTATTTACTGCCCAAAAACACGACCGCCTCGTGTTCATCAGGCGACTTTTTGCCCGCTTCCGGAGATGCTCTGTTTCCACAAAGCGCGCTATGTTCAGGTGCCTAAGGCCGCTAAAGGTTAAACCTCACTCCTGTGGACCTAAGGAATTTTGCGTTCCCCTCTGTCAAACGCGAAACGTAGTTACTTGAGCGGGCGGATATTCGTGCCGACCGAAGATCCCCAAGCGACCCTTTGTGTACCTACCAGGCCTAATCCGTCATGGCTGGAGTCGAATTCCAATTCCACTCCGAGCGATGCCGCGCGGTGCCATCGGCAAAGTGTGGGAATGGCGGTGTGCGCGGCGGAAGTTTCGTTCCGGCTTTCGGCTTACCTGGACAATGGCACGCGCTGTCGAAATGGGACTGACGTGCGTCATGTACCTCTCAGGTTAAGAGCCACATAGACCCTAGCAGCTTGAGAGGTGATAATAGCTTGTTCCGTAGTTCTGTTACAACATGGAATGTACTGTTCGCGCTGTCTTCGCGAATGTTATATGCGTATAGCGATGACGGTATTCACACCAAATCGGATACAGCAGCGGACTCCACGTTTTCGGATATCCTGCCTTGTCTGTCTAGCCTTTCGAATCTTTCTGAGATACCCATAGCTCATGCAAAGGTGTTGAAACATACGTACCCGTCTTGGACATCAGAAGATCATATTCTTACAGCAAATACAAGCAAAAATGGACAGGGGTCTCGATCAGCTTCCCATCTGCCTTTAGTGTATGCCGCAGAGCTTATTGCATATAGCAGCCTGAATACCTAAAAGCCCCGTTGTACAGAGCTTTCTAGTCTGCTCCCCACTGTTCGCTGTCGCGTGACTTTTACCGTGCCAGCAGTTTTTTTCGTAAATCCCCTTTGACGTAGTTTCCCGATGGGATTTCGGATGCAAATTCCGCTGGAATCCGAGCCCATAACCCGCAATAAGCGCCTTCCGAATGGCCTTTGCGCCAGGGTGGTGCAATGTGGGCGCTCGTTCATTTTTCTGTCGACGTAAAAGCATTGTTTGTCTTCGAATGTGCCGACTGTGGAAAGGGAAGCATTTTGTCTTTTCTCATGCCTCGCAAGTGAACGCGTAGATTGCTAAGGAAATTGTGCCGGCGATGTAAACACATACCATCCACATTTATGCGGTCAAATCTTCACTACGAACTACTTGTTTAAGCTGCAGTGGACATTTGTCGAAATTGACCCCTTGTATGAATATCTTCGAAACACTGTGAACCTCTAGAACATTCATCATTAGCCGCAGATTTCAGTCAACTGACTATTTTTGTGTGTCACAAATGTCGCATGTAAATCAAACGAAGGCGGTCCTTTAGTAATGAGAGAGGGAATCTTAGGGAAAATCTGTTGAAATTTAAAAAAATTTTGCTCGCTTTTTACCTTACGCGTTAAAGAGGTAGGGGAGGTCCTCGATAATTTTCTTGCCCTTTGATAATGCGTAAGGTCCATGTGCCCTACCTAGCGTATCCGTATGCATGACGAAACGTGCATGCGGGTACCACGGTAAGTCAGCATACATTATTCTGCCCAATCCACGTTTCCCCTCTCGTAGGCTATATTGCACAACTGTTTACGCGCCGACAATGAACGAGATATGAGCACGATGTACAGGGAATTACTGGTAACTTGTATAGGTTCAAAGAGCGGTAGTGGAGATAACTATCGTGCGATATGTTATCGCATCGAGACAATCATGTGAACCGCATGGGTGCATGCATGGGTGGTCTTAGTGCGAATCAAATTCACCCACACGTCACTCCATCGCTTGCACCAATATGGACAACAGCGGCCGCCTAATATAGAACACCGGTACCTCTTTATATTTCAACGCATGCGTGCGCGGGCATTCCCCACCGGGCGCATGACGCAGTGTGCGGCCGCGTCGCTCTCGGATTACCGTTATTGCCTCTGAGAGGAGCAGCGGCTTTTCATCACAAACGGCTGCTCGGACGCCGGAAAAAGGATGCGGCATGTCGGGACGTCGCGGCAATAACTCCGGCACTCATTCGGCACCGCATGAAGTGGCACTCGAAGCGCGCTGCTAACGCATAGAGTTGCGACGCATTTCCGCGATCCCATCGACCGTTGACGTAATCAGCGGCCAGCAGGCCATCTCACGGTGGTCCCCGACCAGCTCAGTTGAGGAGTTTTTTAGTATTGTACTTTGCCCACTTTCTCCTTGCATCCTGCGCAAGAACGGACCAATTAGCCGCAGCCCGCAAGGGATCGCTGTTTAGCATAGAAAGAGCTCCGGATTGGGCAGGGAAATTGGTCTGTAAATGTCGGATGTGGTAGATACCAATATGGACGAGTTTTTTTGTGGCAAATCCGCATGTACCAGTCTTGTGTTAGACGCTGACCGCAGTCGATATTTTCGCGAACCGTCATTAGTCGATTCTTTGGTAATGACTATGTGAGAAACTGCCGTTGCTTAGGCCTAGAAGTACAGACCTCAAGACGTTCTTGCAGAAGGATTCCTTAAGAGTACTGAGGACCACCTGAGTTAATGACTACGTTGACCGAGCCTTCAGGACCTTATCATGTAACCATGGTACTAACCGAACGACAAGTAACGCTTAAGGTGGACAGCGGCAATTTTCCGGCGATGGCTGCGACTTTGTCTGCGGTTCGCGGGCATCACTTTTCTGTACCTAGTGAGGGAGAGCTAACCTAGTCTAGGTGTGTTTCACTCGCACGCGAGGGCTCTGATAGCTTCGCAACGCGTAAGAACAGTATTCCGAGCCAAGAGATTCGACTTGCGGTATCATCCAATGCGCGAGCGTAGGACAACATGCTGCTGTCCAATGCATGCTCGTACATGCTTACCACTTCCAAGCATGTATGTACGAGTATGCAGATTATGCTTGGAATTTGTGAGCTAATACTTGCCGTGAATGTCACTTGCCTAGACTAGTGCTTTCGTACGACGACGCAAATAAATTCCGTTACGTCAATTGTTTTCCTGCCGTCTTCCTCTCGGTTGTATTAATTTCGACTTCCTGACTATGTCGTAGACGTCACGTCTCGACGGCTCTTATCCCTTTCATTGTCGATAGTGCGCCGACGGCCACATAGCTTTTCACTCCTTCTGGGCCAAGGAGGACGCCTTCTCCTCACGGGGATGTAATGCAAATTCCGTCAGACGGCGATTATTTCCGACTTTCGGGCGCGCGGGTGGCAGCTACGCATGCCCGAACCCCCGCCAGAACCACCAGATGCATGTGGCATTCGGCGATGGCCAAGTGGCTGCTAAGTGGCTTTCGGTGGCCAAAGAGAAACCGTCAAGGATGCGCGTCCTTTTGACATGTGAGAAGGCGCGCGTAGATTATTGCCGGCCGCGCGACTAAAAAACGACCGCTTATCCCCCGAGGGATATGCGGCGGTGTTAGTGCCGCCCGGGCGGCAGGCACTTTCGAACTTTTTGGTCGTGGAAAAACACAGCTTTCTGAGCCGTCTTTTTTAATGTTAACGAATAGACGCAATGTGAGTAGGAGCAGACGGCTTTGATGAAGCTGTCAGAACAGATTATATGAAAAGACTGGTGGATAATCACATGAAACTCGAGTGATGTTCAGCGAATTAATGCTTGGCGTGCTAAGTTGCATGGCACTGCGGAGAATGCACGTCACATCGTAAAAGGAGCAGGTAGTGCGAGATTGGAACATGATAGTTTTTTGGTTAACACTTTTTCAGTTCGCTGACCTACTAGCGGGCCTGCTGGGTCTCACTGCTGAAGATGTGGTAATTTTGCCTACCTGCTACGCACATAGGGCCAAGGCACCAGCACGCCGACACATTGCCCTAAATATTGTCTATTCGAGTTTTTAGGGATCACTGCATATTCGCCTCCTTTAAGCCTTCCACTGAATTCGACTTAGCACACTTCCGAGTTTCCCGTTACGCATGACTCAGAAGGCCCTCCATATCCGCTTGCTCTGTTTCATCACACCTTTTAGCCAGGGCCTGGCGAACAAGAACTTGATGAGCCTCCCGAGAAAGGTGGCTTTTTGTCGCTGACTCAGGCGCAATTTCCGCTTGACTTCGCCCACAGTTTTAAGGTGGCCCCCGTAACAACTGAGTCATCGGAACAAACAAGCGTAAAGATCTCTTGGGCATGCTTTATAAGAACTAACATGGCTGAACCGGTGTCGACTATTTTGCTTTCCAATCCCCTACCATGCTTGTGATAACCAGCGGATGTCGTCCGTTGCGCACGTAAATAGCAGTGCACTTTGCAAATGTAGCCGTGTTCCATGTTTTGCGCGAGCTATTTTTAACGTGATGTAGCGTCTCGTCTTATTGCATAGCGCGCCAGAATAACATGATGACTGCATCCTTACCACTTTAGCAGCGATGCGACGCCTCAGTTATGACAAGTTCTTGTTAACGTTAATGTGGACTTTCTCCTACACGGCGCAAGAGCTCATCAAAGGTGAGTGTTTCCTAGAGGAGGTGAAATGTGGCAGAAGTATTCCTTATTTTGCGGTCCGCTTGCTTCTTCATTTGCGCTGTTCGCTGTACTGTTTGTTGTTTATTTTTGACAGGAAGGGGAGGAGGAGGAGTGACTCGCAAAAGCTCGGTTTACTGGAGGAGAGCGGACGTATCCTAGCAAGGATGTATCTCGATATAAAAAATGCGAGATTCGACAGGTGCCTGCGAAAGTGCAGCCATATGAATCAGTGACGACGAATTTAGCAACTCTTAAAATTAACAACTTATTATAAGCTCGGTAGGAGGACCAATCAGAAACAAATAGGTTTCAGAGGGTCAGGCAACGGCTTGTGGAAAAATTCTAACGCATCGGGTGGTCTAAGCCGTGTGTCAGGCACCAAAATAGAACGTGTCTCCAAGTGAGTGGTCTGTAAAAAATTGCGAATGCTCAGTGTCCTTCTGTTGGTGTGCTTCTTCCGTTTCGTTCCACGCACCCATTTTACTCTATCATTCCACATCTTTTCTCTGCAGACAGCACCAACGTGGCGAGATTCGTGGGAGTGGTGAAAAACGCGCAGGCCGGAATTGGCCCGATGACTCCCGTCCGCGCACAGCAAAACCGCAAGACAGAGACCGAGTGGAGACAGTACGGGAATCGGAACCCTCTCCCGGCGGGTTCCGAGCGACAGTCGGAGCCGCTGCGGCCAACCCCACGCCGTGGTAAGTGCCGCGCGGACTACGCGAGCCTTTCTCTTTCACGCAACTTTTGGAATATTTCTGCCACATTTCGTCTTGTTCGCCGTTCGATTTCGTCGTAACAGTGGCCGTTTTAGCCGTCTGGGCGGGTGACCATGAGCGGTTGTTGTACGACCGACTGCTTCACGGCTATAACGTGCTAGCGAGGCCGGTAAAGAACGAGTCCGAGTCGGTGGTCGTCTACCTTGGGATGGACTTGCAGCAGATCATCGACATTGTAAGTGCATCGTAGGCGATACCGCAGCTGTTCACAACGCTCGGGTCTTGAAAAACTGCGCAGCTGACGCATTTTTACGTCGAATTTACAGGATGAGAAGGCGCAGGTGCTTACTGCAAATATTTGGATCCGCATGGTAAGCTGGCAATGTCGATCCTTTCCATAGTACGTTGTCCATTGTAGAGCTGGTCCGACGTCTACTTGACGTGGGATCCGTCCGAGTACGGAGGCATCAAGGAAGTGCGCCTGCCGATCAACTCCATCTGGAAGCCGGATGTGCTGTAAGTATCGTACATCTAGGGGATTCGAAATTGTGCTAGTCCTTAGAAAATGGTACAACACTCCAATTTTAGGCTGTACAACTCAGTCGACCAGAGGTTCGACACAATGTGGCCGGTGAACGTCGTCGTCACTTTGTAAGTTCTTCCTCTTTCGGTTGCTCCACGTGGTGTGTTTTTAGTGACGGAAACGTCTCCTGGATTCCACCGGTAAGCGTTTGACACGAGTGCAAAGCAATATTCTCGCGGTTGTACAATTGCTGAGATGAATATATTGTTTCAGGCAATAATTCGCTCGACTTGTCGGATAGACGTCACCTCATTTCCCTTCGACGACCAGGTAATTTTGTGGATTCAGCAAGAACGTAGCGAGCTACTGTTTGTAATTCATGCTTTATCGTAAACAATCACGTCGCATTGGGCCTTTCAGACGTGCTCATTCAAGTTCGGTTCGTGGACCTACTCCGGGTTCTTCACAGACCTGCGAAACCAGTCGGTCTCGCTGGATCCGTACACTGCCAACGGCGAGTGGCATCTGCTGAGCGTCACTTCCCACCGGAATCACATCTACTACGAGTGTTGCCCAAGAGTGAGCGACAGAAGGGCGACAAGGTGTCTATTCTGTGTTTCAGGAGCCCTACGTCGACGTGACGTTCAAGATTAGCGTCCGGCGACGGACACTCTACTACGGGATCAATCTCGTCATTCCGAGCATACTCATCTCGTCGCTCGCGCTGTTGGGGTTTACACTGCCGCCCGACTCCGGCGAGAAGCTCAACTTATGTAAGCAGTTGCGCTGTAATGCCATTTGCGATTTGGTACCGTTTAGGCGTCACGATTTTTATGTCCTTGTGCGTCTTCATGCTGATGGTCGCAGAAACCATGCCGCAGACGTCGGATACGTTGCCACTGATCGGTAAGATACGTCAAGAACGTCGTTCGATCCGTCTTATGCACTGATAACCGAACTTCCTTTCTATTACTTCCATGCTAGTCCATTTTAAAATGAATGAGTCAATCCTTTTCTGACTGACGCCGTTATGTCACTTGTGCATGCTGCGATTTCTATGCTTGTCATGCCACGCATGTTAGCGAAGAGGGCGTAGATTTGAGGTAAACGATTCCGTAACTCTAGTCCTAAGACATCTTAGAACAGTCCTTGAGCTCGGTGGTCAGCTGACAATTGGTCTTTGCTTCCCACTACGTAGTCCTGGAAGTCTGCTATTCCCAGACAATGTTTTCGCCAACTGGCCGGTTTCGCTTTCAGAGGTCTACTTCACCTGTGTCATGTTCGAAGTCGGCGCGAGCGTGATATGCACCGTCGTCGTGCTCAACTTCCATCATCGCAACGCCGAGGCCTACTTTCCCATGCCTAATTGGGTAGGTCCGAGCCCAACAGCTTGGGATCGGGTGACCGCCGCGCTCCCCGAACTCGACAAAGTGGCCGACCGCAGGTGCACGTATGCGCTTGCAATGTTTGCGTTTAGATGCGAACGCTCTTGCTGAAATGGCTCCCGTGGATCTTGTGCATGCATCGGCCGCCGCGCGTCAAGATACCGCATTGCATCGAGCCGAAGCTGGTCTTCAGGGACAAGAAGGTCCATACAAGGTAAGCACAAGGAACACAAAAAACACAAGGAACACCTCGGATTCCTCTGCCTTTAAACGTGTTACTAGCCCTCAGGAGGAGAACAGGGCACTTACAACTGAAAGAAAGTCCTTGATACGCGGCCTTTTAGTGCTGATGGTAAAGCGTCAGTCTACGTCCCCACGGTCGAAGTCGACAGCCGCTTGCTTGCGCATCCACAGGTCTACTCAAACATGCAGAACGGATGCGCAGGCGGTGCGACGCTGAAGCACGCTACGGTGGACTGCGACGGAGATTTGCACTTGGATCAGTGCAGAGGTAAGCCACTTGACGAGCACGTGTACTAGTCACCCCAAGTTTAGTAAGCAGACGGAAGAAAGCCTCGCTGAAGCAGCAAAGGAACCTCGACGGTTTCGAGGAGCGATATCTGCTCTTCACGCAGTCTAAGGACCAGCCGATTGCTCAAATTCAGGACATCGGACCGTTGTCCTTTGACGCAGTGGTGAACTCAACGCCAATCACAGCGGAGGTTAGCCAGGCTTCGCTAAGATCTTGAACCGATGAGCGATGTCAGTACTAACTAATGTACTACCTGCCTGCATTTTAGACGACTCTGAACAATAACGTTCCGCCGCTGAACCATTTGAACAACTCTTCTCCGAGAATGGAGCATATCAATGCCAATTCGGCAAAATCCACGGCTCGGTCAGAGGGACATCACGACGGGCATCACCACCACCACCATGCCGAGCCTCAGATACAGGTTGCCATGAGCAAGGAACAGTTCTCGACTCTTCTCGCGCATATTCGGATACTCTCAGGGAAGGTGCAGAAAGAGGTAAGCGTTCGAAAACGACGTCCTTGAACATCACGTGCGATCGTAGGAGTTCCTCAACGGGATCCACGAGGACTGGATGTTCGCGGCGATGGTGGTGGACCGGATTTGCTTCATCACGTTCTCCCTCTTCCTGCTCATGTGCACCGCGTCGGTGGTGTGGCAGGCGCCGCATTTGTACGCATGAAGTGGATTCTTCGCTGCCGGACTGTGGTTTTTTTAAGCGCCCTTTTGCCGCACTATCTCCTCGATTCTCGCTGCGATTTCCGTCATGCCTAACTGTTCAATGTCGTATCTTTGTTGTGTCCATTCTGGCTAAGTCTGTTGTGCGGGTACTCATCTCCTCTGAATTTGTCATTCGCGAGAATCAGTAAAACGAGATAACATTAATCTACTTTCGACCACGTAAGTATGAGATCCTGAGCTTAGGCCAATTAAAACCTGCGAAGGTGGGAGGTTATTAGGCTCACCAAAACGCTAGTGATAGGACAGTAGATAAACGACTAGAAAAAGGTCGAAAGAAGAGCAACGGCTACCGACGAGCAACTCTATCCCAAAGCGATGCCGGATCCTCGAACGACGCAACTGCCTCCTTCATGACGTCTACGTAGCATTGAGTTGCGTACTTTGCCTTCTCGCACTTGGGTTCGTTGAAGCCGTCAAGCCGCTGCATCAGCGCGGCCAAGGGAAGCACCGCGCAAACAGCCATAGTGGCAAAGCCCTTCGCGTACATATCGTGCAGTTGCGGTAGCGTGAAGGGCGGTGATGTCGTCTCGCCTGGAAAAGACAATGTTTTAGGCGAATCAGTTGCGATGGGCGTTCAGGTCCGTCCACCAGTGACTACTCTAGCCGGGTGTGATTGCATCTCGGTACTTTGCTTCGCACGAGCAAGAGACTGGTATGCGGATTCACATGTGTATGCCCAATCATACACGCAGATGGCCTGCTAATTCAGCCCTACATTTCATTGCCATTACCGTTGCTCTCGACGATGAGCTCCCGGCAAAGCTCCTTGTAAAAGAACTCGAGGATCTCGAAGGTGTGCGCTCGTCGGTAGTCAGCGTCTGTGGAACTGCAGATGCAGTAGATGAGGTCCTCGACTGGTGAACCCGTGTGAACACACTAGAAGTATTCACCTATTACGTACAGTCTTGATGCCTGTACCTGCCAGTCAACGATGGAGATCAGCCTCTCCGGGTTCGCATTGGACCACAGTAGATTCGGTCGGTGTAGATCGCCATTGCAGATCACCGTAGGAGAACCATCCGACACAGGGGCCATCGTCTTCGTTTGCTCGAATATTTTCGAGAGCGTTGGATACAATTTGCCGATTTCCTACAAGCACACTTCCCGATGACCATTGATGATGATGAGTTGTCGCAAATTCATTGATACGGTCATCGAATTCGATTTCCGTTCAGGGCGTTCGCTGTCCGATTTACCTCGTATCTCCGAGAGGTCTCGGTGAGCAGATCTCCAGTCAACCAGAGATGATGAGACCGAACTGATTCGTAGTAACGTGCGTTGAGGAACTCCTCTCGCCACTCATCTTCGACGAACGAATGAGCTTGAAGCCGTGCGACAGCGCTCACCACCTAATCCGAAGGCTGATCACAAACGCCTGATGCCGTCGTACCTGAAGTATCTGTGCATGAGTGAGCACCTTGTCGGGCTGCTCGACGAACGTTTTGCTGCTCAAATCCTCCATAATGAGGCACTGATAGTCCTGATCGCCGAAATGTGCGGCACAGCCGTAGATCGACCGCGGGCAGACGTCGCGAAGTGGATGCCGACTCACGTACGCATAGAAACCGACTTCATTTCTGTGTTTCTAAATGAGCTATTGAACCGATAACTTGGAATTTTCCCGTAAACGGATCGAAGGTCAACCAAAGGATAGCGGTGCGTCAACCTGATCTACCTGGTGCGTCATGAACAGAGTTAAAAGCGATACAACGAAGAATCTAACCGAATGCTCCAACATAAGTCTACACGACAATAAGGGTAAAAGAAAGTGAACAGCACAGGAAGTTTTTCGCTACTCTCATGTAATCGTTACTCTTATGTCAGCTTGGGATTTTCGCTACTTTTCACCAATATAAACGTACCATTCTCGTCACGAGAATTTCTCGCTTCCAAGGATCACCGGTGAGAAAGTCCTTGCTTTGATCGTACAGCTAAACTGACACAGGGTCTCGCGAGTGCGCTACGATGGGCTCACCTTGTACAGCAACTTGGTCGTCGGTATCTTCACCGCCAGCGACCTGCATCCGAGCAGTTCCGCATCCGCGTCGCTGAGGTTGTCAACGGAGTAGATCCAGGCGGACAACGCCTGTCCCTCTCCAATCCGCCGAATTGTAGCACCTTTAGCAAAACCTTCGAAGCTCTTGTGACGATACCTCAGGCGTTCCTCGATGAGCCGCATGGGATCGTCGGGCTGTGGCATCAGCTAAAGTAGGTATGCTTGAAACTTGTCTTTAAATGTATGGATGTGATAAATGTATCAAAAAATCGGTTGTCAGTTCTTGCCATGGCCCTATACAAACATTGCTGGCGCGCTTGACTAAACGATCATCGGACGGCTAAGAGAGAGGGCACAATGATTCTTTGCTAGCATCAGTTTAGGCCAATTATTCCTACATGTTGAGCGACGAAGACCTGATCCACGAGGACATAGGATCGCATGCAAGTCGCGGACAAAATGCATCCGAAAGAGAGGAATGCGTCATGTGGTTTCATTATGCCGTAATAGCATAGACACAACAAGCTAACGAACAATGGGTGCCAGATGCATCCAAAGGACGTTGCGCTCTTCGAAAATGTAGGCGGCAGTTGAGGTAATAGTTAGCCAAATATTTTGTACTGATAAATGATCTTTAGTTTTATATGCGTGACTGCAGAGGAACGAATGTGCTCGAGGAGGAGGCAGATGAAAAACGCTACAAGCGCTTCGAGTTCCAGCGTAAATGCTTCCGCACGAATGAAATCTGGAAGCGACATGTCTCAACATGGGATTAATTATGCCGCTCAAGCTGCATGGTCAACGCTAATGGTTAGCTGTCAGATTTAGTCCTCACCCGGGAAGTTTGTTTTCCCTACCGTGCCGCATAAATACAAACAAGCGGCTAGACATTCACGCAGTCGTTAGTTCCTCTAGCAATTTCCGCTCCGTAAGAGATTAACCCTTGTTTGTCACCTGCCAGACACAACAATTTCCCTTTTCCAGTGACCTAGCGGACTTGATTGACCTCCATCACGGAATTATAGACGTCTGACTCGTAGGCCGTTCGAGGAATCGCATTTGTTCACAATTAGTTCTAGAAGTCGCTATGGTACAAAGTAGTTTTACGCAACTGTCTCCTCGAAATTACGCATCAGGATCACGAAATCATGGAGAGGCCAACTGCCGGCTCAGAATGATTCAAGAATTGCAAAGGTGATGGTGCAAAGGTGCATAAAGCTCTACCGTATCCAAAGGGCACCACCCATGGACGCGCTTTTACAAGTGCTTGCAGTTAAAGGTAGTGCTGCCCTTTATTTATACTGCAATTTCTAATCTCGCACCCAAGGATCAACGCTAATGACTGGAAGAAAAAGGCGAAAATGCGGCACAGACTACGTGCCACACGTCGCGACGCGCTATCAACTGTGCCCGTGCTCAAGGTTGAGCAAAGTACTGCTTCAAGTTGGCACTAGCCATTGTCGTGCATCTTCCGGAAGAATCTTCCGTCTTCCGGAAGCTTCGTCTTCTGAAGAATAAGACGGGGAGAACAAATTTTGCTCTAACGGAAGATAGAAGAAGAGGACCAAAAAAATTTTGCGGCCCGAGGAGGAAGATTAAATTTATTCCTCCGATTTATTCGATGGAAGAAGAAAGAATAAATAAATTAGCAAATGCACAAGACTGGTATAGCGACCGGGTATGGGGATTTTGGAAATATACGGGCCACAACCCTGCGCTTCATAGTGGGCTACCCGGTTGTGGGACGTGAGGCGCAAGTTTGTGATCAAATTCCTGCAACTGCCATGATTAGCTCCAAGTGTACACAAAATGTCTACGCGCAATGAGGCCAAATGCATGATAGCGGGTGCAGAACGCTAACTGTGTATGCGGTATTTACGGTTCCCTAATCAAGTACAAAGCCCTGCTTCCGCATAGCAGAGACGCGGTCAAGAAGCCGACGCACACAGGGTGAGCGCATGAGCGTGAATCTCCCTGGGGCAAAATAACATGATTTTCAGTACAGTACCTTGCAAGTGCAAGAAAGTTTGCAGCGGGTCGTGACCATTCCAAAAATTTTGGAGTAGTACGTTTCGAAGAAAGTGCGAAGGGTTCTTCGTCTTCATGAGTTTCGGACTCTTCGGCTCGATAATCGGAAATGCAAAGTCACTATCACTCTGTGCTTCAAAAGATGTACGCGTACCTGGGGCCAACGTTTTTATGGCTTGTTAGCGCACTAGATGGTTAGATGTACGTCGGATAAGAGAGGAAAGTTGTGGTAGCTTTCGCGTGCGTTGGGTCATTCTTTTAATTAAGTGCTACACTGCTTCAAAGTTTGCTTTCCCCACGAAGCATGAGCCAATGCAAGAACTGTGCAAGCACGTGCAAACGCATGCACCTGAATGTGGCGGTTAACAGAAGAAGTGCAAATACGTGCGAGTTTTGCATACACAAACGAGCAAAGCAAGAATTAGTTAGCGCAAAGCGTAGCCATACGGCATACGGAAGTAATTACGCAAAGACCAGCAGTACATTCGAAGAATGCGAGCCGGCACATTGAGCACTTTAACGTGGGACAGTGTAATTAGGAACTGCAGAAAGTAGATTGGTACTTTCGCTGATGCTAACGCAAATTAGTTCGCTAACGCCAAAAGGCGTACCCCTGATCACAAAGAAATATTTTCCATAGCAGCTACGTCTCTTGGTCATGCCTCCCCATGAGGCCTATGGTTTTCCAGCATTTGCGTATTAACTGTGGACAACAGAGAGAGCGAAGCGATCCAGTTAAAACGCTGTACCATAACGACTCTGGGTCGTAGATCAGGCTAATGGGTGCTTACTTATCTGTACCTTACAACGTGAGTTCATAGAATTCAGTCCAAAGTATCGTATTCTCGCTTACCTCTTGCCCCTTTGCAAGGGGAGCTTTCTCAGCGAGGACTAAGTAGCTCTTTTCCACAGGCTGGTAGCTAGCCATTCCTGGTTCCTAAACTAGCACGCTTAGTACGCGCTGTTTACTGTCTAGCTGCTTCTAGAACTCCCGCGTTTAAAGATCTTGTTTTGTCTGGCGCCGCTACGCAGCTGGGCCACGTGAGATTGCCGGCTAGACGGCTGCGCGCTGCTGGGTGTCATAGAGTGAGTTCGTGTCACTGAGCGGATTTGCTTCCGGTTAGAGCAGACGCAACAATTGAGACGTAGTTGAAAGTTCTCGGAAAACGGTCAGCGATTAATGACTAGACGTCAAGGTAGAGGTGAAGGGCGGCAGTAATAAGAGCGCGAGTCGTTGGACAATGGAGAAAGTGAGCAGCGTATCTCTCCACTCCTATGGACTTGCGCATTGCCAGTGGCGACTATGTGGGTCATCCAGCGGATGGTCCAAGACATGCGAGTTCTTTTGCAATGTTCTAGAGGAAGTACGCTAGTAAGAGTGGAACCAAGGCCTCCAACAACACATTGAATTGATTCATGCGGAGTCCTCTAAATCGTGCTCCTGTTCGATTAGATTATTTGACAAAGCTCTGAACCGGGGTTATCAATAACGATAACTGCACTTATCTTTATTTGATAAAGATAAGTGCACATGGGACTGCACTCAGTTTTCCCATTTAAATAGCGAGAATCGTTCACAGAAAGCATCAGGCTTATGTGGCCGACAAGTGACCACTAGTGGTGCCTTCCCCACCGCCGCCGGATTTAAATGATGCCACGCGCTTAATGCTGACCGCGTTGCTAAGCTGCCTCCGACGCGATTCACAGGATTAATTTATTTGCATAGCTCTGTGGAAAGCCACTTTATCGGATACCGATTGACACAACAACGACTTATGCACCCGAAAAGGCGCACCGTAAACCCTACTATCTTAGGAGTGGACAGGACGCCGACGGGTGGATGCTATTCCGGGGCCAGAAATGCGCTTATCACCCTCCGCTGCCGTCACGCTTGAAACTATAAGCAGCTTTGTGCTTTTAGAATTTGTATCCACCCTCTTCGAACAGTAAATTGTTGCGAGTTTCCATAAATATTCGCACGCGGTCTCACTAAAATTCCCTAGCTACTCGCAGAGAAATGGAAAATAGCGTAAGTGCACTAAACGTTGGTCATCAGCTTGTGTCCACTTCTCGCTAGTCGTTTGGATTTCGCACTCTGCAGGCAGAAAGATCATAACATTCACTAGTTAAATGCTACTGCCTCGAGGCCTCAAGCTAAGCGTGCATGAATCAAGCGTGAGGTGAGCCGCGCTGAGTCGGCCAGGCTAAGCGGGAATTACAGCTTGTATCTCACTTGGAGACTGTCGAGAATGGAACGGTTAGCTACTCCGAACCACTCAAGCAACTCTAATAACGGCTAGAGCCTCCGTCTCTGGTACCAAGAGAGTTCTTTGCGCCCTCCGAGTAACACTGCACTTCTGTCCTGCTGCTAGGTTGCTCCTCTCTCTGCGGAACTGGAACGCCGAACGAAGCGGTTTATTGAGAAGGTGCGAGAAAGACCCAACTAAAATACAAGTATTTAGTTGGGAAGGAATACTAGAAACACAAGGAAAATATGGTGGAATAATTGGGAATTATGTGACCACCTTTTAGGCCAGGAAAAGGCTTGCGGTAGCTGCATTGTGGGCAGCAAACCGCAGACTGGGCGACCGGCATTGTGGGCCGTGAACGCACCGAGTCACCTTCCCCGACGGTCAAAGTAGCACACAATAATCCGGCCGCCGACGGTGGTGAAAATGATGACTTGGGGCTGCGACGAAGGCTGCGTAGACGAAGCGGGCCGCTGCATTTGAAATGTGGCGAAGCGTCCCGTGGATGAAGAGAAACGGCGTCCTCTCGAGGCGGCTGCATTGTGGGCAGCCAGCCAAGAGCACGCACGCAGCGCGTGTGCAGCAGGGCGGCGCGGGAATTCAAACGACCTCGCGGACTCCGTTCGCGACACTGGGGGCCGCGACGACGACGACGACGACGAGACGATGACGACGAAGTGGCGCAGTGAAGTTGGGGGAGT
>JNEY01000032.1:360398-391595 GCA_020875895.1 Aphelenchus avenae | reverse complement strand
ACGTAGTGAAGGTTGACGACGAGGCCAAGCGGGCGACCGATGAACTGATCCGACGGGATGAAGGCGTAGTCGAAGGTGGCCTCCTGCTTCGGCTGCACCAGACGCTCATAACGGGCGGCAGTGAACTAAGACCTTGTTGTGAATTATCTGAGCGCTTTGGACCAGGCGTACGTTCTGGATGTGGTAGCTGAAGTCAAGAGGATAGCGGAACGAGGTCTCCGACTGCTTCACGGTGAAGTCCTTCTCGCCCTTGTTCGCCAGCCCGATCAGGAACTTCACGACCTTGCCCGCTACGAGCTCTAAAACATTTGGTTTAAGTAAGACCAAATACTGCGCCTAAAGATTGGAACTTTCTGGCACTGCAGACATACGAAAACATGATTTTCGCACTTGTCTGTAAATAGGCACCCGTGGACGAAATGGTGGTTCTTACCGCGGGCATTCGGCGGACTCGTGAAGATGAACGACACTTGAGCGTCTGGTGAGGGTCCCACTAGGCCGGTGGCTTCTTCCGCTGCTTCTCCTTCCTGTAACGGCCTCATCTCATCAAGGGTCTTGCGCAAAAACGGTTAACCTTTCCGGTAGGCTGCACTGGCGTCTCGTCGCCTTCTACGTCGTCTTGCACTTCACCGTCGGCTGCATCTTCTGACGCTTGCACCAGGAAGGTTCCTGAAATACAAAGAATACCAGAAGGGAATCTCGGTGATTACGTCCAAACAACAATATTTCTATTGCAGTGAGGAATCTTCTGCTTCGAAATTTTTAGTTCAAGGAACATGGTGCTAAATTTTACTTTGTTTACTCCGTCAAAGACAAAAGACACAGTCCGCTTCCTACGTATTTAATGTGAGACCATACCCGTAGTGAGAAGAAGGACTGCCAGAAGAGACCAGGTCCACCGACGTCCGAGCATGTTTGATCTGGAAATGTGCGGTTGAAGTGAGCGAACCCGCCTAGTTATGCGGTAAAAATAAGTGACAGCAAGTGGCGGCAGCTCACTTTGCCTGTAATCTACGCGCCGGAGAGCACCACGCACTTCCCGAAAGCAAAAGGTACGCCGTGCAGACCTCGAACTGCAAAGCACCCATTCGCTGCGAGAGTCGAACACTATGCCAAAGCAGGGCTAGGCAGAGGTAGAGCATACTTTGCAAACTTCCATCCATCTACTTCTAATGAAGAAGGACGAAACACTCTAGAAGCAACGGTACAGACCAAAAGTTAAATACTTCCTTGTTTCGAGAGTTTGTCCCTTTATAGGTTGCTAAACGGCTTCAACAACATATGGCCCAGGGACTGTATTGAGTTGGCTCCCGTCCTAAAAAAGCATGAATGTAAAGTGAAAACTGCCTCATTAACTAGGAAATTTTTCTGCTAATGCTATCACTGTAGTCTGAATGACCAACACACAGTCATTTCAAGGATTGCACCGATGACAATGGCACATTTGATAGTTAGCTGATCCGATCCGCTGGAAATCTGACTGACTTCACAAGCACCTTTCGAACACTAAAGAATCTTGGAACCAAGGCCAGCTTTCTCTGTTTTACCCTTTCATAGCAACACCTTTACCCCTGTCAGACTCTCGCTGCATGTTAAGGTTGAATGCATCAGGAATGAGGAAGGGTAACACGCTTGCGACATTTGTACGAAATCCGGATAAGCTGTGGATTAATACGCAAGTTGCCCCTGTATATCAGTACGGCCTGCCCTCCTCATGCCCTCCTACCTAGGACTCAGCCGCTGATACACATTAGCCAGAGGGTGTGAACGAGGCGCTGTTGATTCTTTTTTCAAAGAAAAGTAGATCCGCATGAGCCTCCTATGACTTCCCTGCGCACGTTGTGTTAGCTCCGCTGTTCTGAAGCGGGGTCAACGCTCTTTGGTTGTCAGTTATCGGTATAATGTGCGTAACCAAGCTGGAAGTTAAGACTGCGCAAGCACATATCCCGGGCTATAAGCCGCTATGGCCACATCCCATTTCTTGGCCCTCTTGAGGATCTTTTGTCCACATGAAAAAGCCGCCGCGACGACACTGAGCTCGTCTATCCCCTCTCTCAGAGCCACTCCAGTCATCCATTCATTCAGAGCGCGTCTGGCCGGTTCTAGTTTGTAGTCAGTACTCAGCGCAGAAGTGAGCAGAAACTCTATCGCTTGAAAGATATAAAAGGACAGAGGGCTCAGTCCGGGCAGACGGGTCATGAGTTTTTTTTTCTCACCGAAATTAACTACTTTACTACTTCGAACATGGGCCGGGTATTACAATGGGCATTCATCTCGTTTTAGTTACCCTTCACTGATAGTCCTGCGAAGATGTTCGGAGCTCAGCCGGTAGGTGTTGGTGGCAACGTTCTCCTCACGGGCGCTAACCGCGGTATTGGCCTTGGACTGGTACATGTGCTCGTGAAAGCCCCTGGAGTGAAGCGCATTTTCGCTGGCTGCCGAAAGCCCGAGCAGGCTAGGGTAGGTCCGCGATCATTTCTTCAGTTCTGTTTTCCGACGGACCTCACCTAATGTTACTATTTAGGAACTTAAAGAGCTCCAAAAGTCTTCCCCTGCCCTGGAAATCATACAACTTGACGTCTCGGATGATGCCTCAATCAAGAAAGCCTTCGAACACGTCTCGCAAGCGGTTGGCAACGAAGGCCTGAACCTGCTCATCAACAACTCGGGAATACTCGAAAGCGTAAGTATTCAGGCGTACGCATGCTAAGGAGTAGCACAGTAAAGGAGGGTACCTACCAGCAATTAAGGATGCATTAATGGACTTTTCTCTAGAGTGGTACCGCCATCGACAATGCCGACCGTGCTACATACCTCCGCCATTTTGACGTTAACGCTGTGTCCGTTGCTGTTGTGACTTCTGTGAGTTGGTAGCGCCTGTTGAACCCGATGACTTCTAATGTTCTAGATCTTCCTACCTCTACTGCGCAAAGCGGCGTCTGCGGGCGGCCCAGCGCGCATCGCTAATATCAGCTCCACGCTTGGCTCTGTGCAGCTCACGGAGAATTGCCTACCGCTGCCGAGCGGTGAGCGCAATGTGGTCTACGGAATGTCTAAGGTACGCCTTGATTTCCGTTCTCACGTACGTTCGTGTGCATTGCTTTCGTACTGAGCTAACTTGACAAGGTTATACGTTCCCCAATTTAGGCCGCTCTGAACCTCTACACCCGAGCGCTTGCCGGACACGAGAAGGAGAATGGCATTGTGGTTGTCTGCTTCTGCCCGGGATGGGTGCGCACCGACATGGGCTCGCAACAGGCGCAGCTCAGCGTAGAGGAGTCGACGACGGCGCTCATCGACACCATCTCCAAGCTTACGCTAGCGCACACGGGCCGCTATATCAATCGAAGTGGAGAGCCGATACCGTACTGAGTAGGCCGAATGGTTCGCTTGACTGCCTCACCAAAGTGTATCTTATCTTGTATTGCTAAAAGACCCTGTTACCCAATAAAGCATGTAGCTTCTCAGGTAAACGGCTTGAAACATTTTTGTGTCAATGAAGAGGCTAGAACCTTTAGAACTATGCACGCACGACAGTACCCGCAGTGTGGACAGCATATTGCATTTGTTTGAGAAGAAATGTGTCACGTTGCCATGCTCCAAATTCTTAGGGATTCTGGACTCTCTACAATGTCATGCAAACAATTATGGGAGGTTTTCCGGAATCTTAACTACGACAGAACTAAATGGAAACGTATCGGACGGCAACGAAGGTATAATGTACCTTCTAGAAAAATGCGTGCAGCGTGCCATGCTTTAGGTATGCATGCGTCATGCGTACCAAGCAATACCGCATGCTACCGGATGCAGAAAAATTCGGACAGCATGGCCTGCTGTGTGCACTTATGGCTTGTCGCGAAAGGCGAACCCTTGAAGAAGAGTAGTTAGAAAACATTTAACCAATGCTTTCGCCATTCAACCTTCTATGCTTTTGCTAGTTTTAAACCTCGTGCATATGGCAAAGCTTGTAGTTTTTGGTCTCTCAGCATTTAGCCCGAAAGTCTTCGTTCCGCTGAAAGTCTGTCTAGTCTAAGTAGCCGTCGTTAGAACGGCCTGTCGTCGCATCGTCTCGGCCAATTAGCTGAGTTTTCCGCCATCGGGCGGTGGTTATTCGGTGTCGGAAAGACATATTGTCACTTGCAACTATCGGGAAATAAAGAAGTGGTCGGGACCGGAGCTGTCTCCCCTTCTTCGGGCTGAGTGCAAGTCCCAGGCCCAGTGCTGCCTGATAAGCCGTCGGTAGTTGACCGACCCATTCGCTGGAGCAATTGTTAGGGGATTACTAGGGATCCAAAGGTTTGGGCAGCATCCCCTCGACCGTTGTAAAGGAACCCCACCTTTGAGAACATCGTTCTAGGCTCCTGCGCTGTGCACTTATGCTTTCTAGGCGCTTCCCCATAAGTTGGGCAAGAAACGTGCCCGTGAAGAAGGCTAAATCCGACGATGGCATGCACATGCGTACAACGGAGGACACATGCACGTTGAATGGCAGGGATACGCATGTGTCCTAGTCCTCAAAGCGCGACCCTAACCACTGAAGAAAGCTACAAAAGAGTCTCCTCGGATTCAGCCCAGTCATTCCGATAAACACCACGAGACGCCCTAAATGATTCTAAACACCGGTAGCGTCCCGCAGCGAGCGTCGTGCGTCCGCTAGCGTTGCACCGCGTTGTGTATTGTTGCGAAAGTTGTAGTAGTTCAGAACTCGCTGTTCTACTGCACCTAGTTACTTGATATGACAGCAATTGGTGTATAATCGTTTGGTTTATCTCACAAACCCGACCAATGACAACTGTGTTTCCTAGCTCACGACTTGAACTCAGTCCTTTATGCGGTTAAAGTGACGGAATATGCCCAGTTACGTGATTCGATATCGATAACTAGGCTGCGATCAGATGAATTAATACATGGTGGAGAGATTGTACGACGGTACTGAAAGACCGAAAGACTTTGGTACAGCGCCAAAATGCTGAGCAAAACAATGAATGAGCAAAGTAAATGCAGGTGGAATCCGGTGAAATATCAACCACATGGAGGCAAACGGCGAATGACATGAATTTTCGATGGAGTGTCTCATAAACAGTGCTTCCGAGGTAACGCTTCAGATAATTGATTCCGATAAGGTTTCAGTAAGGGCGGGTACCATGGGTATTCCTTGAGGTCCCTGCATGCTTTATGTGCTGTTAGAATGAAAAAAGGCGGTTCGGAATGACCTAGCTAAAAGATGCCTAAAGCGACTAAAACATTTTAGGTCGGTCAGGAAGTTTAGCGCCGGTTGGCGGATCTTACAACAACAGAAAGTTGAGGTTGGCTATGATCTGTGCGTAAGTGGTACGCCTACTGAACACCTGCTACTCCTAGGCGGACCTCGGAAACACTGTTCTGTTCTGACTCGGAAAGTGTGTGCATGCTAAAAGCGTCGGTACCCGTAGGGAGGCAGTTAATTCAAAGGACGCGTATTGCCAAACTTGAGGAAATGGAGGGAATCTGCGAGTGCTCCCAACTCTCGGGGAACTTTCACAAGCCGATACAGCGTAAAAGGAAATAAGTGGTTTAGACAAAGAAAGAAGAGTTTTAGGGTGAGAACGATGACGAAGAAAAATAGCGAGCTGCTAACATTGGGATAAGCTGGGATAGGTAGGTGGGCAGACAGGAAACATAGCGATAGAATGGGGATAGCAGGGGAAATAGTGCGAAGATTCGATGGGTCTAGCAACCGCCGCCACCGACGAGTTTGCGCTTTCGAGCGCGGAACGCCGACTTGTCCACGGCCTTGCGTCGTTGCTCGCTCTCACGACGCAGCTTCTCGACTTCGGTCTAAACCGAATGCTCGACTTTGTACGGCTGAAGAGCTCCCTACCAGAATGGCACCGGAGTCCTCAATGTGGGTCTGGATGTTGTGCAAGTCGTCGCGCGGTACGTCCTCGAAGAATGGAATGGACGTTCCGGTCGGCTCGAGACGCTCGCAGACCTTCATGAAGGGCTGGACAAAGTTGAATGCATCCACAAGCTGATCCGCGCGAAAGCCTGAAATAAAGTCTTGAATGATACAGGTCATGCAAACTGATGCGAGATTTTGCATTTGTTCAGTTTTTTTTTTTGCAACCAGGCAGGTCTACCGGAAAATGCGGTGAACGCGTCTCATACAGATCACTTTGCTCATGTTCTGACCGCTTTCCATGTTTACATCGGAAACCTTTCTGTTTTCGCAAGCAAAAGATTCGTCCACACAATCTGCTAGCATTTAGGTAAGTATGTAATCTACCTGTGACCTGGTACACGAGGTGCTCCGGCTCGTAGCAACAGAGCACAACAGCTGCCGCTAGCTCGCTATAGCTGAAGTTGAGCGACTCGACAGTGAGCAGGCACAGGTCCAGGATCTAAAACGCGTTGTGTTACTTCCGCATGCATTGTCGGGTCTTACCTTCGCGAGTCGGACGAACTCATCACGCATCATCTTCGGGACGTCATACTGCCGATCCGGATAGATGTGGCCCTCGCTGTACGAGTCATGACCCTCGTACAAGTAGTCCGAGTCGATGCTGTCGGTGCTGAGGTCGGCCTGATGCTCGTGTACGCTCACTGTCTTGAGCACCTTCGCGGTGGTGGACACTGGAGTGCGGCACCAGTCGGTGATGGTTCGGTTGGCTGAATAATTGCGGTAAGAATGACCGTTTAAAGCAAACGAAAACTTGTACCTGCAACGATTTTATGTTGCTTCTGCTGCAGTTGCACCCTCTGAGCCGCCGCTACGATGTGATCGTTGGCGCTCATCAACTGGAGATAGAGAGCGAGCCAGTGAATCGCGGTCACCGGGTTGCAGCTCCAGTCGAGCACCTGGAGCATGATCTCCTCCATGATGCAGATCTGCTCCGCGGTACAGCTGCCGTCCGTGAAGTCCGCGATCTCCTCGATCTTTGGCGGGTAGATCTCCTAAAGTTCGAGCTTTTAGTGTTCCGCAGTGGACGGAAGCGCGAACCTCCATTTTCGAGGCAATGACTAGAGCCGCGGAGCCGATCAGCTGAATGTGGTCCTTGCCCACCGGAGAAGTTGCCTTAGCCAGATAGCGGTCGATGTAGTCCACGCAAAGGTGGAACGTCTCACGATGCATCTTCCGATCGTTGCACACCTAAGAGGTTTCCAGGTTAGCCTCTGGCAGCAAGCGGCAACGTTACTACCTCCATTATCCAGTCCAAGAGAAGCGTGCGGTGCTGGGGATGCAGCTCCCTGTGATTCTCAAGAAACTTCGGATTGCGGCGGAACAGCTCGTCCTTGCGACACAGAAGGGACCAAATCTGAATTGTGGTTGAAAATAATCGGTTTCATGCACTTCTTCGCGTACTTTCTGAGGGGAGCCCAGGTCCGACGGCAGCATCTGTGGAGGCGTCTGACGCACCGCGTCCGACTCGCTGTCCAGCAGGCGTGACAAGTGACGAAACGGTGTAGAGTCCTCGTCCGTGCCTGCAACTGGGAAGAAGTTACCACTGGTTCAGCTTCGCGCTTAAACCTTCCACGATCCCGCTGTCCTTGGTGTTGCTGCGCGGCAGCTGCATCGCGGTATCACTGCTTGAGAGGGGCGAAGAGAGCTCGCTCTTGCAGCGCTTGCCCGCGGATCCCGGTGACTTCCCAGCCTAAATAAGACATTACGTAGTTCGAGGTGCAATTAGTGATTTTCGATACCTTTCGTCGTTTGCGGGATGGCTGCTTGGTGGGACTCTGTGGTGAGGAGTCGCTCAACTCATCGCTTCCACGGCTGCTATCCTCCTCGCCAAAACGGGACATGCCTAAAACGCAGGAAACTATCGTACTTAGGTGCTAACATGGAGCAAAGTAAAAGGCGAATCCTTTAGTCAGTCTACAAAGCACGAAGACTTAGACAATGAAACGAGAGGAATTTTAGCCGAATAAATATAGACTCAAAGCGTTGAGCCAAGTAGATACTGAGCGGTGCCTGTATGAGAATGGGCTTCTTTTCCGAACTCTGCAAAGTTGCGTGCCATCTGACTTATTATTTAAACTGCTCATGCAGTCCGAGCCTATGCTTCGTTTTCTAATTTGGTTTGTAAGGATATGCTGAGTGTGTAATGAGACCATTCGACCGCATATTGCACAACAATGTTGCCGTAAACAATCCTCACTCTCAGGGAGAAAATAGAGAACGCTGCAAACCAATGACCTTGGACGGTGTCTAAAACATCCACTAACCATTTGCTGCACGCGCTCGGCTAGTACTACTTCTACTCGCTGGATGAAGCGGGAACACACGAGACAGAACAAAGGGTACACCCGACCCGCGATTCTTCTGAACTTTGATATTGCTTACTGTTAAATGAAAGATAACCTGAGAAACTTAAAATTTCAATGAGCATCTCAGGATTCTCAGGATTAACATTGAATGAGGTTTAGTGGCCCGAGACCTAAGTAGATCGGCAATGCCTAGCGGCGTTTCTGAGTATTCCAGAGACGGCATGAAGAACGTTGAGAGTCTATTCCTACAAGCTCAGAGAGGTCTTGGTGGCAAGAAGGCCGTTTCCACAACCACTTAAACGGGTCATACGAAAGGTACTGTTGTGGCGCCCGGGGGCACCGCTGACCACAGCATGATGTGCAACCTGTTCCGGCAAGGTGCTGCGGCCACCATTCGCGGGCAGGATTAAAGTAACCCAGGATTTTGCCAGAACTTTACCGTTACCACTGGCTAACCAGCTACCCGCACTGTCCTCCGTACCAAACGCAGCCTCGCGCACTAAGAGAGTTTTTTTTCCAGAAAAACACTGCCCAGCTCACATGATGAAGTGGGAATGGGCCAAAGTCCTACCAGGTCGTCGGCCGTCAATCCGCATTTTTCTCCACCCGACCGCAACTCGCTCGTCTGCGATCCGAACTGCGAATGGGCGGGTTGTAGAAAGAAAGGGAAAGTCCTAGTGCGGTGGACCGTTTTGCCGCATTCGCAGCGTCGCAAATCGCAACTAGTCAAAACATTCCAGACCGGCGACACAGATCAGGGTAGAGAGATTAAACGGTTTCGGTGATAAGGATTTTCGCGCTTAATAACCTACATGGGTGGTTGTTTACTTCAGCTTGAAGGACGGCTGTTAGACTACGGAGAGGACAAAGCCAGTGAAGAACAAGGAGAAGGTTACATTACGGATTGAGCTAGCTTCGCCGGAAATACTCCTTGAATGAACTAACGTCGCAAGCTCTCGGAGTTTTTGTCTTTCTGCTTTCAATAACGCGAAAATCTGTTGGTGACAACCTTAGGACAAGAAGAGGAGTGCTAGTTGAGGCTGCAGAGGGATTGCCAGTGCCGAATGTTGGGCAACCAATTCCTTCTTAAACATTCGACTTCAAGACGTTAGTATTGGAGCACGGCGATTTTTGGACTTGGTTCCAAAGCCCTCAAATTTTCATGCCGACGGATCAGAAGTGCTTGCTTGAAAGGAAAACACAGGTAGCGAAGGAATACTGCAATGACCAGTGTTTTTGAAGTTCCACCTTTTTCCGTCAGTTCCAGTTCCAGTTCCAGTTCCCTCATGCCCTATATCAATAAGTTCCAGTTCCAGTTCCCACTAAATAAAGTTCCCCACAGAATTTATCATTAAGTTCCAGTTCCAAGTTCCAGTTCCAGTTCCAGTGGAACACTCTTAAAACGCAGTAAATCAGGCCAAAGCCGGCATGTATGTGCTTGCCCATATGAGATATGTGCGCTGAAAGGGCTGGGCGCTACAACTATCAGTCCAACACCAGTTGAGCACATATAAATCGCGGCATTTCTTAAGGTCAAAATCGACCATGGCCGGTTTGTAAAAATAAAAGTGCTTGGTACCCCCTTTTAAGTTGCAAAAAGTGGAACTTCTGCTGGAACTGAAACATGCAGTTCCAGTTCCAGCTCCAGTTCCCTTAGAGCCCATTTTGACCAGTTCCAGTCCCAGTTCCAGTTCCACTCAAGAGAACTGATGGATTAATAAGTTCCAGTTCCAGTTCCGGAACTGGAACTTCAAAAACACTGGCAATGACTAACATTTTATGAGCGCATTAAACACAGACAACATCCGAGAAGCGAGTCCTCGGGAATTCGACAATTGCTCGCCTTTTGTACTAGCCCTGCGCGGCCATCACCCTCCCTATGAACCAAAAGAACAGCACTAAAGTGGAGTTATCTGAGTCCTCTAGTGCTACTACACCGCAGTTTGAAACATTGCAGACGCTAAAAAAACCTCCAGAATGTCACTCAAATTCAACTGGGGCTCATCAAGTATGGCGCCCGTGTGAGGGTGGCGGTCACCGCTGCTCCTTCTGCCGCCGCCCACTGCCGGGTGTGTGGACATTGTCCGGCGACGCGGCGCGGACGAACTCCTTCCCAGCAAGGCAAGCAGCCGCTGCGTGTACGGCCTCTCGCATGCACGCGTTCACTCGCCATCGAGCAGAAAGAGCGCGCGTTTTGACGTGAACTTCGCGCGTCAAGCCACCCGCACGCATGGCGCACGCGGATTCACCGTCTGGCGAAGACAACGACGCCTCCGTTCCCGCTCCAGACAAGACCTTGCGTCGTGCGTCCCGGTCATTAGGCGCGCCGGAATTAGGCGCGAATCGGCATTGCAGTCCAAGCCCTCATGAAATTTGGCGCTTTCACTCCCATCGGACAGGTGAGGTCACGCCCGGGCCTCCAGCCGTAGTGATAAGAAGAAACAGAACTCACAAAAAAGTTCCCTCAAGGAATAATGTCAAACAACTGAGCCTCATCATCCCGGTTAACATAATCCTTGGAACAAGGAAAGTTTAGCTAACGGATGCAACGAACAAGGAAAGCTAACGAACAAGGAAAGTTTTTGCACATGCACGCCGAACAAACGGTAGCGATGCCCACGTCTCTTTCACGTACTCTTTTCGCATTCCCGAGCTGTCTTACTTCATCGGAGGGTCATCAGCATCACAGGCATTGTTGAGGGACTACTACTGGCAGCCGATTATCGACTAACTCTATTGCTGTATACCAGAGAGACTTACGGGTGTTGCTCAATACGTTGTGCTTTAGTCACGTTGCAGGCAAGGTGAGCATTTCAGTGCGGTTCCGAGCCAAGGGCGTGTGTGCCTGGGCCCATCCTTACCCTGAGTAGAGACAAAAAGCTTCATGTTCAGTGGGAGGAACAAAGCATGTACAAGAAAAGAACATTTAGGTAAGTATCGATATAAGAAGGGAAAAGTACACGCTGACGTTTTGACCGATTACATTAACTAGTTCTCTAATTGGCAGGAACAAGCCCCTCGATATAAGCCAAAGGATTTGGACTTGCTACACAAATTCAGCATTTCACCGCAAATTAGCGACATCCTACTGTCCCACGTTCCTGAACTCAAATGGCAGCAATCAAGGCAGGTAGATAGAATCACCAATTGATTGGCACTCGATGCCGTAAATAACGCCGTTATTTGGCGCCTCCCAAGCCCCATGACCTGCGTTCGAAGCACGCGCGGTCTTGAAGCGACTGCACCTAGTTTTGAATGTTCACGAGTACTACGTCGGTTAGAAGCTGTTTCCTAAGTAATGTAGACACGATACTATGTTAGGGTACAGTAAACTTATTCTGCTGTCTTGTGTAGTGAAAATTTTTTCTAGAAAGAAAACTCGTAACAGGGTGCTTCGACTTGATGAGAGTATCCTTTGCAGGGATCTTAGGATAAACAAAGACTACAAGCATAATCCTCCACCGCAAACGGATACATAAAGCAGGCATAACATGGTGCGCTCGCAATTTATGTAGTGTCCGAAAAATACGTTTATGTTAGCACCTTGCGCCTAGTCCTTGAGGCAAGCGGGCACTACAGTTACTCTCGGAGCTTGCGGTTGCTTCTATCTAGTGTCTCTCGTGCCATTTGACTTGGTGACGTTCTATCATACTCAACGATGCGACAAAGCATCTGATCGGTTGCTGTGTACGCACCGTTTTGCGGCGGGATAGGTGCATGATTTGTTGACTTGAAGTTTCAGTATGACGCCAGTGACAACTAGGTATGCACATTCATTCATTTGGTCAGCGAAATTCTTCGGTTAAAATAGGACGAAAATCACGCCTTCGGATGCGTGCAATTTTTAAAGGTCTGATGTCGAGAACTGCTTGGATATCCAGTGCCGATAAAAAGGACCCGTGCTACAGTTTCGTCCCCAGGTACGCACAGCGCCCTGTTATTAATGGAAAAATGACAAATGCGCTCTTCATTCTATTTCCTCTGTGTCCCAAAGTCATTCTCTCACCACCGACTCTCTTCGAAGCGATCTTCTAGGCCGCATAGCGGTGACTGCCAGTTTGGTGGTCCGGTCTCGACACGAATGATTCCGGCTGAGTGGTGGTACGGTGCGTCGGGGCTCTGTCGAAAAATGGCAATTTTTCAAAGTGCGAACTCTACTTCCGCATACGTCACATCGTTTTACAACGTGATAATTAGTGCTTCAAGGGTGTGAAAAATCACAAACTATCTTGGCGTGCGATCGTTTATCTTTGGACATAAATCCTCCTCTGAGAAAGGTCTTTTCTGCTCTTTGAGTGCGCATTCTTCGCGGTTAAGACTGACTTTACGTCGGCCGCTCAATTGTTCACTGTGGCCCCTTGTTCAAAGCCGCTTAATAAATCATGCTTGTAATCCATTTTATACCGACTAACTGATATCGGGTTTAGTATGTCCGACTACGACGAGGATGAAGGCCGCCTCACCATCGACGAGGGGCGCCTCGACACGAGCGGCGACGCATCTCAGCAGAAAGCTGACGAAAGCGCCGAAAAGTCACAAGGTTGGATGTTGTGCACTCTTTCGGTTAGACTGACGAAGGCTTTTCAGTGTCCGAGCCGAAGAAAGAAGCCGGTGAGCTCGAAGAGGGACAAATTGTGGACAAATCGGACGGCACTTCGGAAGTGGTCGTCGAACAGGGACGAGTACCGTTCAATCCGCCTCCAATAGCGGATGAACGGCTCGGTACAGCGGACGTTAAAAGGTACGAACGGACGCCATAAAATACTAAGACTGCATCAGCGAAAAATGTCCGAAAATTAATGTCCTAGCAAAAAAGACTGCCAGAAAATTAAACTTCACCGCACATGAGAGACCCAGCATTATGTCTCGAAAGCGTGATACGTTGTAGAGTTTTTTTGTAACCACCTTTTTCCTCACTTCGATTGATTGGTACCCTATAAGTTTTAGCAACGCAATGACGGACTCGAAGCCGTTTGGATTCAACCAACGACCGCCAGTCGGACAAGCGTCTTCCACCTCAACACCTGCCAAAGAAGCCACACCTGGTCGAAAGTCCGCCGCATCGACGCCCAAGCTCGGGAAGCAGGACTCGGAAGAGTACGCGTCGGACAAGGACAACGTCGGCGTGAAGAACTTTCTTCCCACCAGCTCCACCGCGAAGCCACCGAGGCCGAAAAAGAAGAAGGTGCGACAATTTTTGGCCTACCGCAAAAAGTGAAAGCAACTTTAGATGGTGGACAAGTCGACCTGCGTGAGCACCAAGGCGTGCCAGATCGATGAGAGCCTGCTCGGTCTGAAGCCCGGCATGAGCGCCTGCATTAACATCACCATCGTCTGCAAGGCCGGAAGTATGCCCATTGTGTGCTCGATACCGTCGGGAATCCCTTTGTTTTAGGCAATACGTTGTACATAACGGCAAAGTGGAAGGGCAAGGAGTACCACGGCATATTGACCGACGGTGAGCCTCCGATGGCGCATCACTTTGCGCAGAAACGGTAGGTATCGATGTAAATCACATAGGTCAATCAGTAGGAGTAATAGTAAGCTTGTCTCCATCGGATCACATTGTTGTTCTTTCAGAAACGCAGCGAACGCTGCCGCAAAGGAGGCCGAGCAGGCAAATGGTGAGTCAGCCGAGCACTCGCAAGGAGCTTCCGGGAAGAATCGCGGGAAACGAGGAGGATCCCGGGTCGAGAAGAGGCCACGAAACAATGGTGCGCAGATTTAATTGTTCCGATATAAATCACTTGCTGTTTTTAGAAGGCGATGAAGCACCCAATGCTGAGGAGAATGGCGTCGGCCCTAGCACCGGCGGAGCGTCCATGGCCAAGCCCTCGAAGCAGTCGAAGCTGTGCGAGCTGCCGGCGGACAAGCCGTTGTGGAGGTGCCCGCACGCGCAGTGTGGCCACCGGTTCGATACCGGCGCCGACGTGAACACGCACATGATCATGGACCACGTGGACACGAAGCTGGTCAGTACATGACAAAACTTAATCTTGTTAAATGTAAAGTTTCGGAGGCATGTACTGGAAGAGCAAATGTTCCAACTCAGGATATATCGATATTGCCTCTGCGCAGATAAATTACGACATTTTACCTTGTTCTTCAGGTTATGAAGGAGTCGATCGCGACCCAAACGACCTCTCTGGAAACTGCTAGCGTGGAATGCAACACTGAGCCCCTGGCAGACTCGGTTTGCGTGAAGTGTGGCGGTAGTACGTCGCAGCGGCTCATCGAGGACCGCAGCATCGACGAGTTAATGAAGGTGAGAGTTGCGCGTAGTAAGCCACATGTCAAACCATAATTTTTAGATCGGCCGGCAAGCTCAAGCCTCAGTGTCAACTAAGGGCGGCTCCGAGGACGGAGACGCGAAACCGCCGAGTCAGTCGGAAAGCGCCATGGACACGTCGTCAGTTGGCGTCTTGCCTAACGGTAGTGCAGTAATAACCACGCCGCAGCCGACAGCAATCTCTGCATCGCCAACGAAGCAGAGCCCCACTCAAGCGGGTGCGAGTATCGCTGCGAATTCGCAGATCGGTGCGGTCGTGCTGCCCACGGCCGGACAGCAGCAGTACCTTCAGCAGATAGCCCAAAATCCGTTCCATGTAAGCAGCTTTTCACTACATAACCTTAGTGGGTCGGATATGAAATTTTCTATTTTACGGCTTATGTGTTAACGATTACACTGAGCATTTAGCCCACGTATAACCACCCGTCACTCTGTCCTCCGTCCATGCAGGGAGTCGTGCCAAACCTCCTTCAAGCCTCACCGGGCGCACGCGTCCATGCCGCTGCTGCGGCCGGACACCCTGCGGGTTCTCACTCTCCATTCGCGGGTGCGAACGGCATGAGCCCGGTGCCGTCGGGCTCGGCGGGTCCCTCGAAGCCGGTCGACCAACAGCAGACGCCCATGCGGCACAAGATCCACGAGCTCAAGTCCCCACAGGTCACTGCGTCGCGTGCGTCGCCACTGCCGTCCGCGTCTAGCGCCGGCGGGCTGACGGTGGGACGGCCCATTACCTCCGGCAACCAACCGGTAGCGTCGTCGGCGCCTCCCATCGGAACGCCGGGTAAGAACCTGGGGTTAAACCTGCAAAATTACGACGTCCATTTTCAGGCACTCCGGGAATGCCTTTCATGCGTGCGCCCACACCGAACTCCGCGGCCTCCTCGGCCGCCGCGATGTTCGGCATGGCGAACTTCGGCGTCACGCCGCAGCAAGCGATGATAATGCAGCAGTTGCAGCAGCAGATGCGGCCGCAGCTCGCCTACCAGTTGCCGAACATCGCCGGCATGGGTATCCCGCCGGAGCAGCTGCAGCAACTCACAATGGGTAAGCGTACACTTGCCATTGTCGCTGACTCTGTGGTTTCCTTTTAGCCGCGCTGTTCAACCACCAACAAAACCCGATGCTGCAGCCGCCAAAGTAGCATGTCAACATGGGCCGACGAGCTCGACTGACGTCTTGGTTCTAGATTGTATCATGAGTCTCTCACGACCAGTGTTTCTCTACTCTAAAATTATTTCTGTTATGGTACTTACATCGGGCTATGAAAAACTACGTCCTTTAGATGAAAGTCCTTGTTTTCGTATACCAAAGATTAGTCTTTTTTTCAATCCATTGACATAGGTGTACTTTGAACCTTTTAACATGCATTATATGGTCTACGTCCAGTTGTGTTCAGGTTACCGAAAGCCCTCACTCTATCTTTTCCCTTCTTCCCATCGTGCCGATTAAGAATCCCGAAGAATGGACTTCGACTTTGGAAAGCTTCCATTCCTAATAGGTACTCCGTCCCCACTCCTTTACTCCTGGGTCCATCTTAAAGGCGTCGGGTGTTGTTGCGATTTACGCTTCTTCCTCATCAGTGTTGTGTTCTTCCTATTTTCAGTTTGTCCTTTTGTCACGTGACATTTGACTTTTATTTGCCGAATTCTCATGATTATCTGCATCGTAATTAAGTGCTTTCAACGTGTCTAATACTGTGGTATGCGAGTACGTCAACAAGTTTGCATTATTTGCGCGCGGCGCAGAGCGATCGAGCGACACGGAGAACGAATAAAGTTTAACTTCATGATAGAAGCAAATAAGAAGCTCGTCAATGAGACTAAGGGACGCAGGATAAACTGAGCATACACAATGGAATGCGATCAGGCACGCCTAGCATGTGCCTAGAAACATTGATCGCTTGACTCTAGTGGCTTGGGCCTTAGCCACTATCGAGCTAAGAGTGCTGTATCCTTCCTAGTCTTATGCGACATCACAGCGAAACAGTCACGGTTTCGAGCGCAATTGTTCGCAGTGAGGACTTCGAATACTCGTTCGGACTGAAGCGCCTGCTTTGACGTATCACTTGCTCTCAGCCTACCGAACGTCACTGAAAGCATCCGCTCGCCATAGTCACGTATAGATGGTACCATACCCCTGCTGTAGGCTTAAAGTGCATTAGTTCACTAATGTTTGAATCCCAGAGCAAACATAGCCGCCACGAGTTTGACGCATCTTCTGTTCCGCCTAGAGCCAGCCTATGACGATCAACCACGTGGGAATATACGTACACCTGTCGGCTAAAGTGCGTTAGTGTCGCTCATCCTGTGGCGTTTAAGCTATTTTAGTGCGAAGAAAGGTCACGAGGTTAAGAGTCAGTTGACCCCTCAAAGGTCAAATATACCATTTTAGAATCTCTAATTGACGTAGGTTCTGTGTCCGCTTATCTTCCGTTTACACAGCTTGCGTGGCAACGCGGAACCTGGAACCCTTGAAATATGGCGCTACACCATGAAGAAGCATGTTCGCGCTCAGCTTCGGGCCCTCAGCACGATGCTTCGATTCGTCCTCGGCTTCGCACTCTTCGGCATTGTCTCCGCCGCGTACAATGACACCTTTGCGCGGAACGAGATGCTCTTTCTGAGCGCCGCTGCCTACAGCCTCACGCCGAACTTGTGCCTGCCCAAGGTGGCTCGTGATGCTCAGGCATGCAGCCCCAGCTGGTCCGAACAATGTAATCCGGCACGTTTAGGTACTTAAATCGGTGCAAGTCGATTGTGGAATGACCACCTTCAGCGGAGACTGTGCCGCTTTTGTCGGCGTAGCGCCTAGTCGAAACGCTGTCTTCCTCGCATTCCGGTAAGCATAGATAGTGGGCTTGTAGGATTATGAGAAGTAACGGAACTTGTTCCAAGAATGTTCTCTAATAGTGCCTTACCACACTGGGAGGCATTCCGCGGTTCGTTTTCGGTTTCGTTCTGACCACAATATGGCCTTGCCATTTGCGCTAGAAAGTGCATGGAACGGCTCTGAAAACGGCACATTCATAGCTCCGTTCGTTTTTTCCGTTCCGTTCTAAGAGCAAAACGGCTCGGCACGGCTCGACATCCGTATTGTCGTCACAGTTCACGCGGATGCTTTAGCGGTACTCAGGGCTTCGTGCAGCTCATGGTCGAGACCGGACAGACGGCACTGACACTCAAGAGGGCGTCGCCCGCAGGCGGGACCGTCAGCTCCTACTTCCTCGACGTGTTCAACAAGCTCTGGAACGGTGGTCTCTCGGCTGCGCTTACGGACGCCAAGGCCAAGTACCCTGATTATGAACTCTGGGTAGGTTATCGCCAGAATGCACCGTTTTGATGACTACTCGTTTAGGTCACTGGCCATTCTCTCGGTGGTGCTCTGGCGTCGATTGGAGCAGGCGTAGCAGCAAAGCAAGGCATCTTCCCGTCGGGCAGCATCAAGCTGTACACGCTGGGGCAGCCGCGCACCGGTGACAGCGCTTACGCCAACGCTATCAACTCGCTGGTTCGAGTTGACGTTTAAATACACCGTGCATTATGCGACTTTAGGTACCTGAAGCATATCGGGTGGTGAACAGTCGCGACCTCGTTCCCCACGTGCCTCCATACGGCCTCGTCGGCTACAAGCACCACAAGAACGAGGTATGACTCTAATAATATGAAATGTCTTTGGGCGTTCTTCTGCCATAGTGCAGACTGCACCGGGAATGCTGATATGGTTCAACCCCTTTCTTCAGGTTTGGTACAGCTTTGGCATGAGCTCGGGTGCTCGCTTTCAACAGTGTGCGTCTGACGGCTTCATCGGCTGTAGCAACCCTGACGCACTGAACGTCAACGTGCTTGACCACATCAACTACTTCGGCAAAATCATTGTGACTATTTGCCCTAACACCATCCCGTTCAGTGTGTTCAAGTAACTATCCCTCAATACGCGTATTTAACCAGCTTAGCTCTATACTTTGTGTCAGCGTCAGAGCGGAGCCTAATAAACTCGGTGTCAACCTCACGCTGGCCTCAAAGCGTGAGGAAGTTTAGCGTACCAGCTGTATTTACGCAGCAGGCCGTAGCACGATTGACAGAACAGTGCAGGATTGGTGAAACTTTTGGCTGGGTATGAGCCTGATACACAGTACACAGATAATGCTCGATTGGCATCAACTTAAATTTTAGGTGCATGCCACTTTTAATTTCACCCGCATCGGATTTTTGGTCGTTGTTCGAGTTCTCGTACGAACGAAGGAATGGTCTGAACAGTGGCTCTCGGGCTCGATCGGGCTAGCACGGGCACGTATGGCCTACGGTCGTATGATGGTTTACCATTTTGAGCTGAACGTCAGGCATGGCTTTAACGGTATGTTTTTTGCGGCTGAAATCGCAGTCTTTGCATGGCTGAAATCAGACCAACCTTGCTAACAAGCCTTTCATCCAGCTAAACCCCTTTGGTCACTTCTAGAAGAAGCTGCACGCGTTTAGGTGTGATAGCATTAAGTACGATAACACTTCATCGGTGTCAGTGTTTTGTGCCGCAGGATAACTTAAGGCTTGACGCGCCTCAGGTATATGCCCTTAAGTATATTGTGGGACTGCTAGCAGCTCATGAAGCTAGAGCTAATGTACCTTTGGCAATGTGTTAACGAAATTAAATATTGCTTTTCTAATTTCATGCAAGGCATAGTAGATGTCTGGGCACAAACAAGTGTTCAATCATAAAAGTTGAATTAATGGTGTATTTAAATGATTCTGACTTTTTCGATTTCATGCAGTCGCCACCATGGACTGGTACGAGTGCCATACAAGTTTCCGGCAGCACCATTTTAGGAGACTGCTTCTCCTCGGAGCTATCGCGTGTTGCACCAGCGCCACAACTTTTCGAGCGTTCTGGATCATGGCCAACGACGAACCAATCGCCGAAACCAGCTACGGCAGGCTGCGCGGATTCTTCGTGAACGAGGACGGGTTCCAGGGGACCGTCTTTCTCGGAGTGCCCTTTGCGGAACCGCCCGTTGGCAATCTACGGTTTGAGGTATGCGGCCAGTCGCTGGCATTATTAACTCGATGCATTGCAGAAACCGGTATCGCCGAAGAAGTGGCTCGGGATTCGCAACGCGACCACGTTCGCCGATGTTTGCTTCCCGCATTCACGGCCAGCCGCGAACGGTCCGCTCACATATTCGGAGGACTGTCTGTACTTGAACGTCTTCGCGCCAAGAGAAACGGTAAGAACTGTCGTCCTGTACAACTGGACAAACAGGAAGAACATCGGGAACTTTCAGAACAAGGTTCCGAACGGCTTCCCGGTAATGGTGATGATCCACGGCGGGTCCTACGAGAGTGGCAGTGCTCGTCGCTACGCCGACTACCGGCAGCTGATGCGCAAGTTCGTCTCGAAGGGGATCGTCGTCGTCACGATTCAGTACAGACTAGGATTCCTCGGTAGTCGGCGTCACTCGGTGCCGTTTCACGAACTCTACTTCAGGTTTCTGCTCCACTGGAGACTCCGTGATGCCAGGAAACCTTGGCTTATGGGACCAGTTGGCAGCGCTGAAGTGGGTCAGCCGAGAGATCCACAACTTCGGCGGAGGCCGCAATCGGATTACTGCCTGGGGGTACAGTGCAGGGTCAAGTAGCGTCTCCGGGCTGACGCTTTCGCCACATAGCAGAGGTAACCTCATCCAGTTGTGTGTTACATGTGTTTCCGGTTCAGATCTCTTTTCCCAAGCCGTCCAGATGAGCGGGTCCGTCTTTGCCGCATGGACCACAAGGTTTATGGCCGACGGCAGCCTCGACGTTAATCTGTTGTTTAGCGACAAAGTCGTCGATACTACGAGGGAACTAGCAGAAGCCTTGCGGTGCAACATGAGTTCATCCCTTAGTATTAAGGAGGACCTCAAGCGGCGATCGATTGATAAGTTCTACGACGCTGTCGCTGCGATAGTACGTTCACAGAAAGAGGCTAGAACTCATTCGCATGCCCGTGCAGAAGGCTGACTGCTTGTTTTAGGGTGGCACTCGCTATGACGTCAACTGGGTGAAATTCGGACCTCGAATGGACGGTGACTTCTTCCCTAGAGATTACCCCGAGCTCATCAAGGAAGCGCCGATAAAACCGACGCTATTGGGTTGTACCGAAGAGGAATCCTTGCTATGGAGTACGTAAAGTTCAGTTACGAAATGCGTCCACATCGAGTTTCTTTAGCACTTGTAAGCACTTCCAATACGCCCATGTTTGCGTACGCAGTGCCACCTGAGAAGCGGTCTACGTTCGGTCAATCCGATATCGAGCACTTTGTGCGAGAGGCAGTAGCGAGCAAGGGCAACTTCGGTGATAAGGCAGACGAAGTTCAACGGAGAATCGTCGACTTCTACTGCAACCACAATGCGCCTGTAGAGAAGAGCAGCACTTTCTTCCTCGATCGGTATTCGCAAGTACGCAAGTTCAAGACGCGTAAGCCGCTGTAACGCAGAACGCTTAGCTCTGCTCTGACGTTCAAATGAACGTGCCCATTCTGTGGGAGACGCGACGGAAAGTAGCAGCAGGCTGGCCAGTGTACCTCTACAAGAACGAGTACTACAACGAAGCTCTCTTCCCAGAGGATTTCCCGGTGAAAGGTTGTTGCCGACCACACATGATGTGTGCCTATACCCAGCCTTTAGCAAATTATCACGGTGTGGACCAAGCCTACGTAATCAGCAACGGGCCGTTCGGCTTCCCACTCAACGACGACGACCGATCCGTCGAACGGACCTTGGTCGACGCAACGGTTGCGTTCGTCAAGACGGGGTACGACTTGCTCCTTTGATCATGCTTGTTGCCAGATCTTAACTGATGTCATGTTAGAGCGCCCTCTAAGTCAGCGATTGCATGGCCACGTGTTGCAAACGAAGATGAATTCCATTACCTGAACGTGATGCGACGTCCGGAAGTACGCGACCGTCTATTCGTCGAACGGCTGCAGTTCTGGGACCACCTCACGCGGCTATACGACTACGACATCGTTCGAGGAAAGCGCAAACGAGCTCTGTCCGCAGACGATCGACCAGCAAAGTTATGATAAACTTCACCTTGTTTCGCTTTTACGCTGCAGGCAGTTCATATTCTGGGGTCTTGTTAACTTGTCATTTTGGTATCAGGAGTCAATAAATAGCGTTCTAGAATATCGTGCAAGTGGAGGTCGTTTCTCAAGGCTTTAGCATTAATCTTTCGGTGGATGGAATTGGTCAGTCCTTTGAACGTCAAGACATGCAATTTAGTTTGCTTAGTCGTACGAGTGAAGTTGCATAGATTCGTCCACCAAACGAAAGTGGTTAGCAACGGACTATTCGCTTAGGGCTGACTGACCAGCGTACGCGGGTACACGACTACGATTCTTTGCTAAGGACGACAAGCGCCGAGAGTCCGCGTAGGGTTCACCATTAAGTGTGATGAATACATCTTCAGGTGTATGCCAGTCTTCTGCCTAATGTTCTGACTGCCATCGGCGTTTCTCGTTATATCATTTAGTGAGTGATCGGTAGTCAAACATGTCTGGGACGGTATTAACACAGAGTTGTGAGCATCAAGGACGTTCGCTTTGCTGTATGCGAAGACGATTAGCTGTCAGGAGAAACCTCTGGCGTTCGAACGAAGACTTGCTGGCTGGTTTGATGTGAGGCATTTGTCTTATCCACCTCTTGATTGTGTGATTGCGACCACCGCGACAGTCCAATGTGAGGTAGAACCTTGGAGCTACGAATAACGGCGGTTCGAATAGAGCGGTTCATCGATAGGTAGATGATCGCTGGGAATCCTAAAAGTGCGTGCTATTCCGTGCAATTACGGGAGTTCCTTCAATTTCTCTGTACTTTACGGCAGCTGAAGAACCCTTACCTTGGATGCAAAACCACCCGAATGTGCACATAATAGCGACAATGGGAGGGCACGGGAAGACCTGGAAGTAGACGTATATCACGGACGGGACCGCCGTCAGGATCGAGATTATGAGCACTTGAATGAATGACTGAACACGTGCACTTAGTTACGTAAGGCATTCAATGCTTACGCTGAATTCCCGGTGACCGATCAGGCTCTTCAAGCCACCTGCGTACCGACATAGAAGGACGGTGAAGCATAAGTAGATCGCTGGGACTGCGAATGAGACGAATAGGTTGTTGACCAGGTGGAGCATGTTGGTATACTAAAAGGGGGTGTTTCAAACCTGGAAACAGTCAAAGCCCCTGGCTTGACAAGACTGAAGTATCTGACGCAAAGAGTGACCTTTACCCTCATGGTGACATCGTCGTAGTAGCCGAGATGTGGGTTCGCAACGTAGGCGAAGGCGACGCCATTGTACATCAAGGGCGGGAAGAAAAGAAATGCGAACGACATGCTAACCGGGATAAGCAGCCAGACGTAGGTGCGGCGACCGGCGAAGAGTCGCTCGGACAGTTGTGGGCTCACGAACAACGTGCATCGGTTGATCGCGAGGATCACGCTCGTCAACATTTGTCCGCCCCACAACGCTAAAGCACACTTGGTACCCTAGTAGTGTTCCTCACATTTGTCAAAAGGCCTGGTCCTACACTTCTAAGGGTGCTAGGCGGCCCCGGTCTGCCTATAATTAGGACGGTAGCACTTCCAGCGACTTCACGCTAGCATTGCATATCCGATATTTTCACCAACGGTTGCGCTTCACATTAGCTTTACCTGTAACGATGGTACCCACGGTGTAGATGAGCGTCGGGTAGGTGCAGTACATTGCGCCCTGGACCGCGTAGAAGCCGCTAGAAGGAAGAGTTATTACATAGGGCTACGTTCACGCGTACGAAAGAAATCCGCTTAGTGGTAAAATGACGACGTCGAGACTGCCGATGAAGGCCATGAGCTTGAAGCATGAGTGTCGCAGGAACTCGGGTCTAGTGATGACACATAGGCAGGGTAGGTAGAGCATCTACAAGTAATTGATAAACTGTCTTTGTCAAGACTACGGCTTTTTTAGCGTTAAAGTTTTTTAGCGGTATTAACATTGGGCAACTAGTAAAGTCGCATTTTTAGCATCGTTAAGCGCGGTAAAGAATTCCAGGAAGCAGAATCGCCGTAGTGGCTCTCGTACCTCAAAGAAAACAACGAGGACCATGGCGGAATATCCGACAACTCTGTGCTGTCTTAGTTCAAGTGGTAGCGCCTCGACGTCGTAGAAGGAGCAATTGTAGAGCTGGAGCCATTCATCATGGTGCAACAGGAGTTTGTCCATGAGCGTGTGAGCCTCGTAGACGGAATGGGTTCCTATATAGTCTGCTCACACGCCGAAGAGTACAAAGCTGCCAGACCAGTATGACGGCAAGTACACGCAGTACGATTAAGAAACAAGTAAACAATGGGACTTCGTGTGTGGTACGCGACGCTTTTGCGTCGCAACTTCAGAAGTTCCGGGAAACAAAGGGCAAGGAAAGGGAAATGGAAGGTCTGGAAGTCTGCGCTTTTAAATGCAATAACTCTCTCTTTTGTTAGCGTCCTAAGATTGCCGACGCCAAAGTTCCCCTGCAAATCGGCGATGAACTGGCCCATGGAATAAACGGACACTCTCGTCAGTAGGCCTTATAGATAGACAGGTTTGCAGCAAAAAATAGATAAGTCCGTGTAGAAAGCAAGCTTTTGTCACGCAACACTCCAGAAATAGGATTTCAGACACGCATTTCAGACGCTCCGATCTCTTCCTCAGTCTTTGCTCACCTGCGTTATGGGTAGTAAATTAAGTACCTCTTACATTCTTTTTCGCTGTGCATGGCGTCAGAACCGCAATTGCCCGCTTACAACATTCCTTAGAACAACGCGGCACGCAACAAAGCTACCAAGCACGCAACATATAATCTAGTCCAGCAAATTTCTACATCTACAAAGTGGCACGAAGCTGCAATGACTTTATGCGGTTCCTCGGTAAGGTACGATGCATAAGCGAAGCACGAATAGCTCTGATACCGCCGGTATAAGTACTCTACGCTTAGCGTTCATCCATTGTCCGCTTTTTTGTGAATCGTTTGTAGTCGCTATAATCCCCGCTTAAAACTCTCCTGGTGTTTGTCCTTTATTTTTCACTTCCAAACGTTTTTTGCAGCAGCTTACCTAAGCCAGTTAAAGCCGTTCATGGAAGAGTGTGTGGGAACATATTATCTCCTAACAAAGGAAGGATGGAGTACTCTAAACCCCTATTAATCCAGTCTGACAATTAACGATCGGAAACGAAAATCCTTAAAGTGTGGTCCTAAGTTGTAAGCAGTTTAGCCATACTTCCTGGTTGAAACGTTCCAAATCGGAAGTGTGTTCCATGGTCGCATGTACGTGGTAGTTCGAAGCCATGCTCACTCAAACTCCGATGGTCGTCAACCCACTCCTCGCAGGGAAGACGATGTAGCGGCCCAGAATGTCTGTACGACACCCGTCAGGAACGTTGGGCACTACCTTATCTCCCTGAAATAAACCTTATCCGAAACTGGAGCCCAGCGTACCTCGAGCTATATTTAAAAGTAAGACCTTAATTGCTACCAAGTTGTACCCTTTTCTTCATATTCGAGGATGAATCATAAAATGGTCAATGACATACAGGAACAGTGTACGACATTTGTGCACGTTCACATATCCAACCCGATGGGTCTAGGAAGGGAGTATAAATATCATACCACAATGCTGGTGTAATTCAGCGAATACGGTACGTTTCGGGGTAAGGATCGGTTCAAGTATGTTTTGTCGAGACGGGCATTGCGGCCTGATGAGAACAAATCAGCTTCCGCCAGAACTCTCTGCAGTGGGTAAGTTACGGAGTGTATGTTTGCGAGTGTCACCAGGGTAGCTTGCTCACCGTGAGTTCTCAGAATAATGTTGCGGAGTTGGAGCTAATTTCTATTAAAGTCGTTAACGACCGCATGACGGCGACCCCCAGGGCACCGATGAGTACACCGTTAAATTCCAGCGTTAATAAAAATTATCTTTAAGCGCACTAGGTATTTATGGACGTTGAACTCGACGGTAGGTATTCACTCTAGCTTAGTCGATAAAGTTCGAGTTACATTCAGTGCGAACTGTCCGGGAACAGCCCTATCGACCCTACAAAGGGCCGTAGTATGCCAATCTGACGAAGAGACGTAGTTGTCGTACTGCGCCGACAGTGTTCCAGAAGACAAGGCAATGCAATTCCCTGATTACACCAGTACGTCCAACGATATCACCACTGACACTTGACTGTGATGGCGCAGCACTCATCGCCACGGTTGACATCGATATGAAGAACATTATGGACGGATACGAGGGTAATACCATCAGTTGGTCCAGTTTGTCGGAAGAACCTCCTGTTGGAAAGTAAGTTGCCAGTAACTCGGACTTGCCGTAATGATTTTCCGCACTTAGCCAAATTTCTGATGAAGTAACGAACGGGCTGGATATAGCTGTTGCCGCAGTCGGCTTAGCCAACGACAAAAAGACATTTGGTGTCAAAGTGGCTCAGGACACTGAGTGGTCGCATCATGTTTCATCGCCACTTCCTGGGCATGGTAGTGAAGCTTTGCAAGATAACTTTGCAGTAAACAATAGCCTTTCCCAGGATCCTGCTTATGACAAAAATGCGGAAGGTGCTTATGCCTCATGGAGTTAACCGCTTTTGACAGACCGAACGTTTAACACCGCGCGATCTTTGATTGCATAAACGTTTTTTCAAAGTACAGAGTGATGCGCGTGAAGTGAGTACTTCCTTGTTCTTTCATGCGCATCATTTCACTTTCCTGAATTTCCCACAGCGTGCGATCATGCACAGGCTACACTGTCGATATCAAAAGGTTGGGGCGCAAAAATTAGGCGCAGCATAAAAGCACCCGCTACTTGTCTCTTCCGCATGCCATTGAGCGTTTGAAGAAAAAATTGCCCATATCGTTGTCAAGGGGCGCTTGTCCTCTTCCGACAAACATAAATTATTGCACGCGCAATTGATTCCGGTGCCGCTCTCGGCTCAAAGCGGCTGTCAAGAGCGCCGTTGGCGGAGGCTTAAGATTGGGGCGGCATGGCCGCCAATCCGTCGCACGTTTGCTTATGCTCGGCGGCAGATTGCGGGGAACTTCGCATTGCCTTTTTAGGTCTTAAATTGTCAGCGCGCGTATTAAATGCTTACCTTTAGTTGGAGTCCATTCCTCCCAATGTCTTACGGGTTTTTCTCTTCTATCCCTTTGGCTACCATCTTCGTCCTCGAAGCTTCCCTATTCCAACATTGCTACGCGGACAACCGGGTATTCTTGTCGACGAAAGCGGGTGACTTGGAGGGCTTCACTTATGAACTCACTGACGGCCAACTGGCAGACATTTTCCTCGGCATTCCATACGCTTCACCTCCCGTTGGAGAGCTACGCTTTGAGGTAAGTACGTCTTCATTAGGCTAAGAGGATCGTTTTAAGTGTTGAACTAAGGCTAAAAGTTGGCCGTATAATTGTTATTTCGTCCCGCTTCTGCATCCTAAATTTAGAAACCTCGCTTACTGGACACATGGGGCGGTACGTTGGACGCAACGAAGTTCGGACCAGGCTGCATACCGCTAGTGGTCGAGGAGGGTACCAGCGAGGACTGCTTAACGCTAAACATCTTTCGCCCACATGGCGCGGTAAGAATTTGACGACACACAATGGCTCGCTTGTGTAGTTTCCTGCTGTTGATTTAAGCTGTTTAGAATGTGAAGTCCACATATCCAGTTTTAGTCTACGTTCATGGAGGTGGATATGGCATGGGAGGAGGTAAGGCAGGAGCTCTTTTGAGGTTATAGTATGTTTGCTTTAGCCGAAGCTTATAGCTACAAGAATCTCTCGGAGAACTTCGTGTCGCAAGGGCTAATCGTCGTGACCATCCAGTATCGGCTAGGAGTGCTAGGTAAGTCCCATCGAGTAGTCCAAAGCGATTTCTTAGACCGTCAAGAAAGTTTGGCCATCTTTTATGCACGCTACACTTAGGCTTTGCTACCACGGGTGATGATGTACTACCTGGCAATTTTGGCATGTGGGACCAGGCTACCGCATTCCGATGGCTCTATGAGAACATCGAAGACTTCGGTGGGCGAAGGGACGCCATTACTGCTTGGGGCTTGAGCGCAGGCAGTGCAAGCGTCGGGCATTTGGTGCTATCGCCTCATTCGCGGGGTAAGCCACACTTGCTTTCTTCATGCTTGGAGAATAGCAAGTCTTTAGATTACATTGCACGCTCCATCCAAATGAGTGGCTCTGCATTGGCCGAGTGGGCGCAAAGCGATCGTACAGTGGCTTCGACAATGGAGCTGTCGACGGCAATGGGGTGCGATACAGAAAGCTCTGCCGCGATCAAAGACTGCTTGAAGCGCACGTCGGTGGAGAACATTCACCAGGCCATTCAGGCGACGGTTCGACACCATATCCTTACTTTTAGCGAACGATGACAGTCTAGGGAATCGGTAGGTACGAGCCCAACTTGCTCAAGTACACGCCGAGACTTGATGGGGACTTCCTCGATGCCGACGTTCCGGAGCTTCTCAGAAGAGCGCCGAAGAAGCCTACGCTATTGGGAATAACCGAAAGAGAGGCGCTTTATTTCTGTACGTTCCAAAGCTGATAAAGGGTCGAGCCTAGCTGATTTCAGCGATTCTCGGAAAGGAAAAGGGCTCACTGAACACGATCGCGATAGACACTTCTCGATTTGAATCGTACAACGAGTCGGACTTTACTGCCTTTGTACGCGACGTCGTTGCACCAAAAGGGGCCTTTGGAGCAGATGCGGAGAAAGTTCAGCGAGAATTGCTCGATTTTTACTTGCACGCATCGAAGACTGCAGACACAAGCCAGGCGCTCTACCTCGACAAGTATGATCAAGTACGCTGACATGTGCTCACAAAGCGCGATCAAGCCTTTTTCACTTTAGCTTCTCTCCGACATTATATTCAACGTACCGGTCCTATGGCAAGCCCAGCAGCAAGCCGATAACGGGTGGCCGACTTACCTCTATCTGAACTCGTTCTTCAACGCCAATCAGTTCCCGGCCGATATTCCGTTAACAGGTTAGGGTACCAAGTGGAGTACGAAGGCTGCGGCTCTGTCGAGATTAACTCGAGAACGCTGTCGATTTAGGCTCAACGCACGCGAATGAGTATCCGTATATGAACGGCCTGTTTCCCGTCGGAGACTTCCACTTCGACGACGATGACCGACGCCATCAGCAATTCTGGATACAGGCTATTTCAAGTTTCGCAAAGACCGGGTAGGTTCCATTGCGACCGACTTCCGATGGGAGAATCTTTTCAACGTTATTCCTGCGTCTTGCAGCAAGCCGTCTGTTCGTGAAGCCGGATGGCCTCACGTGACGAAGGACCATCCGCTAACGTATTTGCATGTCGATCGGAAGCTGCAAGTCAAAGACGACCTAATGAAAGACCGAGCGGAGTTCTGGTCGCATTTGAGGAAGGAATATTCGTTCGACATTATTCGAGGGCTGCAGAAGGAAACACGAAAACACCGGGACGAACTGTAGTCTCAAGCGACCGATAATCGCTAAAAGTTAGGACGTCTGCGCGGAAAGAATGTCTACAAAAGTTCCAGAAGGAAACGACCTTGTCTTGTTGTGTTCAAAGTCGTTGTTAAAACTGCATCGCACCGAGAGATCCTCATGAGTATCTTGTTTATAGCAGTCGCAGGACCATAAGGCACTAGGAAATTGCGCGTTGTGTGTTAGTGTTTAGCCGGGGTTGATCCAGATCACAGTCTTACCCAGGACAGGTCCGGCTGCAAGTGCTGCCTAGTGTCGGCAGCGCCGTATGCAGTGACAACAAAGTGAGCCTCCACCTAATGACCGTGTAAAAATTCTCGCCAATGCTGTACTTTCAGTGGCCCAGCGGCAACAGTAGGATGACAACGCTTATCTGTTTCCACTCCACAACTGCTACTTAAACAGGGCTTGAGAACACCAGTTTATTCCTGCATCGTAAATGCAATCTCGATTACACACAAAGAATAAATTACTATGTCAGTCATAATCAACCGTGAAAGAAAACCATTAGTGTTTGACCCGTTTGCTACCAGGATGCGACCCGTTCTTCGTCGCGTTTGGATGGTGACGTTTCTGAGCGTTCTGCTTCTTCGACCCGTTATGGTACCCTTGAGGAGGTCCATCCGAATTCTGCTGTTGTTGACGTGGAGGAAAACAATCTGAAGTGCACGTGATTCGTACTGCACTGACAATAGTGGCAACGTACCCTTGAACAAGTGCTCCACTTCAGCGAAACGCTGCGTGAAGGCTGAGTACTTTTGCTTGTAGAGGCTCAAGATCTCGTTCTTCACCTGAAAGCAGCACAAGGTAACATTCAATGCTTGGCATGAAAGCATGATATCCAAGCCGGAAACTCTTACGCTGTCGTAGTCCGCTTCACCACGCGCAATCTTGTTCAGCTTTGCTTCGACCTGCGCACGCATTTCAGGTTGTGCCAGCTCCGGGTCCAGTGACTGATAGGCCTTCACCAGCGCTATGCCGAGCTTCGTAGGCACGAGCTTTCGCCCGGATTCTACCTGTAATAAGGACTATGTAATGAATAGTCCTTATTGATCTGTCTTCCTCCCTTTTAAACCTGAGTTGTCTGTCTGTCCGTCTGTACGGACAGCGAACAAACTCTTTGCGTTTGTTCACTAAATGTCGAATTTGCATACTCGAGACTGCACCTATATATGGGGCTGAATCAGCGAGAAGGTCATTCTGTGTTCTATGCTAATCACTCTCGACGTTCTTCGATGCTCTTCTGTGCTCTTCTGCCCCTGACAGGTGCTTCGCTCCCTGCTTGACGCCTCCATCGGTGCTCATCAACCCACAGCTTCCAGCAGGTATGTTCCGTGCTTCCCGTTGCATTGCATTGCATTCAATACTTTCAAACAGGACCATTCAGCGCTTCCCGCAGGACTCATCAGAACTTCAAGCAGCAGTCCTTCGAACTTTAAGCGCACTGCTCAGGACTTCAAGCAGCAGTTCTCAGAACTTCAAGCAGCAGCCCTCGGAATTTCAAGCAGCAGGACTCAGGGCTTTAAGCATCGCTCCTCAGGACTTTAAGCAGCACTCTTCAGGACTTCAAGCAGCAGCCCTCGGAACTCCAAGCAACAGGCCTCGGAACTTCAAAGCAGCAGTCCTCAGGACTTTAAGCATCGCTCCTCAGGACTTCAAGCAGCACTCTTCAGGACTTCGAGCAGCAGTCCTCAGAACTTCAAGCAGAAGCCCTCGGAACTTTAAGCGCGCTGCTCAGGACTTTAAGCATCGCTCTTCAGGACTTCAAGCATCGCTCCTTAGGATTTCAAGCAACAGTCCTCGGGACTTCAAGCAGCAATCCTCAGGACTTCAAGCATCGCTCCTTAGGACTTCAAGTAACAGTCCTCAGAACATCAAGCAGCAGTCCTCAGGACTTCAAACAGCAGTCCTCAGGACTTCAAGCAGCAGTTATCAGGATTTCAAGCCGCAGTCATCAGAACTTCAAGCCGCAGTCCTCCGAACTTCGATCATCACTCCCTACGGCTTTAGGCCGCTGTCCTCAGAAATTCAAGCAACACTCCTCAGGACCCCAAGCCGCAGTCCTCACAAGTTCGAGCAACCCTCCTCAGAATTTCCAGCAGCAATACTCAAAGCTTCAAGCAAATACTGCTCAAAGCTTCTAT